>VZSZ01002376.1:31904-50305 GCA_013398815.1 Ibidorhyncha struthersii
CGTTTCCTTCTCCCCCCCCCCCCCCCCAAACAGTCAAAACAAAACTGTTTTCATCGACAATTTGCAGATTCAGAACTCCTCCTCCCTCCAGCAATATCATGCTCTACAATAGATACAAGACATTTCTGAAGGTCTGTTTAAGGACAGAGAGCAGGATGCTCCCAGTGAAAAGAAGAGGATGTACCCCCAAAATTATGCATTAAAGCAATTTGATCAAATGTATTTCAGCGTATCATTTATGCATAGCATGCAAGCACCAGAGAGGTAACAGAACAGCCTTAATCCCACTCGCTGTGTTGACATCTCAATAGAAATTCCTCCCAGGTACAAGCTTTGTGGGATATAATCCTAAAGGACCAATTGGTATCACACTCCTCATAGGAGGAGATTTTTATGGACTAAGCATGTCGGGAGGATACAAATAATGGGATGTGATCTCGTTGAGCACATGGGATTTCTCCTTATTCGCTATCTTTATGCTACAACCGAAAACCAAAACCATAGTAAGAGATAACCTTCTAGGAGGTTTTAATTGCTTTCAGAAAGGGCCTACCGCAGAGGTTGGAAGCATGGTTGTGCGAAAGCAGCGCTGGGGAGGGTCATGATCACATCACTGGGTTTGCTCTGGTGCATAAGGGTCAGTTTGGTGAGTCACCTGTGGTACAAACCCCGCTGCGGGCTGCCAATAGGTGCCCTGAGTCAGGTATGGACACCCACAGCGATGCGCCACAGACGCGGGGCACGATGGCCACCAACCGCACTGCCTCTGCGCGGAGGAGAGACAGGGAGGAGTCACTGTGGTCGTGGACAAGTTTCATTTTCAAAGATGAAGACTTTGCAAGCTCTCAAAACTTCCCGGGTCTACTGCATGGTTCGATAGCCCAACAGCCATCATGTTGACAGTTCAGACTCTTCATTCAGTACTTCAAAAAGGCACAGATAAGGAAATCCACTAATTTTTCCTGGTGAACAAGCCCTGGCATGCTCTGTGGGGCTCCTCGCTGGCTAAAAATGACACTAAGTTACTGAGCTTGCTCTGACTGCTGCAAGAAGCAAACAGCAAACAAGGGCAACCTTTTATCCTGGTCTCCTTTGGGAATTAGATTTGCAAGCTCATTCTGTTTGTGTCCAATTTCTGGAAGGGGTCACAAACAATCAAGAGATTCCAGTGTCTATCATCCTCAGCGACAAGCATCAAGTCCCAGTGAGACACTGTTTTCCAAGGACACAAAAACTGCACTGTGAACTTAATACTTCCTAAGCAGGAGGGAAATGACAAGCAAAGGACAAGCTACAAACACCCCAATCACATGGCAAAATTCAAACAGGAGCTCAAAACTTCTTCGACACACAAGCCAAGGGTGACACTTGCAGAAAACCAAGCAGAGCTCCCCAATCATCTGCAAAGGGAGGCACACAAGAGTCTGGGTGAAAAAACATCCCTTACCCAAATGATGATCAATGGTATTAAAGAACAACATGGAAGATGTTAGAGCAAGGACAAATCTTGCTTGATCTAGAACAGAGATCAGAGATAAGTGTCGCTGTCTGTCCTCACCTTGGTAGGTGGGAAGGGCAGACGAGCCCTGCCTGATTTAAGGCTACACTGCAAGATCGGCAGGTTGTGCACAGCCAGGACCACTCGCTTCCCGCACACCCACCTTTCAGTTTTATTAAACTGCTTTGACATTATATGAACACAAAGGGGAATAAAGCCTGATGCTAAGCCAAGAGGAGGACATCTCTGTCACAATAAGCATGTGTCACAGAAAGAATAATGATTCCATTGACTACACACGCTCAAGTAACCCATAAACTTATCGCCCGTAATCGAAGGAAGGATCTCGCATGTTCTAAAGCAAACAAGGGGACAACTGCTTCCCCCAAAGGAGATGGAGGCATTAAGTAAACCTTCCCCCAGGTCTGCGGTCTTGGGGATTTCAACATGGTAATGAAGATTGGTGTGATGATAGCAGGCTTTCAAAGCCACATTACCCAGGTTTTTTCAAAGCTAGCTTCACATGAAAATATCAGTCTGAAAACTATTGCAATGATTTATGTTGCAAACACAGGCGTAGAAATGTTAGTCTATGCCAGAATCCAGGTTCCCGTGAGGACATGCTAAGATACAAGATAAGATTGTGTTCACATCTATTTCTTGGGTAAGACTGCCAAATCATTCCATACTTAATGAATACAGGCACTGTTTAACATTTTTGTCTTTCTCTGCCGTGTTTTCTTGTATTTATTACAAAGCTTCAAAACCCAGAAAGAAATATAAATTCCTCATTTCCTCATGGTGTTTTTCTCGGATGCTCATTGTTCCATGTTCTCAAGGCCTCACAAACATCTACTCTGTCTGCCTTCGTGACATCAGAGGATTTAACAAATGGAAAAAATATATTAATATATTAGCTGTAAGCCATTTGGTGAACTGGTGACAGAGCCAGGATTCAAGACCTCTGGAATTCAAACCCTGAGCTTATTTCTCCAAGCCGCAGCTGCCAAGTGATCACATTTGCGACTGATCTCAGTTGCTCGAGCGGTCAAAGCTCTGCTTATTACTCCCCACACGTCTAACGAAGTCAGCATCCAGAAAACATAGTGTGCATCACCCGCTGCCACCTGACACAGTCTTGGAATAGTGACTCCTCCTGAGCTTGATCTCCGAAACAAGAATTATCACAGAAGCTGCCAGAGAACAGATACTTCCTGCCTTAGCTGCAGGACCACTTCTTCACCTGCAGGCTCTTCTCTCTGCACATCATCTAGCATTTCTTTCAGACAGTTCTGTTCTTTCATTCTACTCAGCCTTTATACCAAGAGGGAAAACAAGAGCCTGTCTGAACAGATTCAGTGAAGTACGTGCCAAATAAGAACTGTAGTATAACTGAAGGGGGGGGGAAATTGATGACTATATTTATCACCACAGAATTTGCAAGTCAAAGCACTTGTGCCTTTTTTTTTTTTTAATTGAAAACCATGCAATAAAAATACAGTTAGATTGAGGAACTGAATTCTAGCATTTTCTAACAAATTTGATATACCTGACTTTGCTACCTTGTTAGATAATTTATTACCTCATGAAACGATAAAAATAAAATCAAAGTTCTGTCACACACACTTGTACCTGCTGCTGTCTCTGTGTCACCAGAACAATTTATACCGTGCGTTTGCAGGGCACCTTGATCAATGGGCACAGCACTGTCTTGACAATTTGTAAAGGTTTTATTGGTTTTAGCCTGAGTGGAAGAGAACAAGCACGCAGGAAGGGGTTTGCAGCTTTACAGGGCACTGCCAAGAGCTCCCACAGCACTGAACATGGCTCTGACCGCAGGCAGCCTGCCTCCTCTGCGGCAGCACTACATTAGTATTGCTGCTCTCCAGGAAGATTCAACCAGCCTTTCAGAGTAGTTATGCTGAAATTATGCCAAAACTTTGCTAGGAGCATAACAAAAAAGGAAGTTATTACTAGATAGGAATAGGAATCAGGGCACAGAAGGCATTTTTTTTGGACCAAAGGCTACAGGTAAAGCTACCGCTACTTCAACTAACTGCCCCAAAAGGGACGTCCCTTTTCTAAACATGCCACCCACTGCTTTTATCTTCTGAAAAATTGAGATAATCCAAGTGCTAGTACAAAACAGCATCTCACAAAGCGTTGCCATCCACCTTGAAACTTAACTTTGTTTCACACCGAGTAACATTTTCATCACAACAATAATCAAGTGACAACAGATCTGCGTTAGTTCCCTACAGACAACCAAGGAGCAAACTTACATGAAGTTTCAGGGCTCAATTCCAGTTCTATGTGAAACACCCGCATTACCTAAGCTATTTGATTCTACAACATAAATACTTCAGAGTAACTCTGCCATAACAAAAACGTTATCTGTTGCCGTAGCAAAATACTAGCTTCTGATACCCCTCTCAGAGATACCACAAAAGACCAGGATAATCCCAGTTTGGGGAATACTGTGGGAACACAAATTAAATCAATGCTTTTCAATGTATCAAATTAATTACACACTGTGTGTGAAGGGAAATAGCTGGTGCTATAGGGAAACTTAACTGCTTTCTGTACAGTTGTTGGAGCAATTTTTGACGTGTCAATGCTACAGTTGAACACATTTCGTTAAGACAGGGCTTTAAAATGGCAAATTTAGAAAAGCATATTGAATAATTACAGTTATTACCCAGTACCTACTCATGAGACGACTAGGTAAGTATGTGGTAGACTTGTGTCCACCAAAGCTGGTCAATCCATCCTGAGCATCCCTTCCATATGACCAGAAAATATCAGACAAACCTTCCTAACTGACCCACCGGCACTATCCAAACCACCTTTATTTGTGGGAAACCATCCCTTCAGGGCTGCCCCAGCCACAAGAGCGGAGGATGGCTGGGAACTGGCTCAGCAATACCAGAGACAGGGGCATGAACTACCCCTTAAAGCCTGCCTGCTTGCTTTTAGCTATCAGGCCCACCCCGTCCAGCTTTATCAGATACTCCCCACCACACACACACTGTAGTCCTGGCCTCATCCCAGAAAGCCATCTAGTTCCTTGGCTGTGACTCCTCACATGAGCTGGATGACTGATTCAAGAGAGCCAAATTAAAATATCAGTCAGTCTGAAATGCCAGGTCATTGCACTGTGTGTCCTACATGTCATCCTCTTCCTGAGTGCATCAAATGAAGTCACATATTCCCGTGTTTTCTGGCAAAGCCAAGTAATAGCCTTTGTCTTTCCAAACGACAGCGTTCACCTACTCCGTTCAGCTTTCCCTAGTCTAATTAAATGAGATTAAACTACTGGTGTTTGTCTTGCACCTATACCTCCAGAATACTATCACATTGTATTAAACACCCAAGGAGCAAAAGACAAAACAGAAGTTTTCAGCACAGAATTAATATTTTTAAACAACACTTGTCAAATATTGAAAACACAGGGAAAATGGGAAGAGCTTAAAAAAATATTTTCAAATGTATGATTACTTCTGCATGTCAATCTCTCAATGCTTTTCATAACAATACTTAGCTTAATATGAAATACTTATTCCAAGAGAAATCATTAGTTTTTGAATTCAGGATTTCACTCAGCCCTCTCATTCCCCTTCTGGCTTATGGGACTCCTCCGATTTATTCACAACCCTCAGTCTTATTTAGCACAGTACTTCACAGTATTTCTAACCACATCTTTTGCTAGTTTTATTTTTTCAGTAGACCACAGAATTGTAGATTATCAATTACACGTGTGTCCCATTGCCCTCCCCCTGACAGAGAAAATGGTCTTCAATCCCCATTTTCTCCTTTGTTAGAGCACAACCATCACACAATCTCTACAGAAAAGTGGTTCCCCAAACCACACTTTGCAGATTAAAAGAGATCCTTGTCAACTAGCAACACCTTGTTCTGCTTTTTCATATTCATTGGCTGTTAGCAAGTTGAAGCATCATTTCCAAATATAACACAAGTTGTTTGTGGGAAAAAAATGTGAAAAACATCAGAAGAGATGAGCAGAGGAATGACTCTGCTGAATTCATTATGAGCTTCTCCCAACCAGTATTCTAGCATTTGGCTGGTCAGAGAAGACAGCACTGTCCCCGTCTGATACTCCACTCAAAATGCATCTGAAATAAAACAAAAGATGCAGATGTGTTAGAGTAACAGCTCCTCTTATGACAGCTATGTCATTAAGGACATGGATTACTTGCTTTCTTATCCAAATAGCTCAGCTCTTCCACCAGCACTACAAAGACACCTGCTACAATGGTTAATAGAGTAACACCACAAGGCAGCAGCCCCAGCGGTACAAAACTACTCTGCTTCTAAAATGTTGCAGTGAGCGAGCTGATCTGCTGGGCACCTTTGTACTGCAAGAGCAGATTTTTACCACCAGGAATCGCTAAGTGTGAGTTTTAGGCTATTCCAGCTGCCATCCAGAGAAACAGTTCGGTACTGTCACTGCTGGACTGTATCCACAGTGGGTAGTTAACATGAAGGAAGCCACCACAACGGCACAGTCCTGCAGCGTGAAGTTCTTGTCGAACACCACCACAACAGCCTTACTAGAAGAAATAAGTATTTATGACTGACAAGTATAATGTAGCAACACTTTTAGATTCACCGAAACTGAAGAGAGCCCCAGTTCAGATGAACATCTAGAATTAAAAGCTACATAACAAAAATAAGCACACTGAACTCATCAACTTCCTTTTAAATTGAGGCCAACTGCATGGAAAAAGAAATGAATGCAGTATCAATTCCATATATAAACCAAAATGTATTTTTTTTGAGTGTTTGCTAGAAAGGCCTTCTGCAGCCAAATGCAGGAGGTCAGATACTGTATCCACAGCTAAAGACTATTTGAAGTGGGTCTGCTTCTCCTGTACCACTTAACCGTAGGCTGTTTAAGACTTCAGGCTCAAGCACAGCATGAAGCAAGGAGAGTTCACAGAGATGCTCTGCATTTACTCTTCTTACACCTCTTCAGAAATCTCTCCTGGTCTTTTCTGAGCAGGAAGGGAGCACGCAAGAGGGGATTCTCAGTGCACATCAAGTGACTTCACTCCTCAAACTCCTAGAATAAGATTAAAATTGGATGCAAATTTTTCCTTCCTGGCAGTTTATATTTGGATTTGGGGACAATCTAAGATTCATGCAAAAAGGTCACTGGATAATGAATTAAACACTCTCAATATGATCATCATCAACGCCACAGGCAACAGGCACAGGCTGTAGCTGCTTGTAACTAAGAGGGAGCACCCTTCACATCTTTATGTTGAGCAGAACCAGAGCAGCAGCACTCCTCCGCATCCTCTGCCTCCCCAGCAGCTCGGCCGGAGAGGCGGTTTGTCTGTCTGACGGACAGGGCGGTGCTTTCCTTCCGGAAGGTGAACAGCACCATAGGATTCCTGCACGCTCTGCAAAGCCTACATTAAGAAGGTTTCAGCACCTACCTGGTTAAAACTAGACAGGTCGTTTTTACTCCTGCATTTCTATTAAAATGCAGGAGGCGCAGGAAACCCCTCACAGCCCATACCCACATCTTTGCTGTAGCTTACAGGCAGTTCAAATCACCAGAGCTGCAATAATAGGTAAGAGCTATGGTACAGATTCAACGCTTCAAAATGCAGAGTGGGACAATCTAAATCTGGACAAGTATCCAAACGCAAATGCCTGATCAACCCTGTGGGCAGCCCTGGCTCTCCATCCTCGGGACACAGTGTCACCACCCTCTTGCCCCAAACTCAAAACAGCACAGCCATCTGCTCTTCGCTTTGTCACGTCAGTGCCTGCAACACCCCACGGCACAGGGCCCCTCGGGGCTGAACCCGGGTGGGGCCGTGAGAGGGCTTTAGCTTTTTTCAAGTCTCCGTGTTTCCACATCGGTGACATACAGAGAAATACGAGGCACCCAAAAGAGAAAACAGACCAAATCACACATCCAGTGAATGCCATGCCAAAGCAGAAGCCCAAGAGGTGACACCAACAACCACATCCTGTGCTCTGGCACTAGCACGGGACAGGAAGACTGGAAGAGAGCCATGCATTAACCAGAGGATTTCAAATGAAACCATGTTAGAGGAAGCAAGAAGCATTAACCACCAAGGCAGTCCTGTCTGAGAAGCTAGAGTGCTTTAGTCCAAGAAATTAATACACATTCTCACAGTTCAGAGAACTCGTTACCTCTCCACAGTCCTCCACAGCACAGAAATACTCTCTAATGGACTCACTCTAGGGGCATGGAAGTCCAATTACAGGCTCCCGGGTCTTCAGACTAAGGGTATGGGAACACGAGTAAGTTACACGGAGAAATTGAGGGCGCACTTGAGTTTCAAACACTTCAAGAGGTTTCTACAGAAACCGCCCGGGCACACAGTCTCATGCCTGTGGTAAATACTGCGCACCCCACTCCAGTATCGGGGCAGACGCTGGATACACAGGCAGTTCAGGAGGAGTAACTGCTGGGAAGCACTAACTTCAGTTCTTCTCAACACAACAGGGTTGTGTGCTTTCACCCTGGCTGGGACCTCTGCAGAGCAGGAACTGCTGGCCAGCAGAACGGCTAATGGCTAAAGCCACCCACATGGACTGGGCAGCACCAGCTCAATTTAAATCACGGGATTTGGTGCCACGGGAAGAATTTAGGCCTAGACAGCATGAGGACCAAGTGCATTAGTTCAACCAGCACTACAGCATCTCAAGGAGATTTGCTAAATCCCTGACAAATAGACTGCTGGGGACCAGAAATAAGTCAACCCCGTGAAAGCCCTCCGGAGAAACCAGAAGTGAGCCTCTCCCATCCATGACAACCTCTGCCACCACTTTCAGTCTTCAGTGGGCCCTTTTACTCGCCTTCTAATGGCTTCTGATACCACTGTGAAACATCCACACAGATCATTGTAACCAGCTTCTATTTTTGATTCTTTTAATATCGAAGCATCCAGCCAGCAGAATATCAGTATTACAGTTTTAGATGCTGCACGACTACCTGTTAGTAAGTAGGCAGTTAATTCACTCCCCTCCAATGCAGCCAAACACGGTGATTCTTACACGTCCACGACACACACACACCATGTCTAACCTGTACCAATAAGTGAGGCAGCAGCTTCCACTTGCAAATTGCTAAATATGAAACTCAACAGTGCATTTGTTTGGATATATTAATAATGGAAAGAAAATCTAATCTAGGAACAAAAAGCAGAAATAATCTTGTTACAGACTGAAGCTGGTGTTGAATATTTCAGACACAAGCTACTGGACTTACCCTGCAGTGACTTTCCCAATCCCTGGCCCAGCTTCCACCCATGTTTCTGGAGTAAGCGGTGTCCAATATTATCCTGACAGACAGAACAGAGAAAACAAACCAAAAATATTCCAATAATATATTCTTCCCTTCCCGCTGACATTTAAACATGTGATGAGCAAGAGATTTTCTACATATATATGCATGCAAAAAAATGCTACTGAAAAGGCAATATATGCCCAATAAAAGGGAAAGACAAATGTCAAAAATTGCTGGCTAGAATTTTTCCAGGGGGACGGGATATCGGGGACGGTCACTTTCTGATGGTGTGCTGGGCAACTTTAGTGCATCACGTTTAAAATAAAAAAATAAATAAATAAAGCAATGTGGGAGAAAATAAAGTGTACCAATAAAAATTGACAGTAAAAAGCATAAAATCAAGCTATTTATACAATCATATCCATCACCTAGACAGCACCACTTAAGATTTTTTGTAAAGAAAGTCTACAATGTGTTTAGTCATTTTGTTTGTGTGTCAGGCTTTTATAATACTGAGTAAGTTGTAAGTGCAAGACTGCCCCACCACTAGAAACCAAAACACAATCATAGCAAAATCCAGGCTAGACTTGATTGGGTTTTTTTATATATGTATATATATATATAAACTAGCATGCAGCCAATATTAAACTGAAAAAACAGTGAGTTAGTAAAACAAAAAAAAAAATCAATTAAATAAAATGAGCTCAAGCACAGACTGGGTGATGCATTTCACATGTAAACTAACAAAAATACTAAGATGTTAGAATGAAACAGGCCTAGCAATAAGTTAACAGCAAGGAACCATTAGTGCATGTAGGGGAAACAATAAGCATAATGTCTCATCTTCCTAAAAAAAAAAAAAAAGCTATTTTGGAATAAGTGGAAAAGTACTGACGCAGCAATTAAGTGTCAGCTTTTGAAACTAGGGCTGAGCAGGGCTCTGCGTGGAGCTCGTTATGTTTTTATGCAAGATTTCTTCCCCCAAACAAAGAACAAGAACGCTAAGGGCACTCTTGCAACCATCTAAAGCTGACAGCTTATCCCTTATTGATCAGTTTACCAGTTTACTAGCAGTGACCAACTGTCAACTCCTCAAAGAAGGACTCTCGGTTAGGACCGTGTTCAACTTCTAATCATAAAAAATAAAAATAAGAGTCAGATACGTATTTGTTGATTATTAATTGTCATAAGGCAAATCACAACTCAAGAGATCACAGAAATATCCTGAATTACAACAGGCTGTGAATCCATAACATTGAGTGGTACATGGAATCTTAAAAAATATATATATAAAATAATAGATATATGTGCTGCAGGTTTCTTTAACTAAATGACCAAGTTGTCAACAGAAATCAGTGTTTTTTTCACTCACTCCACATTGAAGAAAATGACCACACAGTTTTCAGAACTTTGGTGAATCAGCTCGAAAGACACAATCTTCCCAAAGATATTGGCTGCATGGATACATTTTTCCTCAAAAAGACTCTATCAAGTATAAATTATTATTTTTTTCTGATATACCAGTAATGCAAGACATTTCATCTTGCTGCATTTTTCAAGGCGACAGCGTACATCTTTCCCACACTACCGGTTCTCCCCCAGGACATAATTACAGCTACATGGAAAAAAAAAAAAAAAATTAAAAAAAGGAGAAGTAAGGAAATGTCTGGTTCTAAAAGCTTAAATCAGTACTGCAAAAAAAGGAAAAATGAACAAATATGGATTCCAACCACAAACACCATGGAGAAGACTATCAGTTCGGAAGTGTAAGAAAACTTACCTGCAAACATATCTCCTGCAGACCGTTTCTGTAACGGCCACAACTGCCCAGTCCTTCATGCAAAAGGGGCCCGAAGTTCAAAGGTTTTGTGGATAACGCACTAATTGTTCTACCATTAGCATTGCAACCATATCTGACAAAGGATTATTGAATCTGATTTTAAAAGCCGCTGCTGACAAAAATGGCTGCATTTTCAAATAAAAAAAGGACAAGGAGTACTTTGCAATCTTTTGCTAAGTGGAGATGAGACATTGTGCTGACTGTGTTGTGTTATGAATGCACTAAAATAAACAGACAGATGAAGCAGTATGCTATTTCCAAAAGCAGTGCAAGTGGAGTGAAAGCATTTCCATACGAACCTGGCTTTAAAAACTGGGCTGTCAAAAGAACAGTTAAATGTAACACAAAGTAAGAAACTGTCCAATCACTAATGGTAGTTTTTCTTTTGCTTTGTTTTCAATTCACTGCTTGCAAGTAATGTATTTATTAAAGAAGAGTGAAAGCATAAAATAAATTCAACAAGTCAAGACCAGCTGGGAGATTCAAGAGCGGTGTGTTGTGACTGACACAGTGAAGGGGTAAACAAATGTTAAAGGGAAAAAAAGAAAAATTTAGAAGGGTTATACACATTAGCACCACTTTTACAAAACCACTCAAGAGGATGGTTGCAAGTTTGATATAAATTGGAATTACGCCTGAATATTATCCTGTCTCGGTTCCCAGGAAAGGGCTGTTTCCCCCCCGCATCGCTTCCATTTGTTTGCTTAAGGAGTGAAACTACTTCCTGATTTGAAATATTACTGAATTGAAATGGAGCATCTTCTGTTTCACTCAAAAGGAAGAACAACCCTAAGAGTTTAGTATTAACATTTGAGCTGGGACCTAGTCATCAGCCTGTTCGTTTCTAGCCACGTTCTACCTTGTTCCTCCAGTTCAAATCACTGTCACAGACCTCTCACTGAGGCAGACTGGCAGGACCGCTCTTCAGCATAAATGTTGCCCTAAAAATTAAATTATGGAAGGCCAGGCAAGAGCTACTCTGCAGAGCTTGGTGAGTAGCTGGGAATATTAGGGCCAAAATTTGACACGGGGTAGCAAATGTTGGCAACAGCTGGTAGATTATTTTTTTTTAAATTGCATTTTTAAGTGAAAGTTCCGTAAGAGTGTGGACTCTTTCACACAGAAAAAAAGTCTTTTCTTTTTTTACACCAAACTTCCTGTCGATGCGAAGAACTGTCTCTCCTTTTGAATAAACTACCCTCACGTTGTAGCAGTTTTCCTACAGGAAGAGCTGCAGCCATCTACAAAAACACCAACAGCCCAAGGAGGAAATGCCCTCGTATCTCAGCAAAGAGCTGCCATGAGCCTCCTCGCTTTTTTACACTGTCATTTTGGAGCTCCTTGTGTTACAGCCAAAATAAAAATTACTGAGGCAGCCAAAATAAGTCTCCCAATAAGTGTTTGAGTAGGCAAGTGAGCTCTCATTTACCGTCCAAACAACTCACACCAGCAGCACTATTGGTCTAGGCAATGGTCATGGAGACAACGCTGGACACCAGCCTGCGGGATGCTCGGCGGAGGACAGAGGAGCTCAGCAGGCTCTCGATGGAACAATTTACACGTCCCAGTATTACTCTCACCACTTTGAAGCTGCTCAGTAGCAATCATTTCTATTTACAGATCGGGAACTTTGCACTACAGATGAAGCATAACTTTTGCAAAAGCAAGTATGAAATGTAAAGGTCTTGACTTCACCAAACTGTCATGGGCATCAACTAAGCTTCTTTGGAAAATCTCATCCAAATCAACCTTCTCCAACAGCTCAAATTGGCCTCCCCAATTCCCCATCCTGTGCCCTGAGAGGATGCGCTTGATTGCTTTCCACAGGTATCAGCAATTCCTGATACTGGGATATCCCCAGCACAAATTTCTGACAAAGGTCCTGGCCCATAAGAAAACAAAGATATATACAATGAAAAGATGCATACAAGAACTGAAAGGTTTTGACGGTGTTGTATGTGGGATATAATCAGCAGTCAGTGGATTGAGCTGCACTACAGATAAACCAAACCACTAGTTTTGCCTATTACAGGTTTTTAATAATATCCCCCACGCCACCCCACGTATCGTGTTCATATCGTTCATCTCTCGGCATCAGCAGGAACCATACATCTCTTGAGTGGATTGTAAGCTGTGCTGACTGTGTATCGAGGAATCTATAAGCAAGGATCGGATGCTACTGGGTGAACCCATGCAAACAAGAGGTTGAAAAGATTCCCAAAACAAAACCTATAGCTCACTACAGATGACACAATGAAGACTAGAGAGAAAAGCCAAATAGTAATGCTACACCATTCAGCTTCAAGAAGCACATTATTTATAGCGCTGTCCACATATGGCTACTGCTAAATGTCAAATCAGCAGCCTCATCAAATTACACTTTGGAACTAGTGGAGTCCACAGATCTGTACAGATATACAGTGCGACAAAACCCAGCTTCAGCTCGTACAGTCGCCTACAAGAGCCTGTGATCATCAAACAACTACCAACTGAAGCCTGAAACCTTGTGTAGTTCAAGGACCTCCTTGTGCAACTGAGCGGAATTAGAGAGAGGGGGTGGAAAGGGGACATTTGTTAGTTATGACAAGGACAAACTAACAAGCTCCAGAATAAGTGGGTGATACGCAGTCTCGCCTCCAACCTGCAACGGTGACAGCTTGGTTCTGCTCCCTGACACCCTGTATACTGCCTGCATAGGAAAAGGGCTGCTTTCTTGTGTAGGCTCTAAGGGTATATTGCTATCTCCTACTTGATCTGTACTGCTGGGACAAAGAAAACCATAAATTCACAGCAACAAGATTCGGTAAACAAGTAGAAATAAGGAATTCACATGAAGAAAAATCTGGATTCTATTAGAGCTGCAATACTTTGTGACTTCCCATTTGAGTACCTGAACTCAGTGCACTTAAAATATTTTAAAACAAACGCATGCAGCTTCTTGAAGTTAAGAAAGGGTTAAGTGGTCTGATTTTTCAAGGACACCAGACACCAGTGGTTCCACTGACGTGAACAGCCAGTGTAAGTGCAGCATCTTTCAAACCAGAACAGAAACAACAAAAAAAAAAAGTTATTTGTGGGGGGGGAAAAAATATCAGTATTTGCAGCTATGAAGAGCCCATTGATATGAAATATTTTCTTCAATTTAGTAATGGAAAATAGCTGGCTTCTCGTTTAGGCTACGTACATCCTCTAGCTTGTGTCAGCTCTATTTTCCATAAATGTACTTTGGTTATAGTCGCATGTGTCAGTCCAGACATCTTTGGCCTAAACAAGCTGTACAAAGCAGGATTTCCACAGAAACAAAAATACTAGTACACTAATTGAGGACACGTTTCAACATTGTAATGATCTGTAGACTCCCAAACCTATTTTTCCAGCCACCTTTGAGTTGCATGCTGTAGCAGTACAGTCAGCACCTCTCAACAGATAATGCTGCAGAGATGGATCTCACTTCAGCGGTGATTGTCAAACGTATACTTCGAGTGAAACCCTCTGCCCCCTGGGATTTCCAAATGCATGCTACCCCTTTAGTCTTTAAAGTGTTTTTGTATTACTAAGACGACATGAGAAGCTGCAAGAAGCACATTTAAGAGAATATACTTAATCCACTCTTCAGTCTGTAGAATAACCAAACTTTTAACTGGAAAGTGTTTTGATCTGCTATTGTTATAAACACCCTTCTCGCACAAAGACATTTGTCATCCAAACTACTCCCATAACATGAAGCATGGGCTCTTACTCGTTACTCTGAGCAGATTCCTTTTTAAAGGTCAGCTGAATTGCTAACAGAGAACTGGTTAAGGATTATAAAGCAATTTGTGAATAAATGTTAATATTACAAATATTTAGATGTGTGGCATTTGCAAATTATATACTCGCCCTTACTCCTTCCCTCTCAATTTCAGTTCAAGGATGTTCACTTCTGGGTGAGCAAACAGCATAAAATACAAGAAGGCAGAAAAAGCAGTATGAACACATCTTTCCTAGTGAAAAACCATTGCAGGAGAGGTACACCACTAAACTGACAAGAAAACCATTCCTTCTATTAATGTGTGTTATTTGCCAATTTAAAAAGTACACGGGTCATTAATAGTGTGGGAGCAAAATCATTTTCACAGGTGTCAGGAAACTTGACAAAATTATTTATGCTTTCTAGCTACAAATTTTCTTTTAAGAATCAACAACATACTTAATGAAGACTATGTGAAGATTAACCTTAAAAGTGACCAATTTGTTTCTGACTGCAGTTTCCGACACCAGGCTTGTTCAAGAGATCAAAACACACACCCCGCAGCAGCTGTAGCTTTTAAATTCTGGGACTAGCACACAAAGGCAGCTCAAGTGTGCTCCGACACAGACCACAGAACAGACATTTACTCAGTTCTGCGACTCCTTCCAAGAGTTTAATGTCCCAGGCTAGGGGTCTTACACCTCAAAGGTTGTTTCTCATACTACAGACAAAAGAAGACTGAGGCAAACTGGACTTTAAAGCAAGACCAGTTGGAGGTTTTAAGTCTTTCTTCTCCCAAAGAGGTAAGCCACTCTCTTGTCCTCTCAATCAAACTTTTCAAATTTACCCATAAAGCTGAACTGTGCATATTAAAACCTACCCAAAAGTTGTAAAGATTAAAAATGTCCCAATTATGTGGATGGTGAGATATGTATGAGTAAAATATTAAAACCATAACTGAATTTAATTTTTTTTTTCCGCAGCTCAATATTAATCAAACTGCAACGAAGTATTATATCTGCAGATGATCTGAGCTGCACCGTGAGTCTGTGCGCCTGTGTTACTGGGGTCCAGCGTACCCATTCGCATTTCACACACTTCTGTAGGCCTCCCCCACTTCCGCACACCAGAGAGATGCAACCTGCGACCACTTCTATTCCTCTGCTCAGGAAAACACTTTTAGAAATCAGATAACCAGTCTAGTTTGTAAGTAGTATTTGGATCATTTTGAAATGCTAATTTCCAGTGTGGCACAGAGTAGGCTACCAACAAGTATTTCTCATTATATTTACATAAGGAAACAAGCCTGGCATTTTAATTAAATTCCCCATATCACAACGTAAGGTTGAAGTATTCAGGAGAAGATTGAATACGAATTCCCATCTCTGCAGCATTATCTCATGCGTCATCAATTACTGCCATGCCTAAATCTAGCATCATGCCAGCACATTAAGACAGTAGGTACTATATGCAGTGTTCACTGGACCAGAAGAACAGAAATAAGAAGGGGGAAAGGAAACCCTAGAGAAGAAATTAAAAAAGGCAGACCGTGCAATACAAACCAGATCATGGCTGCTTAGCTAATATGGGCCAACTGCTGCGGAAGAAAAATGTCGAACACCCCAAGTTGTGTAAATTTTTTGTAAACATCTAACACGCACACAAACACACACGACACCAACCTACACACGAATGAAAAATATATATTGATCTTTTGCTAACACTAAGTTTCTTCTAAGTGCAGGCTAACGTGAAGAAACTTTAACGGAGAACTTACATTATTAATAGGGGAAAAGAAATACTTGAGAAGTACTTTCTTAACAAAAATCTAGTCTTAATCAGAACACCACTAAGTGACCCTCAATTATTCACTACAAGTTTTCTTGCTCTTGGACCGAAACTGCAAATGAAACTTAGCTAAAGCTAAGTGCCAAACTTAGGTCCAGTTTAGGCTGAACAATCTCTTGTGCTTAAGACTAGCAGAAGACACTTTGCAAAGAGAAAAATTTAAAAGCTCCAAAATGCTTAAAAAGGTAAAACTAAACAAAACTTATTTTTTCCCCATCTTATGGCTGTGTTCTCCACCCCTAATTCAAAGTAAAGCAATACTTTAAAGAAACTCACGGCGCAGTTTCAGATTCACGGGGAAGGACTGCTATACTGTAATGCATCCGTGTTTCCTTACTGCCAGATGTCATTCTAACACTTTAACACACCAGTAGTTTTCCAAAAATATAAACTAAAAAAGGATCAAAATACATTCTACTACACTATTCCATCAGGTATGCATATGAATTAAACTGATTCTTTAAACCAAAAGTATAAAAACTTAAAATAAGTATCTATGAATGAACGTTTTATTTTAAATAATTCCTGAAATATCATGTTCAACTAAAATTTTAAGTCCCCTATAGTTTTAGGAGAACTACTTAAAAGATTAAATCCCAGGCCCACTTAATCTCAGCATGCAATTTACCACAAAAAATTAACCCTGTACTGACAAAACAATGCCCACTACTATGAAATTTGACTGCATTCACATCAAGTACCATCCGATCATGGCCTAATTTTTGGTGGGTTGATGATGCTGATAAGTATGTATGTATCTTACCGATTCTATAGGCTTGTCTAGAGATGCTTGCTCTATCTCCAGGTGCCCTTCTTCATATTGATCAAAGTGATTGCCCTGAAAAAGAAGATGACTGTTAGCTCTACGGCAGAGAACACGTTTCCAAAAGTCTAGTTTCAAGATTCAGGTTTGTACAAGGTGTTATATTTTACATTGTTTTGCTAGTAAAACTAATGGTCTTATTAAATACAGGCTCAATTCAGTATATAGGCTATAAGAACAAAACAATTCTAAAAACTAAGCCAATTTGATGATAATCATAAACTATGGAAGTTGGCAAAATATCAGACATGATGACAATACGTTGAGGGTTTGTTTTTTTTCTTTAGAAAGTCTATGAAAATGCTGACTGTAAACAGCAGTGCTGGTCTTAAAATCATATAGGACAAGAAGCAGAAGGAACTGACCTGACCACCACTATGAAGGGGTTTTCTTTGTTGTTTTTTCTCTTTTAAAGAAGAGTAAGGCTTTCCTTGCAGCAGGAAACCCAAATTGCTTGAGGCATACATGCAATTTCACACACCTTAAGTCAACAAACACCCACAGTGGTACCAAAAGAAACTTCTCCCCCTGCCCCTTACCACAGCACTTGTTCATGGTCTGGAGCAGCCCTTCCTTGAATCTAGGCAGCTGCACAGCAAACCGTTAGTGGAAGTGATCCCCCAACATGCAGAAAACCCATTAGTTTCAACCCAGAGCAGCCCCCTGCACCAGGTGACCACACAAGCACATACGGTGGCACAAAGAATGCCGGGATGCACACGCAGAACTGCTTATTTCAGACATACCAGCTTCAAGCATTTGTGAGCACAGCACCTAAAACTGCTCCACAAAAAGTGACAGGACTGAGGAACACGTCTGTCTCCTTCCTCAGACCAGAGATACACAGGGAAGTGCACTAATAAAGTGTGCAGATACTCACACAGGAAAGAAAATGCTACAAAGAACAGTAAATCCAAGCACCTTGCTTCCTTCCTTATGCTCCCAGAGCAACCCCATGAAACATCTTTAATCCTTTAGACTGGCCATGTATAATAACTAAAGTAGACAGGAAAGTTAAACAGGATTGTTATTATGGTGTCCTGTGCCTAGCCTCCACCAACGTACATCACACACACCTCTAGATTGCTGATCTCTGAACAGGGCAGCCTCTTCCCCACCCAACAGTGCCACCTAAACACAGCCCAACCCACAAACACAGCCACTGGAATAGAGATTAGAGCCGAGCAACCCCCCTCAAGCATCTCCTACGGCAAAGACCAATCTTTCTGTGCTTTTGCCAAGACACTAAGCATACAGGGCTCACGAGCTACGAAGGTAAATGGCAGTCTCTGGCCTCCAGAATAATCGTTGGTGCTGGATCACCAGTAGTGTGAATGGTCATTCCGGGGGGGGGGGGGGGCCCAACCCTGT
>VZSZ01002376.1:50312-64765 GCA_013398815.1 Ibidorhyncha struthersii
GGGGGGGGGGCGGGGAACCAACTCTGTTGTAGCTCTGTTGTAATTTCAGAGGTTTCCGAAACCTCAAATTCCTGAAATTGCAAGTGTGGTGAACCATTTTTGGCCACATTCAAGAGGTCCATGATATAGCACTAACATCCACCCTCGCTAGCACAGATCTGGAAAGCAAAAAAATCTGCCTTTCGAGCTGCAAACTCAAAAGCAAACAGGAGATACGCCTGCAGCTGAGATTAGCACAAAAGCCGTTGAAGGGCATTGTTTCAGCAGGCTCTCCTATGTTCCCCTGGGCACTGCTCAGCATCACAGCCCTGTGGAACCCCAGGAGATGCCAAGGCCTCAGCTGTCAGCCCCTATTCCCTTCCCAGCCCCACAGTGCCACTGAAATCCTTCTGGCTGCTCAGCGAACACCAGACACCTGGCAGTTTTTATTTGCATCCCAGTGCTGCAATTACTTTGCGCAGGAACACCTAGCACCACTGCCAAGAGAAACATGTTGTCACTCTCCTCCCTTCTACCAACACCAACTTTTCCTTCTGCAAGAATTTTAATGAAAGCCAGCACGCGAAAGAGCAAATTATAGTTGTAACGGACTGCCTGTTGGAATTTTACAAGCCAGGCACCAGCCTCCAAAAATCCTCTGGAACGAGCATTTGTATCCAGCGATGCAAATCTGCAAGAGACCATCTTGACAAAAACCTGTTGCCAAGAAAACGTGCTTTGATGCCGGTGCCCCAACTGCCAGCCTATACATCATCTGCCGTCCACAGCGATAATTCACCCTGGCCACGCTCTGCTCCCAGTAGTCTGCTTTCCCACGGCCTCTCCAGAGCAAATTTGGGGCTTAATCTGCAGGCAGCAATCCACTCCTGTCCATTTTTTTTTGGACAGGCTTCAAGGAGCAAGCTGAAGGCAAACTTACCAGGCACGCGCAGACGCTGAGCTGCTTAAAAAGGCTAGCGATTCTTGGAGACAAGCAGAGGGTAGATGTAAAGACTGTACATGCGTGTGCTGTGAAGCCGGGGAGCCCAGCAGGGAGAAGACAACATAAAACCTGCCTCAACGGCACGAAGAACACGGCCCAGCCTCCCAAAAAGCAGGGCCCAGGAGAACAAAAGGAGTTGAGAGTACACATGCTGACAATGAATTTGCACTGTTGACTGAACCCTAGTGAAAACACATTACTACAACTTCATATATAAAAATGAAATCCACTTAACATCTCATTAGCAAACGCTTGAAACTCTCTCAGCAGAAACAGAGACATGCTTCCCCCCCCCGCCCAGTTTCACAATGGGATTTGCTGCCTGCTGATAACTCAGAATATTCCAAGTAAATTACCTGGAGCTGGCAAAATATTTCTGCCTACTCACCATCTCCTTCGGCACGCTGCCTGCCGAGGCAGTTAAAATTGTTTTTACCAAGGCAAGGGTCAATTCCCATTTGAAAGCATGCCTTGCTGATTTGAGGCCTTACAACTTGTTTTTTCTGTGCTTAAAAACAATGCCTCCTCCCAGAAATTATGCAAAAGGCTGAACGCTCACCACATCAGACATGCAAAGATGACAAAAAGCAAATGAAGCACTCAAGTTCTAGTGATCCCACTATCATCCACTTCATATATTTTGGGGGTTCTTTTATATATTTATATACTTTGGGTTTTATAATCTACTTTATACCTACTGTGGGGGTTTTATTACTGGGTAGTGGGAGTTGGGACAGGTTGTGTTTACAAAATACTAGAACTTTCAAAAGAGGCAGGGCGCTTCCCCTCACCTTGAACTCCTGGGCATGCAAATGCCACCCCAGCAGACGGGAACAAGCCCTGGTGGGATGCTGACAACCTGCCCGCTATATTAGGAAGCTGACTGTTACAGACTGGGTAATTTAAGGCATCAGAATAACAAAGTGTCCAAACTGAACTGAAATCAATACCCATCACAGAGACTGTTCTTTTTCTATCAATACTTAAAACAAATGATACATGAGACATTTTCCTTCCACCATAAAGTAGCTCACCCTGGGAAAAAAGCAAGAAGATAATAATCCAATGGCCATGCTGAGGTGAAATTTATGAGCGAGTTCAGCCAAACAGTGCCTAATGAGCAAGCAGAAAAATGGTTCCCGCTTCTAGGGCCACAACAAACAGCTTGTTAAAGTGATGTTGTCCGCCATCATGGCAATCACAGGCCTTTTGGAGCTGGGACTCTGTGGGGCTGGAGGCAGCACAGTCTGTCCCTTTGCTTCCTCATCCCTGGAGCTGGCTAAGGAACAAGTTGGGGAGAATTCCATCTGTTTTCCTTCTTTTGCAATCCTTCAACCTGGCACATCAAATGGATCCGTATAACATTTCTGTTTTGCTGTATCTTAAGACAATGAATCAGAGGAAGACAAAATACTTTAACATTTAAATCTAACAATTAATTAAACCCTAAATGTTGAATCTGCTGGGAATAAACTGCATTTCTGGCAAACACGAACCGTAAGCACAGACCACATTTTAATGATTTTGATCTGTCTTCTGCAGACTTGAGGGATGCTTCCCTCTTCAGCAGAAAGCTTTAAGTGAACAGAAGAATTCAATCCCTACAAAATGGATACCGGGCCATAAAACAACAGCTGCATTTAAACCAGCACTATTCCAAACCTATTTGCAAACCTTCTCCCCTGTATGACAGTACAATCCTGGCCCTGCTAGCTAACGGCAAAGTTTCCACCTACTCCTGCGGAGGAGGATTTCAGGGCTGCGTGCAGTGCCCTTGTCCCTCCCATCCTCTGCCCCTCCATTTTAAAGCTGCCTCTATCAGGCTTCCTCACTTCTGCTTTGTGAAGCAAGATGTGTTGCACTGCTTATATCACTCTCTTACAAATGCTATCCTGAAATAGCAGAGCAAATAAGATGAGAGGCTTCTACTTAAGCATCATTTATTGCTATCACTTTGTGCTACAGCAAGTGCTCCAATGCTAGGTGCTTCACTACAAGCATATTGAAACTCAATATATTTTTACTACTTGGATGAGAAGCAAGGGCAAGCCTTCAACATCTAAACATTCCTTATTATACACCACGCACACGATTTAGTTTCCTTGTTGCATTCATCTCCAGGAGCCAATATGTTTGTGTCCTCCAATTTTTTGTGTAATATCATCTGAACTTTGGCTAACTACCCATTTTGGTTACTCACAGTCACATGTCCTCTCCTCTCTCCTCCACTTTCCCATTGTTTGATCTTTGCATGAAGCTCTTCGCCAAACCTTGTATCTTGGAGCCCTCACACACTTAATCACTGAGTTATGAATACAGCATTTGAAAAATCAACTAACAAAAGCTGCTTCCCTGCAGGATTTTAGACCCTTATTCTCCCTTATTTGGATGGTAAATGCTTCAGAGCTCTGGTCCAACAAATGCCATTTTGTCCAAGATTAAATGTAGCAGAGTCACTGCATTTTCTGAAACAATTCGAGTTAAATAGCTTAGGGGAAAGAATTCCACTGTTTCTTTCTTACCTATAAGGTCCTGAACATTGTAGCAGTGAGACCAAATCACTATGATTAAAAAAATATATAAGAACTTAATCATACTTTCATCCCAAAAATCTTTAGTGGCAAGAATTGTTGCCAATAAATGACTCAGAGCAACTGAAATGACTTTGTTGATTTCAGTCCATTTATCAGAGTAAGTTTAGTATTGCAGACTTAACTCTCCCCCCTAACACCAGGCACCTTTTCATGAAGGTGGGCAAAGACAAAGCACCTAGGGACACACAGATATTACTGGTGGGGGAGACCCTTTTAAAAGCATCTTCACAACTACGTGGCAGAAGAAAAATATGCTTTCTTCCCTCTCACCCCGTCAAAAGGGTATATCCAAAACCAGAGCTGACTTCTGAGCACGGCATTTTCTAAGTCACCTACAGCATCATCGACGCAAGGAGGAAAGAACGATGAGTCACTTCAACTGCTTCAAGGCTATTAGACCTCCCCGAATATTAATTACTGGACGGTTCTTTCCAATCTGTCCAAGCACTGAGGATATTAAGATGTCAGCGTGCAGGATACATTCCATATAGCACACATTCCTGATGGGAATTAGTGGTTTCTTTTATGAACACCCCCAAGTTATCCGTGTATTATCTCAAAAGAAAAGTAAATGTGGCAGTCTACATTTCAGTAGCTAGACCAAACCTTGAAACGCAGCTCTCATGCCGAGACGGGAGAAAACTACAACAAAGGAGTAGTATAATGGAGACGTGAAAGCAATGGTTTTCTTTCAGAACGCCTTCATTCAGCTGTCCGTGCAGTTACTGCTCAACAAAAAAGCTCAGTTACACGAACGTTATTATTAATATGAAAGAAGATGATGTAAGCTCTAAAATCCAACAGAAGACAAACAAGAAAAGCCTCAAACGAGAATACCTGGGGAAAGTGCTGCCTGCTCCAAGTCACAGGGACAACGCCTTCACCGGTGTGAACGAAGTAAAATAAGAAAAGACTCCAACATAAACCCCTGTGCCTATGCCTAAGAGCACTAAAATCAATGATGACTGGGGAGGGAACATGCAGAATGCAGTTGCTGAGATGTCAAAGCAGAAAAAAATCTGTTTATGTCCATACTGAATTTCAGGACCAGCTTAGGAAGGTGCAGAGAAATGCATGCTCCCGTGACCACGCAGATAATGTAAAGAAAGTAATTTTGCGGAAAAGCCTCACTATACTCACCATCATTATTTCTTAAATGCACTGGAAAAGAGCACAGCGTGCTCCTTAGACATTCAAAAATCAGTTTTACACTACCAGAATATCAGGAAAAGATTCAAGAAAATAACATTTATATTGCATTTACTTTAGAAATGGCATTTTAAAACACTAAAGCAAATCAGCACCACTTGTGCATATTCTATTGATCCATCAATCAATAAACCTTAAACTCCCAAAAATATTAAAGTCAAGCCATAAAATTCAGGGTTGTTACCCACAAGTGTCACTTTAAAACATTTAACCAAGCCCACTCCCCATTCCTGAAAGCTCTGAAGGCATTAGGCTGTAAACCAGCAGCTGAGACACTAGGAATATCTAAAAAGAGAAATAAGGACCCACAAAAAAGGCCATTTTCTAGTGCAGATAAAGCCACAGCAGACTGTGTTAGCTACAGATCACAGAATATTCTGCAGTGCCCTCTGTTCTCTGCTTCCATAGCTGCAGAGGAGAGCCGACATCTCCTGCAACCATCCTGGGACGGGTCAGCACAGACTAAGGTCTCAACAGTTGAGCGCAGGAAACTGAAGCAGCGTCTGAACACAAGTGAGCAAATTGCCACTTCTCCAAAATCCTCACTGCCTGCATGCATACGGCACCTTCACGGATCAAGAAAAAAGAGACTCGGTGATTCCAGACACAAATACTCTATTAGATTTAAAATTTTGTTTTTTAAAGGAGGAGTTGAGCAGTTATGAGACCTTTAGGAAGAGAAGACACCTTAATGTCCATCGGCTTTTCCCAGACATGGCTGAATGGTTCCTAGCACAACTCTTGCAAGCACTCCACATCCATCCAGAACATTGTTAGCCCAGCACCAGTGCAGTGGCCAAGCGAGGCGATCACTCTGCAAGGACCTGACGGAGCACCAGACTCTTGCCTAACTTTCAGCAAACCACAATCAATGTTCATCTCATTTGGTGTTGCATTTTGTGTGTAGTTCCCTTTAAAAATCTTTCTGGCTTGGTCAGCGGTTACCTGACTGGCCAGTTTTTCACAGCCCCAGCTTGCCTGACCCACCTCTCATCACCTGAAGGTGATGCGTACCACCAAGGGCAGCTATAGGGTTACAGGCAGCTCAGAGACAGAAGAGACACCGGACACCGGGCAAGGATCAACTATGGAATCTCTAAGTGACTATCTTTAATTTTGTTTATTTGCGGGGCTCTATCAGCTACATCATATGTTAACCTCACCAGTAAATTTCAGGCGACACAGATGGGAAAGGGAAGGTGCTAAAACCAGATCCAGCTCACCATAACTAATCAACTGCTTATTACACACAATCAAAACATAATGGGTTTATAATTTCTCCGCAAGATCCATACTGCCCTATGTACACTGACTACAAATCTCACAGTAATTTATGCTGCCCTTTTAAGCTAAGCAGGACCTGATGACTCTATACCATGGAAGATCTCCAAAACGTAATTGATGCAGACAAGCGTGTTGATGTTTAGAAATCCATCCAACGAATTCAAAAACAACTCCAGGAAAGAGTAGCTTAGGAGTGTTTCCTGAATATTCATTATGCACCCAGAAGAAAATACATTTTTAAGACCAACATGAAGGTGACTCCGTCCCACCATGCTCACACTAGAAGCTTGCTTGGATCATTTTAAAGGCCATGTGGTTTTTCAAAACTCTAACTATGAAAATCAATACAAAAGCAACTTTGTACTGGTACCTGGAAAGCCTTTGTTAATGCTTCCCAGAACAAAGTCATCTTTTTTCCTGTTGTTCCCTGTAGTGACTGTAAAGACGCAAAAATAATATCAGTTATCTTTTCCTAGCAACACAGAGGTAAAGCATTCACAAATGACAGACAGCCTTCTCATAGCCTTCCCCATGTTATAAATCGCTTTCCCAGTCCCTTACCTGTAAATAAGCAATACAAGCGGGTAAGTACAGACACTGCGCATCTTCACACCCTCCAAAATAGCTTAATATTTACAGGCAACATTTTGTGAAAGCTGCAGCAAAACCTCACTGTAGGCAAACATACACATCAATTATTTTGAGAGTACTTAAAATGAAAATCCTCTCAAGTCAATACAACAAAAGCAATCACTGAAGATTTGGATATGAATTTAAATTGGCAACTTCTGAAAGAAGCACCTTGTAATTACACATTGAGAAGTTGACGGCACCTTTTGTTTACCAAACTAAAAGTTAATTTTGATGGCAAAGTTCTAACTGTTAAGCCCCAAAACACTGAAAAAACACCCTCCAGAACACATCCAAGACTACTCACAGGTCAAGAGCTTTAAACCAGGAAAATGTGCATATAAACACCCAGTTAGAGTTGTCCAATTAAAAACATGTTCTACAGTTGAGATAAACAGCTTGTACAAAAAGGAGTGGAAGCCAGAGGCAGGTCCCTGCTTCGCTATGCTTTGCATACTTTGGCACCAAACAAGAACAATTTAATGTCTTTCAGATTCCTTCTGCCGCTACCAACGCCAGCTATAAATCTGTTCCAGCACATGAGGGATGCTGTTCAGTTCTTCAATGCTTCCAGCAATTGTACCGGAGAGTATTATCATCAGCCTCACTCCCCCAGTTTTCTCTTAGCCATTTCTTAACATAAGTCGATGCAGAAGACGCTGCAGCTTCCAGTGCCTGCGTCTTCAGGACTAACAAGGACTTTCAAACAACTGACAGAGAAAATACCCTGATGGAATAGGGTGCTAGTCATTTAATCATAGAATTGTCTAGGTTGGAAGGGACCTTTAAGATCACCGAGTCCAACCATCAACCCAACACTGCCCAAACCACTGCTAACCCACGTCCCTCAGCACCACGTCTGCCTGGCTGTTAAATACCTCCAGGGATGATGACTCCACCACT
This sequence comes from Ibidorhyncha struthersii, assembly GCA_013398815.1. NCBI lineage: Eukaryota > Metazoa > Chordata > Aves > Charadriiformes > Charadriidae > Ibidorhyncha > Ibidorhyncha struthersii. Next base: position 57,915 of record VZSZ01002376.1, read on the forward strand.
GCCCTGGGCAGCCTGCACCAATGCTTGACAGCCCTTTCCGTGAAGGAATTTTTCCTAATATCCATCCCAAACCTCCCCTGGCACAACTTGAGGCTGTTTCCCCTTGTCCTATCGCCCATTACTTGGGAGAAGAGACTGACCTCCCCTCGCTACACCCTCCTTTCAGGGAGTTGTAGAGAGCGATAAGGTCTCCCCTCAGCCTCCTTTTCTCCAGCCTCAATACCCCCCGTTACCTCTCATCAGACGTGTGCTCCAGACCCCTCACAGCTCCATTGCCCTTCTCTGGACACACTTCAGCCTCTCAACATCTTTCTGGTCGTGAGCTGCCCAAAACTGAACACAGTATTCGAGGTGGAGCCTCACCAGTGCCGAGGATGGGGGACCATCACTGCCCTCGTCCTGCTATCTAGGGTACAATTTATTTACCACCACAAACTTCTAAGACTTCATAGTAAAGTCTGTCTTTTTTTCTTAACGTGGTGTTTGACTTGATAAAGGATTGTTTCTAAACCAAAACGTCACAGAAAACCTCACTCAGGAGCGCTCATTCTACAAGACTTGGTACCATTCAACATTTCTATCAATGACCAGAGGGGAAACAGAGCAACTGCCGACCCAGTTTGCAAATCATGAAGCCCAACAAATGGTAAACAATGACGGGGACAGTGTGTTTGTACAGAGCAATCTGACCCACCTAAGAGTGGCCTGAACTCACTAACACAAAGTCTGTTTTCACAGAGCCCTGTACAAACACACCTGCAGCACAGCACTGCACCTGAGCAGGCAGGGGAAATCCAAGTTAAAACCTCTCCACACGATACAGTAGCGAAAAAGGATAAAAATACAGTCCAAGGGTGTGTAACAGAGGAACAGAAAATAACAACAAAGTAGTAAAAAAGATGTTTATCTCTGTATATTATACAGATGGAGTCTACGTTAGACTCCTCTATGCAAGTCTTCAAGTCACAAACATGGAAAACTTTAAGATGCCATAAACAACACAACGGCAAAGGGCAAAATTCAGAGATCAGACCATTAAGGCTCTCAAAAGAGGCTAGGACTAAGACAGAAATCTTATCTTTATCTATGCCCTAACACGGGAAGAGGCAGTGTACTAATAATGTGTGCTTTGGCATAGCAGAGAAGGACGTAACAAGAAACAACAGCTAAAAGCTGAAAATAGAAAAATCTCAAAGAAAACTAAAGGAAAAGACACCTTTCAGTGGCTAAACTACCACAACAACCTACAAAAGAAAACATTCACCATCACCAGCTGAGAGGAAAAAGAGATACTGCAGCCAAATGATAATTTGTGGGCTCAAAACTGGGTCAAATGACAGAAATTGCAGGGTGATACCCGGCTATTTAAAGCAGACATCCTAATATCAACTTCTGGCTTTAAAACTGTGAATGGCTAAAATCTCAAATTAATTAATTGCACATAGAGCTGCTTGCAGGTGGAAAGTACCAAGACTTGCTATGGGTTTAAAACTACGGCAGGAAAAAAAAAGCATGTGTCAACTGAGGAAGTGTTGGCCAAGGACTGCAATAGCGCTTTTTGATCAGATGAACTCCTAAAGCTCTACATCCCCACGTAGTGGGTGTTAGGAGACTAGTTAGGAAGGTTTGGTTTTGTTTCGGAGGGGTAGACTCAGAAGAAGCTGAGATAGCTTAGACACAGTTTGTGGGCCTGTAGAATAAAGCGTTTCCTTTCCTATCCAGTTACCTTCAGTAACAGAGAACATCACTGCACAAGAGAAGAGAACAGGAGTGACAAAACACAGAGCAGGGAAAGGTATAACCAAGAGAGGAAAGGAGGTCTACATAAAATTAACTTACCACATGAGTTCCAAAAATTCACATGGAAGTTCAGATTCTCCTGTGATCTTCTAAAAATGGAACCAATGCCATTCGATCTACTTTTTAATACGTTTTCTCCTCCTTTCCTTGCTCACATAGGCAGGCAAAAAAAAGAAAATATAAAAATCACAGTTCTGATGTTCCAGCTTCGCTCAACTGAGAGGTTAGCACGTCTTGCCAAGGAGGTAAGAGCAGTATTCTTCCTGTGCTGTGCCCATACCAGAAATTTAACCCTAATCTAATGATAAATGAGGATGTCTAAACAATAATAATAGATTTCAGAACATCTAAGATTAATCCTTAAATTAGAATACACACCATGGAAATGGGCTACTTCCTGGACTGCTCTCAACTACATTTGTCAAAGGCAAATTCATGCACAGGGATCTTGCACCAGTTAGAAGCTCAGGATAACATCTTTCACTCCAATTCTAGTCTTTCCCTCGTTCCCCCACATTAAGTTTTTCTTCTCCCAATTAGCAAAAGTAGGCAAAAGAAAATGACCCTATTTATTTCCTTGCAGCACAGAGAGAAGCCATCAACTTACTTTGCCACATAACCCATAAGCAGTCACGGCCTGCTGAAGGATATAAAAATCAAATACGTTTGCCTTAGGCAGCACCTAAGAAATAAATTGAAGTTGAAGCCACTGACAACACGCACTCATTAAAAGGACAGATTTTAAAACTCCACACTGCCGGCCCAGATGTCCGGTAAGCCAGACTGCCTAAGCTGCTTGGGAACAAAACTTATCCCTGACATTCTGCCAATTAAAAAGCATAAAATCCCCATGCCATCAGCGTTCAGCTCAACTTGCTGGACGCAGCAGGACTAGAAGTACAAACCAGCCAGTAACAGTGATGTGCTCAGTTAGCTCTTTGAATCCTTGGGGGGAGGGGGGCAAAAAAAACCCACCTATCTTCTTGGCATAAGCAAGAATACCGTAACTGAGGTTCAGACTGGCCACTTTTCAACCAAGATTAGAAAAACAGGCATTTCTGCTTGGTGGAAGTGTTTTTCTATTATACAGACTATACAACAAACTAAAAAAACAAGAGACAGAACAGTTTGTGTTCCGTCTGGCTAATGATGCAAGTAAGTGCAATGTATGTAGGAAGAGGAAATTATTATACACATATACACATATGGCTCATAATATTTCTGCTTCAACAATGAAAAGGAGAAAGATATAGCAACAAAACATTTTCTCAACATCTGCGACTAACTGGGAGCTGCACTGGATTTCAGCAATATGGAGACATCCAGAGTATTCATTCTTTGAGTTCAGTATAGTTAAATCTAACAAAAAAGATACTGTAATTACACAAAAATAACACTAAAAATATATTTACTTATTGCAGCAGTCTCATGTATTCACACTGCTTTCAGTAATGCTTTTAAAATACTCTGTTAGCATAGTCAACAGCTTTCGTTCATAATTACTTGAAGTTACAATGGTTCGCAAGTTTGTCTCTGCCGTGGGGAAGCCAGTCAATCAAGGAGACAGCAGAAGCTGACAAGTGACAGACGTCCCTGTGACAGATAAGTAGTACAATCTTTTAACCAAAGGACTAAGCTTGTCAGTGGCCCACTCAAAAATAATCCCTCCTCTAATGGAAAAAGGGAAAAGGTTGGGATTTATTCGGGTAAGCCATCCAGCAGACTTAACTTACCATTTCAGAGTCTGAAGAAAGGAAAGAGAAGCAAGGTCAGTAATATCCCTCCTCCTTCCATAATTCATTTCACTGCCCAAAGCCTCCTAAACAAACTGCTGTGCTGCCCTGGTCAAGGAAAGATCAACTATTACTGCACAGAGCAAAGCTAAATGCCTTTTACTGGAGCTGCCCTCAAGTTCAGCACCTGCAAAATACAGTCAAAAACAGGGGTTTTCCTTTGAGTTTTTCTACAGTTTGGGAGCATACAGCAAAAAGAGAAGAGGGTCTATGCCTTTTGTGCGGCTTCTAAAGCTACACAACAAAGCAAACGCAAGACAATCCTATAAAATTAAAAAAAACAAACAAACACAAAAGCTGTTCATTGTGGCAATATCTTCCAATTTCCTGTTCCTTTGGCAATTTCAACTTTCAAACTATCCTTAGCTTTGAGGTTCCTTCCACCCTACCATAGAGAGGATTGGGAATAATTTCCAAGTACATAATCTTTCTCCTCCCCCTCCATACTACTATCTTTATCCTTAAGGATGTCTGACCTTCTTATCCTTACATTAGCTACTCTTTTCCACAGGGTTACTTATAACCCCCGATCATGTCTTCATTCCCCCTGCAGCTTTCTCTATACCCATCACGTGGCTTCGGTTGCAGTTATGTGAAGGCCCCCCACCCCCTCATATTCCTCCAACCCTCAGTCAATCCTTCTGCTCAACAATCCTTCTCCACTCATCATCTTTTTATGCACTTCATACCATTCATACCTTCTTTTTCTCAGCTGGTTTAGGTCCTTTCCCTCCTGAACCCATTTCCCTCCAGTGCTGTACATTTCCATTCCTGTCTTCCCCGATCACACTGAGCTTCCTTTAGCCAGACGCAGGGGAGGAAAGAATAGCTCTCAGCAGCTCTCTCACCTTTAATCCACTTCTCTCCAGCATATCAGAAGCTCAGAAACCTGAATATCACCTCTGCTAACCCCACGTTGCTAACCTCATCTCTCCCCTGCCCACATCAATGCTTGTCTTGCACTCTTGCCAAACTAATCTTCCCAAACCCAGAATCTTTCCAGTTCCTTTCTAGAAAGGTTGCTAACAACAGGGAGAGCTCTAAAATGCTTTTTTTTTTCATCCAGTGACTCTCTTCCATTAGCCACATCACTGATCCCAAGGCATCTGCCTTTCTTCCAAACAGCTAAAAGGTTCCTTTGACCCATACACTTTACTCGTGACCTTTTGTTTCTCTTCCCCTCTCAAGACAGTAACACATCCTTTACTTCATCAAGAAGATCACAAGTAGATCACCCAAGAGTGAAATCCGAGGGATCTTTACAGCCTCCCCCGTTCACCATGCCCCATCCATCCACGCTACTAGCCGTGTAATTTTAGAGCACCATCTCCCTTTTGTTGTGCCTACTTGGGTCTCAACAGACTAGCAGCAACACGAGGTCACGTCTGTAGTCACGCTCGGTTAAAGGATAGAAATTTCACCTGCTGAAGCTTAGAATTAAAACCACCAGCAATTGCGTGAAAAAGGCATTCTTAACACTGACAGAGACACTCCTACAAAGGGAGCCTACATACAAATTTGTGACTTCACACTAACAGAGTGTCTTAATTTTGCTGTAGTTTTGAGACCAGTATTTTATAGGGATGATCAAAAGCTGCACGCCAAAGGCAGGCGTATTTTTACCTATGCTTAGCAACTGTCAAAGCATAGCTTTCACAGCGAACCTGCAAACAGTACAGCGAGCCACGTCCTTTATTCCACACCAGTGTTACAATCTCAAGTGACCACCATCTACATATAGAGAAAAAAGTCAAAAGTCTTTTCTGAAAGTGATTTTGATGAAGGAGGAGGAATAATAAGGTTCGAAAAGCCTTCCTCCACCGACATACTTCAGGAAAATTATCAGACTGACCAAACGTCAGGGGTACGCGCACAGGCATTTGAGCTCCCACCAATTCAGCGCAACTTTGGCCAAGATACTTGGGCCCAGTCAGCCTCTGACAAGCTTTTTGATGGCTCATTGTTTTCATGTTCCATCCTCCACAAGCCTTAACCAACTTCAAACTGTTCTTCCCAGAGGACCGATTCCCCTTTTCCCTCAAAGGAAGCTTTAACGCACAAAATAAAATGTCTTAGCATTGGCAAACTTTCAGTGAGAAAAGAAGAGAGAAGTTACCCCACTATAAAAACAAACCCGACCTTTTTATTTTTCACTCTAGTCTATGGGAAAGACAATGAAAGGCTGATATTTGGCATGGATACAGTCCCAATTAAAAATAGTGCCCTTTCTTAAAGTCAAGGGAAAACAGGGTTGTGATTGAGTTATTGTTTCCGAGCATGCTTTTAAGATTTCAGCATTGGGTAATGGAGCCCTGCTTCCTCTCTGACATCACTCCACATTCTCCCTGCATGACCAGAGCAATGACACAGTAACAGGTTTTGCTGCTACAATTATTTTTTTTGCAAAGGGGTTGCCCCACAAAGGGACAAGAACAAGGACACTGAGCAAAAGGCACACATTGACAAGTTGTGCAATACACGACGATAGAGCTTACCCATTTCTTGGGTATACCCTGCAGTACCCGACTTGGTTTAGGTTCCCCATCTCTCCCCTCCCCTGCCAAAGCAAACTATTCCGAGAAATATATTTTCGAACCCAAGATCTGGCTCGCTCCAATTCCTGAAACAGGAACTTCAAAAGCTCATCAGACCATTTCAATATTAATTACGACTCATTTCTTCATTTAAGGAAATGAAGGATGCAAACCAGCCCCTGTGTTCAGGGCTGCGTGAGGAAGCCATACCTACAGTCCACGGATAAGGCAATGCAAATGGTGCAGTCAACCACGCCGATACGTATTTTCTCATACGTTTCTAAAACAGTTTAATAAGGACTTATGAAGCGTGCATCCCCTCAAACATCCAGAGGGAACAACACACTGGATGGCCTGACTCTTTCCAAGATTGCACCTTAATGCTACATTAAGTAGAATTACGCAAGCTCTGCAACTACCAAAAAAACCTCCCAGATCTTTAGATGAAAGGTAGGAGTTTAGCTGAAAAGCACTATTCCAACTTCGGGGTCCCAAAACAAGGACAAATAAGAGCTCATCAGTAGCTGCTCTCGAGCTGCGTTTATCCTCACTCCTCGTGTTTTTCTCTCTAACCTCGAGACTCTCTCGGGCTGAAGTCAGTAAACAAAATGCCATTGTTTAGGCTTAATGAGTCAACGTTAATTTTCCCATTGTTTATTTAAATCCCCTTTAAAAGAGCAACAGTGGCGTTAATTACGTCGAAATACTAATGCTTTCTTGGCGG
>VZSZ01002377.1:13298-33499 GCA_013398815.1 Ibidorhyncha struthersii
AGGGGGGGTCGGTCTCTGCTCCCAAGGAACAGGCAATAGGACAAGAGGAAACGGCCTCAAGTTGCGCCAGGGGAGGTTTAGATTGGAAAAAGGAAAAGTTTTTTCACTGAAAGGGTTATCCAGCACTGGAACAGGCTGCCCTGGGAGGTGGTGGTGTTGCCATCCCTGGAGGTGTTTAAAAAAAGGGTAGACGTGGTACTTGGGGATATGGTTTAGAAGTGGTTTTGTCAGGTTGGGTTAATGGTTGGACTCGATGATCTTAAAGGTCCCTGCCAACCTTAAAGATTCTATGGTNTCCCTGCCAACCTTAACGATTCTATGGTTATATGAAAACAGAAGCTATTTTGGCTCTAAAATAAGCCTGGGACAAGCTCATTTATTACGGTGCCAGATATGCATGAGCAAATAAATGATAATTGTGTGTATGGCAGTGTGTATGTGTGTTCTTATATAGGAGGGTGGAAGAAGGATTTTGCTGGATGATGGAGAGTTTTCATGCTGTGCAGATTCTTTTATAAATGAAGAGTTTGATGCTTCAGGTAATACTTGCGTGGTTATTTTCACAGACTGGTTTTTGACTTGTAGCACAGGGCCTCTGATGGTGTAATTAACGTTTATTAGCATTTTGGAATACAGAGTTTGGTTTTTTTTTTTTTTTTTTGTGAAATAGCACTTCTACCCGTAGCTGTTGTTTATCCTTTTGATTTTATTTGTTTTTCCTGATGCCACATCAGTTGCCATGGGAACAAAAGCAGGACTGGAGAGCCGGCAGCCAGCAACTCAACTGTCTGACTTAGTTTCTCCTTTCCACTGGAACAGATGTTTTAGAGGGGAGGATAAAGTAAATACTTAAATTTCTCTGGCAACTTTTGCCTTACCTTTTTGTGACTCATCTGACTTGGAAAAAAAGCACTTGAGAATGGGGTTTTTGTTATGGACTTGAGGAACAGGCAGTGAGTAGTCAGATCAATGTGTCAGTAGAAGATAGAGTTGAAGAGTGGTTTCATTTTTTGATTTGACAAGTGATTTGGGGTTTTGATACATGATTATGTTGTGTCTTAAATTGTGTATCTTTCCATTAAATCCTAAAAATGAACAATTTGGACTACAGTGCATGTCTCCATTAATGCCTTTCAGTCACTGATTTAGTAAACGTTTGGTAGATGGAAGTAAAATTCCATTCAGACCAAACTGCGCAGCTGTCTTACAAGAAAAGTAACACGTATTTTAATCAAAGCATTCTAAAGACCAGTGGCATGCCATTAACACAATTACTTTGTTTTTGAAACTGCGTGAACAAACATTTGGGCCATGGACCGGATTCTTAGAGGCCTCACCTGTTAATCCTAGACTAATTTTTCTAGTTCCTAGAGCACTGACTAAATTGTCTATTGTAAATTTTTATTTTTTTATTATTTAGTTTAAGAGAACATTTTTAAACTTTAGACTGTTTGCTTTGCATTTGAATAGTTGTTATATTTGAATATTTTTCTTTGAGGACTGGAACTGATCCTTTGTCAGTTTTTGAAAATTTATTTAATCTTTGGATAATGTGTAGGTGTTCGTGTGTTAGTGTATATAAACATTTAAACATTTGGACCATGGAATTACAAAATGCAACATTTTCAGTGCATAATGCATATTATAGCTAAGATGTAACAATTTACGTATTAGTGGTAGTAATTAAAGCACATGCTAGAAAAATAACAAGAAAATCCAGTTGTTCTTTAAATTTGGCATTCTGGATTTGCCTTACAAGTGTTTAGAGTCCCAAGCCATCTGAAGCAATGTCAGAGGTGCTGACATGGAATTTTTACAATGAAGAGAATTTTGAGCAAGACTTTGCAGTGTGTTGTTAGAATTTTGTTTAAAAAACGGAGTTTTTATTTTTTACGTACAAGAAGGTCTTTTTACATAAAGCTTTGTGTCTTGGGTGTATTTTAAATATGTTTCTGTGAACTTTCTGAAAATCTCTTCAGTGTTGAACAGAATTTTAGGAATGGGAATAATGTGAAACTACTAGTGAAAACACGTAAGGTGCATAAATAGGTTAGTTACTTGGCCAGTACACGTCCTTTTACTTGGGGAAAAAAATGTGATAGCAGTGTAGTAAACAACAAAACTGTTACATGAAAAGTACCGATTTCTTGTGAATTATGATCTAAAAAAACCCCAAAGACAAACCACAGTAGGTGTCATTTCAAAGAGTATGTAGTTGGCACTATATTAAATGGAAATGAAAAATGTCTTATCCTGAAGACTTCACACAACATTGCAAGTAAGTTGCAGTTGAATTTGAGCTAATGTGTTTGTCTGGAGTAATAAGTAAAAATGTTGAAACTACTAGTGCTGTGGGGCTTGCAGGAGCTGAGGCATAGAGTTCACATCTGGCTTAGAGAAGGCCTGTGGAAACTTGTACATAAAAAAAGGCTAAAAAAGGCCACCTGCTACATACAGTTTTTGGCCTGTTTTCGTTCTGGATGACCGGTGAAAAGAGAAGATTAAAACCACATCAGAAACTAGTGTAAGCATGTTACTTTGTTGGTTTTGTCTTTTTTTGAGTGCAGCAGGTAACCCAGCAGTGCTGCCAATGTGGACAATGTAGTACTAACGAGCAGAACATTTTTGGGGGTAATTGCTCTCTGAAAAGAAGCTTTTAAAATAAGAATATCTCGGTATTATACTTGCTGTGACATTGCTCCTAATAGCAAACAACATTATTTTTAAACACAGAAGCCTGAGTGTATTAATTGTCACAGGCATGCTTCACTAATAGGTTGGGCATTCTGTACATGGATATACTGCGTTTAGCTTTCTATTACAAGAATAAGAGAAATAGCCGTAATAGGAGTTTGAAAGATTATGTGTGATAGATGGGTAAGTAATTCCAAAGTGTTGAAATACAATTTGCTCTAGTGCAACAAAGCTTTTAGTTTGGTTGGTTTGTTTAATGCTTTCTTAAGAGAGGTATGTGGCTTCAATATCACAGTGATATTTGTAAAGGAACTTTTTGGATCTTAGTTACTTACAAAGCAAGTGTCTTATTTGGGTTAGGCTAAATTAAACAACTTAAGTCTGCTCATGAGCTTAAGTTTGTCTCTAATTCATATATATATTTTGAAAATTAAGGCCTTCAGTTTGTCGGATATGCTTATTTTCTGAATGGAATGTATATAATTGAAGCAAAACTGATCTAATGCGGAGAACTGTTAAGTGAAAGTGACCTGATTCATTGTGCTTATTAAGACTAATATACTGAGTTAAAACCGATTGAAACCTTGATTCAACAAGAAGGTGTGCATTTATTCCCAAACTGTGTCTCAGTAAAGGAGATAGACCGGGGAAGGTGCCCCACTGGACCTGTTGTTTGCAAACAGAGAAGGACTTGGGGGTGATGTGATGGCTGGAGGCCGTCTTGGGCACCGCGATCGTGAAATGATAGTTTTCAGTTCTCAGAGAGGTAAGGAGGGGGGTCAGCAGAACTGCTGCCTTGGAATTCCAGAGGGCGGACTTTGGCTTGTTTTGGAGCCTGGCCGTCAGGTTCCCTTGGGAGGCGGTCCTGAAGGGCAAAGGAGTGCAGGAAGGCTGGACGTTCTTCAAGATGGAAGTCTTAAAGGCTCAGGAGCTGGCTGTCCCTATGTGCTGAAAGATGAGCCGGTGGGGAAGGAGACCTCTGTGGCTGAACAGAGGGCGTTGGTTGGAACTCAGGGCTGGGCGGCAGGGGGGAAGAATAGAGTTTATGACCTTTGGAAGAAGGGTCAGGCAGCTCAGGAGGACTACCAAGGATGTCCTGAGGTTATGCAGGGAGAAAATCAGAAGGGCCAAAGCCCGACTACAACTTAGTCTGGCTACTGCCATGAAAGACAACTAAAAACGTTTCTATAAATACACGAGCAACAAAAGGAGGGCTAAAGGGAATCTCCATCCTCTGTTGGATGTGGGGGGAAACATAGTGACCAAAGATGAGGAAAAGGCGGAAATACTTAATCATAGAATCATAGAATGGTTGGAGTTTGAAGGGACGTTGAAGGTTATCAGGTTTCAACCCCTCCTTGAGTGCTGACACACGGCAGGTACAGGACAACCAGGTGACCAGGCCCAGTCAGCATGGGTGTATGAAAGGCAGGTCCTGCTTGACTAACCTGATCTCCTATGACAGGGTGACTGGCTTAGTGGATGAGGGAAAGGCTGTGGATGTTGTCTACCTAGAATTTAGTAAAGCCTTTGACACTGTTTCCCTCGGCGTTCTACTGAGGGAACCGTCTGCTCATGAACGTGAGCCGCAGTGTGCCCAGATGGCCCAGAAGGCCAACGGCATCCTGGCCTTTATCAAGACTAGTGTGGCCAGCAGGACGGGGGCAGTGGTCGTCCCCCTGTCCTCAGCACTGGTGAGGCCCCACCTCGAATACCGTATTCAGTTTTGGGCCCTTCATGACAAGAAAGACATTGGGGTGCTGGAGCGTGTCCGGAGAAGGGCAACGGAGCTGGTGAGGGGTCTGGAGCACAAGTCCTGTGAGGAGCGGCTGAGGGAGCTGGGGGTGTTCAGCCTGGAGAAGAGGAGGCTGAGGGGAGACCTTCTCGCTCTCTACAGCTCCCTGAGAGGAGGGGGTAGCGAGGGGGGGTCGGTCTCTGCTCCCAAGGAACAGGCAATAGGACAAGAGGAAACTGCCTCAAGTTGCGCCAGGGGAGGTTTAGGTTGGATGTTAGGAAACATTTCTTCCCTGAAAGTGTTGTCAAGCACTGGCACAGGCTGCCCAGGGCAGTGGTGGTGTCGCCATCCCTGGAGGGATTTAACAGCCGGGCAGACGTGGTGCTGAGGGACATGGGTTAGCGGTGGGTTTGGCAGTGTTGGGTTGATGGTTGGACTTGATGATCTTGAAGGCCTTTTCGGACCTAAATAATTCTGTGATTATATATTGTATAAATGTGCTTGTTTAGTTGTCATTTGTATTCTTGAACTGGGGCCTGTGTCTGCTAGAGGAAAACTTATGCGCTATATAGATCTCAGATGACCCCACTACACAAGTTTACCATTAGATGTAATGCACATATCATAACTCAGATGCAGTTAGATTAAGTCAATGCATCTTAATCCTGAATAGTTTTGTGTGTGTGCCTGTGTTCATGAACAGGCATTGACCTATTGACACTTTAGGAGCTAAGCATGTAAAATGGTTTTGCAGAATCTCAGCCTTAGATTAATCAGTGAACTGGGCTCTTCGTGATTTTCCTAGTAATATTAATGCTCTTTTAATACCTTTAGTAATTTGTTTTTTTTTTTTTTTTCATTCAAAGCATAATAATGTACACTTTTCTTAATAAAAAATTATTTACCAGATTTCAACAGTCTTCTCATTTGATTAACTGATATTTTCTTTACTATGAAAAATGCTTTACCCCACTTACACTGAATCACAGCAGTCAGAAGAATTTAGGCTGTTTTCTGGGCAGATTCAATGTTGTAGTGTCTTTGATTTTGTTTTTATACATAGCTACCTTTCCTAGATACTTTCATCAGTGAAAGGAGGAAAGTATTATATGTGGTTGCTGATCCAGTGAACATGATAGTTGTGAACATAGTAGTGTTGTTCTTAAAAGTTTGGCTTTGGTGCACGTACAGTATTCACATTGTGGTTCTTGATGATGTACCATCCCAATTAAGAAGCCACTGGCAGGAGTTAAAAAAAGAAACACACTTTCAAATACTGATTCTACATAATGTAGATTTTTGAGAATCCTTAAATAGTTATTGTCATGGATCCAGAGCTTCCTTAGCCTTGGAGCTGCAGATTAACTTGGATTTGCACACTTCATAATAGACAGAGATTGAACTCAAATGCTGTTTATGAAATGGAATAAATAATTTCTGATAAAACTCAACTGCTTTTATAATGCTTCTGGTTACTCCAAATTACGCAGAAGTTCCGTTGTGGCTCTTACCCTTTTAAGTACCTGTTGTCGGCACAGGTAAAGTTTCATGACCACGTGGTGTCTGTTCACCTGCTTGTCCATGTGCCTGTCCATTCCATGCAGTGACTTGTTTGCCATTCATGTTCAGCTGTGGTTGCAAGTAGGCTGGACATTCAAAGGTGAAGTTCTACAGTTTTGTGAAAATCAATGGCTGTGTTGAAGAAGGTGCACAGACGAGACCTGCCGGCTGAGGAAGCAGTGGGCAGCGTTAGAGTTACTTCACCCCTGCTCTGAGCAGTGCTCTGGTTCCTCAGCATGTGTGCACTGTCCAGCAAGCGTAGCCACTGTTATCACTGTCCTTGCCGAGTGGCTTGTTGCAATGGGTCTGTATGTCCTGGAGAGGAGATAGTTTATGGCAGCAGAAAAATGCAAAGGACCATCATAGGAACACTGCTCAAACGAGAATTTTTTTTGCCACCTCAAAAATAGCATGCGCATAAGGAAACCTGTAGTAAAAAGCTTTTGCAAGGACCTTCTTACGTGTGTTCTGTGCATAATAGAATTGGGGATACTGGATACAAAAGTTTATTTTTTGGATCAAAATTATGTTTTCAGATAAACTTGTTATGATTTCAATTAGAAAATGTTGGTCACTTTTTAGTAACATGAATGGAACGATGTTTACATGTGTAACTACAAGCAATAAGCAATCCAATTATTTCTGTTGTTGAAAATACCTTAGAACCATTCCCATGTGCGCATGTATTTCTTACTGAGGCTGTGGATATGCAAGTCATGTTAAAGTGTTGTTACCTTTTCATTCCAGTATTACATGAGAGAACAAACATTTGCATTGATGTGTGAAATGAAAACTTGCCTTTAGGAAATGCATGCACATAATACACAGTTTTCCAGAGCTTTCATTTTAGTTGGGGATTTTTCAGAACCAAAGTCTGTGTGTGTAAATGTCCTGGGGAACGGATTGTGTGTGTGGTGAGCTTGTGGACAGCTGATGGCAGTTTTGTCAATGAAAGCAAGACGTGCCATTTTATTTGGTCAAATGTAAAAGAAAACCATAGGGTTTTAAGAAGTATAGTCCTAGCTATTTTTTAACACGAGTGAAGTTTTTTTTTTTGTGAGTGATTTTTTTTTTTTTTTTCTTTTAGTGTGGTGGACTGGATTTCACTGATGCAATAGATCATACCTGATTCAATTCCATACTGTAAACCAGACCAGCAAGAGTCAGACCTGTTTGTCAGATATTAAAAAGCCTGCACCAATGGCTGCGTTGTTGTAATACAAATCACACTGATTCATGCATGTGGCAATAATTAACTTCTGCTGATGTTAGAAAAGAAGTCATCATTGCTGAAAAACAGGTTTCAGTGTGTTTTGACTCAGCTAACAGAAGTTAGGTTCCATTACACCAGTATAAGTTTAAATAATTTTGAACAGCAAAAATCTAAGACTACAATTTTTACAGGACTTGAAGAGAAGCTTTGTTTTTAAACGAGACATTTAAGTTCCTTTTTTTTATGGAACATTTTGCATATAGCAACCAATGAAATAATCAGAAATCATATCCTTTAAAGAGTGTGGTCTCAGAATGATTAATTCTGAACTTCCCTGTTGCTTGCTTGCCTGGTTATTTTTTATGGGCCATCAAGAAGCAGCCAGGGGTCTGTAGATCACAAACTAAGCAAGTGCGTTAAGTATTAGAACAAGTGTATATCTTGACCATCTTTCCTTCTAAATAAACAGTAGTTTGTTAGTAAAACTATTCCAGAGTGGATTATTACTAATTTGCTTTATTTTTTTTTTTTGTCTGAGATAATCAGATACTGATTGATACTTAGGGCAATATTTAAAAAATGATTAGTATTTCTATTATACTCTTGTAAGAAGTGCTTTGGACTTCACTAGTAGCAGAGTTAAATTAGTGCTAAGCAGTGGTGGAAGTTTCCTTAGCTCAAGCCCCAGCCTTGAAAGAAACAAAGACAAGGATATTCGATTAAGGAACACTTGGTGTTTGGACTGCAGCTAGCTTGTGGGCTCTTGCCTTGTTGTGCCCTGTAGTGGTCCCTTCCACTCAGGTTTTAGTGCCCTTTATTTACAGTATTTTCTCTTTGAATCACTGGGCAGACAACTTTCTTCTACAGGTTCATAAGTTATTTTGTCAGCCTTCGTCTTTGCAGAAACCTGAGTAAAAACTTCGTTCTTGCCCTGAAACTGAAAACTCACAGACCGGAAGAAAGTACCCAAAAGCTTATTTTTGCCCAGAAAGAGTACAGAAGCAGAAGGAAAGTAATTTGAAGCACAAAGCTGTAGTTATTTTTCAGGCATGCTGTAATCCATGCTGTTTGCTTACCATCAGCATCAGAGGCCAGGCCATTGCCATTGTATTAGAAAGATGCTAGGATAATTAATTTAATATATATGAATGGTTTGAAGTAAAAAAAAATTATGACTACCACTAGTTCCTTAATTTTAGACTCTTTGTGTGTTTATATAATTCACCATTTTTTTTCTTCTCCCCTCCCCTTTTTTGTGGCCAAGATTTACATCATAGCTTCAGCAAGACTTGGCTCATAGAAGAGGAAAAGGGGGAGTATAGAGAAAACACTGGCAGCCCTGGCAGCAGAGTCCATCACTCCTATCTAATTCTTAATTTTCTTTTAACTAGCAAGAGGTTAAATTGCTAGCTTGCTTTACACTTCCAGCTTCCAGTGAGATCTAGTATTCTGTTGTTTTGGTGCTGCAACACTGTCCATGTTTGTTCATTGATACCATGGAACTGTGTTTTCCACTGTTTCCAGAGAAACATCTGTATGCAGTGTCTGTTTCTTTAAACTAGTTGTTATCATAATTCTTTATGCCATAAGAATGGCCATGCTTCATAAGTTGTTACCATAGTTCTTTATGCCATTTCACTGTTTGAAATACAGCTGAGTACATGCTGAAGGACAAAGGTGCAATTGGTCGAAAGCATATAGTTCAGTGTCAAGCTCTGAGCTCCTCAGTGTGGCAGAGAGATGGAGATACCGAAAAGAGTCCAGTAAATGGCCATTAAGATGTTGAAGGGTCTGGAGCGCCTCTCCTGTGAGGAAAGGCTGAGAGCTGGGGGTGTTCGTCCCGGAGAGGAGAAGGCTCCGGAGGATCTCAGCAATGTGTGTACGTACCTGCAGGGAGGGTGCCAAGAGGACGGAGCCGGGCTCTTGTCAGAGGTGCCCAGTGACAGGACGAGAGGCAACGGCAAACACGGGGGGTTCCTCTGCCCATCGGGAAACACTTTGTCACCATGAGGGTAACTGAGGACTGACACAGGTGGCCCAGGGCGGGTTGTGGAGTCTTCACCCTTGGAGATACTCCAAAGCCATCTGTACACAGTCCTGGGTGACTCTGCAAGGGGGTTTGACGAGATGACCTCCCTTTCAATCTCAACCGCTCTGTGATTCTCTATGTCACTTGTTTTATATGTTAGGATGTTTTAGTGAATTGTTTAAACTAATTTTGTGTCAGAATGATACTAGGAGCACATGCAGAGTCACAAGTTTTGACTGGAAGAGTAGAATATTGCTACAGTCTTGAAGTAACGTATACTAACATTTTGAGGTCTTTAAGTTGCATTGGAATAAGATGCATGAGGATTAAAATACAGTCTACCCAATGTGATCTTTAAAAAGATGAGGTTTTGTTGTTCCATTATTTCATAATTTATCCTGTTTTGACAGCTAATCCACAGTGTGGTGAGAGGAGGGCTTCGCAGAAGTATGCCTTAAGGAAACTGACAAGTGTGGAAAGCACTAAAGGGCTTTTCTTATCCTGCTGTTATATCATGTTATGAGAGAACATCAACACAGGTGATCTTAAACTGTGTGAGTGAGTACAGTAAAACCTGAGCATTATAGGTTAAACTTCTGTTCTTAATGTTGCTTTTCCTCAGAATAATAAAAATTTTGTAAGTTGACAGAATGGAGCTACAGACAAGAAAGTTGTGTATTTTGTTTAGACACAGATAAAGTTGAGCAGAAATAATGGTTGCTTCTCAGGGAAAAACAAAGGAGCTAATTTTAATAACAGAAAAATCAACCCTTCCCCCTCTCCCCTCAGGTTTTGGGTAAGGGGGAACTTGGTGATGTAAATACATGCAGTAATCCATCAAAGACAGAACTGAAGAACTTGCTACTAAGCTTATAATAATTACCAAGTCCAACTCAATGTAAATCACTCGTACCTGCTTTTTTTTCCTTAACTGGGTGTTACAGAGCTATGGTATAAATGACACTATTGGCATAAAGTAAGACAGTACTTTCTCTTTGAAAGAAGGAAAATATTTGCCTCTTACTGGGGATATAGCTGTTGCATATCTGTCAGTGCTCCTGCAGCGTCTAAGACTTACTCAACTCACTCCTGTCTTGTGCCTGCTTACTGGCTTTCTCAGTGCCTCTATTTTGCGTGCTCGCAGGGAGCCACATAACTTCTCCATTCCAGCGTTCTGCGTGATAGTCTCAGCTGGAGGGTGTGCTTCACCTTTTAGCTTCAGGGAAGCAAACTTTCTGTAGCAGAGTTCTGTGTTTTGGAAACTCTGCGAAACAGACTTCCCCCACCAGTCCGCTTCTTTTCAGGTAACATGTCTTATACCTGTAGTTATCATGTGATATGATAAACCAGCTAGGTGTGGCTGTCATATGGCTTATGTCAATCCTTCTCCATTTCTGCAAATATGAAGATGTAAAAGGTAATATGTAAACATACCCTGAGTTTGAAAATCAGGAAAAATCAGTGTTTTCCTTTGTTCTTTGCCATACTGTTAGCTTACCAATGTCAGTGACTTTTTTTGGTAAGGTACTAAACTTCAGAAACTAAACAAATACTTTAAAAAAAAAATAAATCTGTCCATAATAACAAAACTCATTTTTACATCTTTTATTGGTTGATTCGAAAAGTAATGCTGCCTTCACTAACATGTAACTAGGAACCATACAGTCTGATCTGTTGTCTTGTGATTGTCACTGTGATTAATAAGAGCAGTGTTCCAGTCTAAATGTGGTGGAAGGTCTTTTGCGACCTAGACAATTCTGTAATTCTGTGTAAACCAATAAAGTTTACTACAAGTTTTTTAAGTCAAATATTTTACTAAACATTATTAAACAAGAACGGAGATGCAATATTTGAATCACAAATGGGTATTTTATTATCACACCTTCTTCATATCCTGATACCTTTTTCTTAGGTATTGCTGCTATTTATCTTCTTTTACTAGGTGTTTGTTAACAGCATCTCCCGATGAAGGCTGTGTAACTCAGACTTAAATATGTGCTTCATCTGTCGTAGCGTAAAAGCAGCAGGCTGTGTGGTTCTCAAGGACAGAACTGAAGAGTATAGATTGTGAAGTACAGAAGAGGGAATGTGATACTCCTGTCTAAGGACTATGAGATATGTAAAATAAGTGCTACTCTGATCTGTTTTGTATGACAGCTGTGTGTGCAGGAACCTATGATTGCTATCGCGGAAGAAGCAGCAGGAGCTGTAGGTATTTGGCCACCGGAAGGGTCTGGGGGTGCGTGTGTCTGAACGATGTGTTAGCTGACTGGTTTGTGGATGGATGGAAGGAAGCTCTTGGCCTCTGCGAGCAGAATATTCCAGCACCTTAATGTGTTACACACTTATGCTTAAGGAAGATAATGTTGTCTTGGGCAAGAGTGAATTAGTATTTCAAGAGGTTATTGTTGTGCCTTAATATATATTTGTAGGTAAAAGCTGTCTCCATTTCTATAATGCTATTGTTAAATCTAGTCTTGTTTTTTCTGATGTGCCTATAAAATTTATGTACCGATATATAGTAAATAGTGTGATCTTAGCATTATATAAAATTGGGGTTTTTTTTGGAAGTGGTTTTGTTCTTCAGTTCCAGTAGTCCTCTGCCAAATAAGCTTTCAATCACATTGCACAGGATTTTTTTCCTCCAAAAATTTCTATTTATTACTTCTGTGTTATGAAAATACGTTATGTCCTACCTGCTTCAGGTCATGGAGTTTCTTGTGTATTTAATCTGAAAAATGATTTTTTTTTTTTTAAATGTGTATCACACATCAAGAGAACAAGTAACTGTAAAAAGTAACTGTGTTTCTTCCCCAAAAATACTACTACTGCATTAGGTCTAAACTAACTCTTCAGTGTCACACAATACGGGTTGTCTTTTTCTCCCACGATATCTCAGGCTTTAAATGGCAGGTGATTGGCAGGGTGGATTTAGATGAGACATTAGGAAGAAATCCTTGCCTGTGAGGGTGGTGAGCCCCTGGCACAGGTTGCCCCGAGCAGCTGTGGCTGCCCCATCCCTGGAGGTGTTCAAGGCCAGGTTGGACGGGGCTTGGAGCAACCTGGGCTGGGGGGAGGTGTCCCTGCCCAGGGCAGGGCCGGGGGGCGGGGTTTGACTGAGATGAGCTTTAAGGTCCCTCCCAACCTAAACCATTCTGTGATTCTGTGTATGATTCAATGAGATATGTATTTGTTAGTGTTTCAGGAAACCATAAGTATAAGAATTTCTCTATATTTCCCTGTCTGGTTAATTTTTAAGAATAGGATATATATTTATCTTTTTTTTTTTTTTTTTTAACAAGTTGGATTAATTGGTTTTGCTAACAGTCAGGGCAATGTTTTAGTCATTGATGTGAAAATACAGAGAATCAAGATCTGATGCAAAGTATGTTTAAATGTAGCTATACTTGATAACCAATTAATTTCCAATTTCATTTGGTTAAAGTGCTTTATCTTGGAGCTGGTAATTGCTTTTGTTAGGGAAGATACAGGCTGTTTCTGTTTGTTACATCAGAGGGAGCCTAAATTTCAAATTTTAGAGATCAAACTACTTTCTTTGTTAAGGACCTGGGCATAAGATCTTTACGTGGAAAGAAGTAGTTTCTTGTTACAGTTTTCAGAACAGGACTCTTGATATTTGCTTGTGTGCTTGAGATAATTTAATTGGGAGTCAAATCTGTATTTCACACCTCATCTAACCATGCGTTATCAGGAGATTTCAGTGCTGGGAGACTTAATAAAAGTGGCTTACCTACCTTTTATATATGATGTCTCAACTTTGTGCTGGCTGTGATAGCAAACACATGCCTAATCAAGGTACCGATATCAGTGGTGAGAATTTGCAAAAAATAAAAGAACTGCAAACTATTTGTATTCACAATTCTAATAACTATAATAATAATAATAATGCAAAGAATTGTCACTTCATTCCTGTACACTTTTTCTCCTTTTCACTGGCATTATGTTTTGTTTTTTCAGTTAAGTAAGCTAGTTTATTCATTAAAAAAAAAACAAAAACCAAAAAACAAAACAAACAAAACCAGCATTTCCCCCTTCTCATAGGTTTGTTTTTTTTCTCATTTTCTTCTCTTGACTGGCTCTTTCATCCTTGTTTTGTCTCTCTTCCCTAGCTATGTTTGTGTCTGTGTGATTACTGCTTTTCTAATACTGTGCACGTTTCCCTGAATCATGTAAAATGCAGTGAAGTTTTTGTGACTGGGATTTCTGCCTAATGGGGCAATATGCAAGACAATTACTGTCTCCTTTAGCAGCTGCCTGAATGCTGAAGTCACGTCTTCCTGCTCCCTCCTGGTTTGCTGGAACAGCGTACAACATTGTAGAGCCAACAAGCAGTCTCAAGGTAGTGGTCAGTCTTTAAACAGAGGAGTTTAAGTCCCGCTTAATGCAGTAATACTCAGACTTTCTCTTGTTGTTCAGCTCAAAATGGATGTTAAAGGATGAAATGGTGCTTCCTTCGCTAGAAGAAAAACTTAAGTCTTCTCACATTTTTCTTCCATCTTCCACTGATGACGATGGCAGGAAGAGGAAAAGTGTTGTATTTTTACTGACAGTGTTCCTTTCTTCAGTTTACACTGGTGTGGTGGTGTTGTTAATCAACAAGTCCCCACTTGCTAGAGAATGGCCTTGACATCATTCTTGTTTATGAAACGTACGGAAGTGACACACAGGGGAGGTTACATAGAACGGCTGACGCCTTCCAGTGGTTACTGATCCCTCTAACTGCTGAGTCAGAGAAAAATTCTGTTGTGTCAGTAGAATGTGGGAGTCGATGAAAACTAATTAAGTGATGCAAAAACCTTTCAGCACTTTTAGACAAACTCTGCCAAAAGATCGTTTTTTCACAAGTGTTGAATCTTGCTCAAAATAACCTAATCATGATGTAGACCTTCCTGTCATTGCTGACATCATTGCTTTCATCCATCATAACGGTGAAGGGTCCTGATGTGGAAAGGTTCATGGCCGAACAGTGGCTGATGTGTTGATGGAGTTTTGACAATCGACGCAGCTTTTGTTTCTTCCAAAGGGATTTTTTTTTTTTTTTTTCTGAGTAGCGGAGTCTAGGAATCTCACCTTGTCAGGCTGTGTGAAATGGTCAGCAGTGGGAGCAAAAATCATACATCAGCATTCTGAACTTTTTCACTTTTTAGCTTGAGTTCTGTTTCAGTGAGAGGATGATGATGCTACAAAACTGGCATGTTTCACAGACACGTTTTACCTGAAAAATGCAAAAAGGACTTAAAAGTTGAATTTTTTTTTTAATACTACTGAACTAAATAAAGTCTCAGATTGGTAGTTAAATTTTTGTGGCCTGTTACACTGGAAGAGAAATAAGCACAAAGGCAGATCCTCTTTGTTCTTCACACAGTGTATATAGAGATTTTCAGCATTTGGAAATCAGATTATGTGTAATTGGTCTAGTATGAGAAATAATAATATTTTTAAAATATTTGAAAATGGGCAAAAAAGCAAGTTTCAATTACTGAAGATTTAGGGGGAGGATGACAATTCAGAGAATAATAAGGACTGTGTCTAGAAGGTGTTTACTTGATCATGATCGGACAGTCTTACACCAGGGGAGGTTTTGATTGGATATTTGGAAAAATACCTTCACCGAAAGGGGGATCAGGTGTTGGAGCAGGCTGCCCAGGGAAGTGGTTGAGTCACCATCCCTGGAGGGATATAAAAGATGTGGCACTTAGGGACACGGTTGAATGGCGGACATGGCAGTGTTAAGTTTACGGTTGGACTTGATGATCTGAAAGGTCTTCCCAACCCAGATGGTTCTGTGGTTCTATGTAAGTGGATCACTATACCCAGAGAACGAAATGGGAGAGGTCTCCAGGTGCACAGATCAAATTACTTGAATAAAAGAATGAAGAGGAACTGTGGGCTAGAAGCCTTAGTCTTGCGTTTTGGGGTCAATTTGTAGTTGTCGTGTGCAGCTAGCTGACTCCTGTCTTCCCTCTACAGCAGAGGTACGGTCTGCCCGCTGGAGACAGCAGGACTGCACTTATCAAAGGCTTTGTGTGGCTTCTGCTTCCATAGAGAAGTGCTAGCATACTCACAATAAAAATGTGGCTTCCCGAGTTTAGGAAAATTGTCGTAAAAATGTCATAAACTCCCATTTTCTGTGGCTCGAAAGACGATTTATTAGTACAGTGAAACTGAGTTAACCTTGCTTACCTTCAGTCTGTTTTTACAAAGTTAAGATGTGGGCGAAGGCCTTTGTTTCCTAGAATTTTGCTTAATGTAGGTGATGAATGGTTAGTTCTTTGAGCACTGACGAAGTAATAGTGTAAGTGAGAAAATGGGGCATTTTGGGGGGAATAGAAGTTATGCTTGTTTTTCTTCTTTCGAATAGTTAATAGAATGGGCACCATACAATTGCAAACGTGTGGAAGAAACAAGAAGATCTTGAAGAAATTTTTGGTCTTAGGCTAAAATTAAGAGACCCAGTGCAATTCGATAGTATTGAAGACAGTTTTGGTTTTGTTTTTTTTTTTTTTTTTTTTTTTTTTACTCCCACATGTCCTCCTGGCCTGGTCCCTGTTTGGAAGGCACAGCAGGAGCTGTGAAGGGCTGAAGGACACACAGTTGGCCATGGCAGCAGGTGAGCATGTCACTGCTGTACCTTCATCGGCCCATCGAGAGCTGTCCGCTGGGGCGAACCTGGCCTCTCCCAATAGGAGCCTTTTTGTGCAGTGGCTTTGATGATTCTCTTAAATGCTGTTGGATGGGGAATGTCCTGATAGGGCCTCATCTGGAATACAGTGTGTTTCTGTTTTGTCCTGGAAGGATTATTCGTGTTCAAGGAACTTGAAACTAAAATAGGCGAGAAGAACATACACTAGGATGCTGAGGGTAATTTGGAGACTTACAGAAGGATTTGAAAGAACTTAAACTGGTTTAGTTTAACAGAACTTGCATAGTCCTGCCACAAACTCCAAGAAAATCAGTGTAAAGAATACAAAAATTGTAGGATTCAAACAAATGGTAAGCTGATAAAGATAAATTTTAGGCTGAAAACCTGAGGAATGTAAAGATGCGAGAAGTAAGCCAAATTTTAAGAGGTGTTTGACCCATTATGAGGAGGATTGCATCATGTGGGAATGGAAGGAAGTAGGTTAGATCCCCAAAGTCTTTTCCAGTCGTGTGCTCTTTTGATATCGGTACACTGGTTTATAGAAGGGGGCGGGGAAAGAATTGCAAGCAGGCAAAACCCAACGATGTAAATCTTTTAAAAGAAATGAAACCCAGAACCCAAACTCTTGGGGAAAGCATGTGATTTCTGGTACTTAAATATTCCTCATACCAATTGATGCCCAGTCCTTGCTAGCTCTAATATGCACATTGCTGATATCTGCTGCTGAAATGCTGAACTCTTCTTGAATTAGCAGCTTCCAAAATCATAAGGGATAATTTTGCGTTGGCAGGTTAAAAATTTTCTGAAACTATATCATATGTTTGCACGAAGCTTATATTGTTAACTGTCACAGTGGAGATTTTTTTGGTTGATCTTTTGTTCTAAATCCGTATTTTGAATTATTGGTTCTCCACACGTTAATTCATAAAAGGAGATAAAAGCCTTTTTAAAAAATATTTCTAAAAATAGGTGACTTCTCTTTCCTCTTCCTTTTGACTATTCTAGTAGAAGAGTTTTCCAAAACCAGATTGTCATGTGTTAGTCTTTAATAGGTATTAATGACTTTACTGATACTTTTAAAAGTCTTTGCAGAAATGGCATACCTTGTCTTGCATAGAGGAGCTTGCTTTAGTTTTTTTCAGATATTTAGGTGAGTTTTAGGGAACAAATGCCCACGTTTCATCAAGCGTTCTTTCTATTGGGTTTTCAAGAAACACTAGTTACAAATGTTAACAGGGGTATGAAACAGTTGGACAAAGTTTCCCTAATCTCACTTTTTCTGGCTTTTGTAACGCCGTAACTTTGTTAGCTATTCCGTCACAGTAAACTTCCAGAGCAGACAAGTCCTGAATTACTAATGAAAACCAGGAAGAATGTAACATGAAAACTCATGTTCTATCAACCTTTGTTTGCAATATAATTAAGAAGGGCACCAAGTAAATTTTTAAGAGACGGGCGCATCTTTTGTAGTATGTTTGCATTGGAGAAAGAAGCAAATTGCAGTCAAGAAAGAAAAGGCATTGCCTCACAGCTTTATGAAAATGGTGCAGTTTTTGCTGCATTCTGCAGTGCTTTCAGACTCTTAAGTTTCGATTTAATTGAGAAGATGCCATTGCCAGAAGGTAAACCAGTTATTCTAGTCTTGCTTAAAAAACCACCTTGCAAAGTGATAACAGTAACAAAGGTGGGAATTCACCCCACCCTGTCTTCCCACTTAAGTCAAACCTCAATTAGCTCCATTTATATGCTAATACTAAGCACAGGAAACTTCCTTTTTCTTTACTTTGTAAACAATAAGGAAGTAGTCAGGGAAAAAAGATTAGATTACATTAACGTTTCACAGTTGATAATGAAATTTGAAGATAAAAAATAACATAGTCTTTCCTGTCTGCATTAACTGTCCTATTCGTGCAGACCTGTGTGTCTGTGTAGCGCAGCGCAGCCGATGAGACGCTTTGCCTGTGCTGGGCTGGTACCGGGAAATACAAACATAAAAGGAAGTTTACAGTCTCCTCTCCAGACACTCCACGTTTCCTGTTCTTTTAAATATCCAACTTCCATCTGGCTCCATTGAGTACCCCTGTCCTCAGCACTGGTGAGGCTGCTTTTTGAGTGCTGTGTTCCGTTTTGGGCCCCTCACCACAAGAAGGACGTTGAGGTGCTGGAGTGTATCCAGAGAAGGGCAACGGAGCTGGTGAGGGGTCTGGAGCACAAGTCCTGTGAGGAGCGGCTGAGGGAGCTGGGGGTGTTCAGCCTGGAGAAGAGGAGGCTGAGGGGAGACCTTCTCGCTCTCTACAGCTCCCTGAGAGGAGGGGGTAAAGAGGTGGGAGTCGACCTGTTCTGTCAAGTAACAGGCGATAGAACAAGAGGAAATGGCTTCAAGTTGTGCCAAGGGAAGTGTAGATTGGGTATTAGGAAGAATTTCTTTCCTGAAAGGGTCATCAGGCATTGGAACGTGTTCCCCAGGGCAGTGGTGGAGTCCCCATCCCTGGAGGTATTTAAGGGATCCTGTAGATACAGGGCTCAGGGACATGGTTTAGTGGTGGGCTTGGCAGTGTGAGGTTAGTGATTGCACTAGATGATCTTACAGGTCTTTTCCAATCTGGGAGATTCTGTGATTCTGAGTGTGGAATATCAGTTGTTTCCGGCCTTTTGTTCTCAAATTGCATTCGGATGTTGTTTTCATTTAAGGATACTTGGTTTTACACTTTGTAATAATCAGTTCTAAAAACAAATCTAAAAAATAAAACACAATAAAATTCTTTTCTGTTGGGCTTTGTTGGTAGAATAACTGTGAGTACTAAAAGGGAGAAGAAACTAGTTGCAAGGACTTGTGTTATTGCACAATTATATGGTAAATCCTGAGCTTTCCACATTTGTGTGTATGTGCAGTTGTTTTAGGGAAGATAATATTTAGTCTGAAACAATATTCTTTGGTCTTTTTTGATTTTTTTTTTTTTTAATTGGTCAGGGAAGTTTGTGTTGTGTAACTTCCTTAAGTTCATGCCAAGTCATAGCTTCCCTGTTGAGTTTTCCGCTTAGTGTAGTATTTGTATAGCTAGGGCACCTGTTTGCACTGTACTTTGGATGCTGGGGCAAAACCAGTCTGTGTTCTTTTAATCAGGGAGAAGAAAAATACTGAAATATGTAAGGAACATACAATTTATAAAACTAGATACTTCCTTTGGTTTTAGTTTCAAAATTTTAAAGCTTCAGTCTTGTAGTGTGATTTTTCAAACCTCACAGTCACTTGTCTTAGTCATGTTTCCTCTAGTTTTGCCCTATAAATAAAAGTTGGGTCTTTTTGTAGATAATGATTTATGTTGGGGTTGTTTTTGTTTTT
Organism: Ibidorhyncha struthersii; assembly: GCA_013398815.1. NCBI lineage: Eukaryota > Metazoa > Chordata > Aves > Charadriiformes > Charadriidae > Ibidorhyncha > Ibidorhyncha struthersii. The sequence goes on from VZSZ01002377.1 coordinate 32,537, forward strand.
TCTTTTACAGTTTTTTCTTAAAGCCTTCAGTAAACGGAGAAATTGGGACTCTTCCTTGAGCTTGCTTCTAAAAAAAGATTTTATGTGTTAATTTTATATTTGTAGTGCAAACCCTTACATGGCCAGCTAATGCAAATTCAGTTTTGAATAAAGCAAACGTGAGGCTGGACTCCAGAGGCTGTAGCAGTCAGTCACGTTTGCCGCGGTAGGTATGCCTTTTTGTTGTTTGCTGGTACACGCTGGTGGTTGAGTTGGACCTGTCACTGTGCTGTAAAGTGGATGGTAGAAATGTGCGACAGGCAGCTGTGAGGTACTGAGGTAATGGAACCCCACCACTTCCAAAAGGGTGTGCTGTTATTTCTGCCTGAATACTCATCTTTATTTGGGCCATCTAATCCATTCTGGTTGTGATGATCAGAATTCTTGCTTTTCTTAATAGAAATTTGAAAGAATTTAGAGTCAGTGCTGCTTCCATTAATTGGTAGAATTTTCTGTCATGTCTGCTTTGGTGTTGTGCTGAGACGCTGCGGTAGGGAGCAGTCCCACAGCCGTGTGCTGCCCCTGCTCTGCACTAGTTGGTACCCCTGCTCAGGCGGTGCGAGTGATGTTCTGCTGGAGGATGTTGGTGTGAGTGTGCACAGACGGCAGGGTGCTCTGTTCTGCTGGAGGATGTTGGTGTGAGTGTGCACAGACGGCAGGGTGGTCTGCTGTGGTGCACCTCGTGCTCTCTTACTGCTGGCTGGTCACAGCGGTATTGCTGAACTCCTCAGCACCTGACCAATGTTTGGGTGGATGTTGGTAGTGTCAAGGTAGAGGGTTTGTTTAGAAGGAGTTGCAACAGGAAGCAGTGGGATGAGAAGGAGAAAAGGAGTATTTTAAACTGAAGTACTGTCAATTAAAATTTAGAATCATAGAAGCATAAAATCATTAAGGTTGGAAGGGACCTTTCAGATCATCGAGTCC
>VZSZ01002378.1:0-381804 GCA_013398815.1 Ibidorhyncha struthersii
AACCCTGACTATTCTGTGATTCTGTGATTCTGTGATACTTTTCAGACAATTTTTAAAACCTTAGCAGGCCAAGACTATAAATTCTTGGTAAATTAATATGTTTATCATATGAATGAGATGAGTACAAAAGGCATAAAGCACGTATCATCTGAGATACGCCAAGAGCTAGAAAACACATTATGATGTCTTGTGTATATATCTCTCTCTATGTGTGTATATAGATTTTAAAACCACGCAGAGATCTGTATGTGTAGTGTACGTGTATGTGTATGTGTAAGTATGTGGCTGCTGTTTACTTAATAGACCAGAGTAGCACCAAAGGACCATAAACATATACATATGTATATGTTGAAAAGTATATATCTAGATTTAAAAAAAAAAGAATAAAATTGCCCATTTACAACTTAATGGTTCCTTTCGAGCCTTTGACATGAGCAGTTACAGGTTGCTATATAAATCTTTCTCTTATACTTAATTATGTGGTTATTCATGTTAAACGTTATAATAAAACTACCGTGTAGGTGCCGATTTCTAAATGTTGCTGCTCTTGATCTTTCCCACATGAATGATCAGATAATGGAGGGGACCACTTTAAGAATTATTCATTGAAAGACATTTCTTCACGTGAGCTGATAAAGTCCAACACATGTGCTTCGAATTAGTCAAGCTGGAAATCATATCAGATATTTAATACTAAATAAAAAAAAATTGGTAACACCCATATTTTTAAATTGATCTTTGACAAACATAATAGTGATTTCAATCACTTCAGTTGAGCTATGTTGAGATTTTACCAGAGTAAATCCGGTGCTTTGCATTTTGGCCTTTGGTAACAAAGAGACACTGTCTGGATTTCCCAGAGAGTTTACAGTCTTGATAACACATATTCAGAGGTTATTTACAACACTGCATTATGTATGCATTTAGAATGTGTTTTTATGTGCTAGATAATTTTTATCATTAACTTCTGAAAAACCTTTAAAGTAAGAGACTCAGGACATGAGTCCTCAAGAAGTGTATTCTGTCAAACACGTGGCCTATAAAGCACTGCAAGGGTTTTTATTATATTTTGAATCATTGTCATGGAACCCACTGTCAAGTGAACTAGGAAGACGATTTTCATTTATAAGTTTGATATTAAATAATGATGAAAGTGCCAATCTTGCTGTAGTTTTCAATTCACAAAAGGCTCCCAAAGCCAGGAGGGTTCTGATAAAATTACTTTCTATGCCCTGGGTTTGGTAAAATATCTTTCCTGTCTTCTGATTGTCTATTCCTCTCACTCCCATCAAGTAGAGAATGATGAATTAAAAATTTCTGATTAGTGCTTATAAAGTCAATATGTGTTATGTGCTGAGGAGTCCCCTTTTGTGTGCAGGAATTACCAGTGTCATGGCAAAGTCTTCTAGAGCTTCCTTAGGAGTTTTGTTATTCTACAGAAATACATCTGAAGATGGAAATGTTTATCTCCTCCAATTCGTGTTGTAGAAGTCCAAAATAATTCAGTAGAGTTCATTTAAGCATCTCTTTTTTTTTCATCAGTATAGCTTTTGGTTTTATGTGGCATCGATGTGTTTTACTGAGTGCTGGGCAGAACTACTTACTGAAAAAAGAAATAAAAGAGACCATGTTTAGGCATCTCTCCTCTACTGGTGTTTTAAGAACTATAATAATTTCACATACTTCCAATGCTCATGAATAAAGTTCCCAGGTGTGTCTTTAAGTGAAGATTTTCAGAAATATCTGACTTAAGGGAATTTAGGTTTGTCCAGCTGTCTTGAGTATCCATATAAGATCCATTTATAAAGTGTGCCAAGACCAGGCAATGCATTTCTAGGACAGACATCCCCAAATGCTTGCTTAATAATAACTGTATTTTGGTTTCAAAGTCTGACAATTAAAATGTTATGATAAAACCACTATGAAAGCACAAATAATAACAGAGATTGAGTCTATGCCATATAAACATAGTAGTGTTTCCTACTGAAAAGTGACAACTGTATTTTGTTCACTTTAATATTTTAAAATTCAATAGACTTTGAACAAAAAAAAACAATTCAGGAAAGTCTTTGCTTTTGTGTGGGAAATTAACCCATTACTCTAGTGATAGAGAAGAAACTTTGCACAGATGCAAAATATTTTTATTTTAACAATTTAACTCCACTTATATATGCCTAAATACATTCATAGTTAAGTATCACTATGCATCACATGTAAAATCTTGGAATGAAAAGACAAAGTTGGGATGATTATTGCACATTGTAAATTCCAGGGTAGATCCAAGTGTTTAACTGGTGGTAGGTTTCTCCATTAAGTCAGTTTAACAACTAAAGGAAGGAAAATGCGATTGCAAAGGCATCTGCATAAAACTTTGTATGATATGTGTTTGATACAAGCATGCTAAGCAGTTAAACATGTCACCCAAAGAACTACAGTGTCGGTGTTTTATTTACCTCTGCAACGTTTCATGGTTACATGGTCCATGTACGTAGCTGGGCGGTTGCTTGAAGTTTATTGCTGTGAGTAAAAGGAACGTTACTGACTCAAGAGAATAGGATATCCAGCTGACCGTTTATTTAATGTATATGGTGCATTCCTTGGAAACAATGTGCGAAACCTAAAGTGAATATATTCCATGGACTGTTCAGGACTTCCCAGGCTGTAATACCTACCTCATATGAAATACCCTTTTCTTCACTTGCATGTGTGTATGAAAGGCCTTTACCTCATTAAAGATTTTTTGGGAAGAATCCTGAAGTGCATCAAAGTCTTTCTGCTGAATACAGAAGCTGTTGTACTACATCTTTAGTGTTTAAAAACAGAGAAGTTAGTTTTGCAACTACAGTACAAAAAAGCATTAAATTTTCCTGCTTCAGTGTACCCTAAGTTAAAATGAATGAAGTAAACAGAAGCGACGTATGACAGTGTTTATAGATAAATGCAGTTGCACATCCTTCATACTTGTGAGATTTAAATGGGAATTATCTCCTTGTATGCAGTACTAAAATCATTAATGTTATCTCATGACATTTTGTTGATTTTCTCTTATGTAGTAAAGGGTTTACCGTGTTGGTATCAGCGAAAGTTAGCGTCAGATCTCAGATACCTGATATTAATTTAATGTTTTTTTCCATGTTCTGTTCTGACATTTGACCTTGAGACTAAGACCATAGTTAAGTTTTGATGTCTAGCTGCATGAAAATAAATTCTTAATATTACCATTACTCAGCTTCATGCTACAGTTACTTTGATATTAATTCATTGTAAGAGAAGAAACAGGATTTTTAATCACTAAAATAAGATCAGTTTTGTAATATGGGGGAACCAAGAATGGGCATCAGATCTTTTCAAATCGGAAGGTGAGAATTGTGTATTCTGTATATGAAATTCAAGGGGGCCTGAGGGCAGAAGTTGGGGTATCTCATCATCTCTCTGACACTTGCTGAAAGGAATCTTTGATTTATACCAGACAATTGTAAATTAATATGACTTACTCAAGATTATTAAGTTGATTTGAAGGCTATGAACTAACTGTTGAAGAGTGCTCAACTATTTATTGTATTGAAGTTAATGGACTTTCTTTTTTTCCTGCAATGTTATGATCCTACTGGTGATTTTTTTGTATTGCGGACTACCCAGAGAGTATACATGCATTTTGGAGGCTTCAAAATGCAAGAATTGAAGATTTTTTTCCCTTTCTTTCTCTTGAAATTTATAAAACAAAGTAAAAAATTAGAAAGATTTTTAAACTAATTCTTCCAGAATGAAGTGTTTAGCCTGCATTTATTTGTTAGTTTGTGTGGGTTTAAAGTATATTTATTTATTTGAACAAGGAGAACTTCTGAAAGGTTATATTTTTTTTTTATATTGTTTGGCCGTAGCCTTCACTTTGCTTTGCTTTCCTTTTAGGGAGACAGGGTATTCTTGAAAAAGGAATTTGAGTTTGGCAAACAAATATGCTGTAGAATTGGCAGGGCCACCCCAACTATTTCAAGGTTCAGAGTGAGCATGAAAGCTCATCTTTACAGGCAGCTACTATGGGAACATCTTCCTGGGGTTCTGCAACAGAAACTTTGGCTACTTTTATTATTCACAGAAAAAAAAATGCCCAGATCTTATGAAATAAACAGAGGTTCTTTGGGAAAGAACATTATTAAAATCAAAATAATAATCTATAGTAGACATTATTTTCAAGAAGTGCTAGTGCACTTATTCTAATAGGTAGGGAATACATATGGTATTTTATTTTGTTTTGGTGGACAGAATGAGCTAAGTAAAATGTTACCTCATGTATTCCCAACCAGCTGTGCCCATTGCAGCTTTGCAGTTTGTTCTTCAAGGACTAGTGGAACGGATGAATTGTTATGGCATTATAATCAGAGTGGTTCAAAAAATCAAGTGATTCTTACTGGGGTGTTTCAACCTAGGTTTCTTATGGCTGTTTGAAAGACAGTTACATCTTTTATTCTCTCATTACCTCTATAGTTCTTGAATGTACGTGTATGTATTTATTTGGTTTATTTATTGCAGCTCACATATATGAAGTCCTTGTTTTCCAGCAAACTGCTGTCACAAAGCTCTTGGTTGAACAGTGTTGAGGAAGGATGGTAGTCTTGAGGATTTACTGCTTAATTTGAAGCTCCAGCTGTCCAGGAATATGTCAGCTTTTCCTGATCTAGTTTTGATGACAAAGCACAAGGCAGAGGTGGCTAGTATTTAGTTTCTTCCATGTGGGGAATAACTGGGATTTCTTATGCCTTCTCATTAGAAATTCCACAAAAGCCATTTTAAACTAACAGAACACATCCCTCCAGTTATGGTACACCTACTCCTATCAGGCCCTTCTGCTGTGATTTAAAACACCATATGTTCATATATGCTTGTTCTGAAATTTGCCCAAATTATCTAACATTAAAAATGGGAATTAAAAGCAACCAGCTTCTGTTAGATATCCTCCAAATCTGGGGAGCGTTATAAAGCAATCCAGTACTTGACACCCTCATTGATATTTACATCCCTGTATAGTCCAGGTGGGCATCACATCAGTCATTAACACACTAAAGAAATCACCATACATGTTTACTACTTGAAACAACTGGAATTAAGAAAGGCAAACTCATCCGTTTAAGCCAGATAACAGAATCAGCAAATTAATACTGTTCTGCTGTACATCTCATAGGAAGCTGATGCTGTAGTGGTACTCCACTTAACTCTATTCATTGTGTTGTTTTATGTGCAGAATCACTTTATTCTGTAGTTTCTGCATCATAAAACTTCTTTAATTTGATGTAAACAATAGTTTAATGTTCCCCTAATTACCTCTTATTTTAGCTCTAGCCCTGGACGTGTAAGTGGAAACACTGAATTTCCAGAAGCCAGCAGCAACAGTGGGGGAGGCTTTTTAATGAGACACAATTTAAGCATGATTATTTGGAGTACATTAATTAAATAATTTCTAGTTCTCCCTCTAGACTGACTCTGAACTTTTTAGGAATGAACTGGTGAGATTGTTTCATAATTAGTAGCAACAACTTCAAGCATTTTAAATTACGTTAGGAAAAGAAAAAAAAGATAAATAACACGTTTCATCCTTTGGCCTCTTTTTAGTTGCACTGCATTTTATTTTGGCCCAGATATTTCATTGTTCATTTGCTACTTTAAATAGCTTTATAATTATACGATGATATTATCAGACAGTATTAACAATTTTCTGACTTCTTTTTTTTTTACTAACTGATCATTCTTCTTGCCTTAGAAGACACTTTGTTGTTTAGCTATCATGCATATGCTGTGTTAGTATAGAAGGTTCATTTTTGTTAATGGCAATGGGAAGTGGAGGGCCTTTTATCCTTAAATGATGATTGCATTCAAAATATGACCTTCTGAAAGAAGTAAAACAACACTCCCCCTAAAAAGAAAAATCAGGAAAAAATGACTTTTCCTTTTCAGATTCTTTTCATTCACATCCCGTCATGTCTCCTTCCCTTAATTCTGTTTCTCTGAGGATGAGGAAATTGAAACAGAGAGATAAGTGACTTGTTGAAGTTCGCAAAAAAGGGTTGATTGCAAAATCAAGATATAAATCTCAGAGGCCTGCTTCTTAGTCCTGACCCTCAAGTATTAAACCACAAATAACACATAGCAATGGATTTGATATCTGAGAGTTTGATCTCCTCACCAAAAAAAAGGCTGTGACCTCTCAGGAGAACACAGTGGTGAACTTTTATTCCCCGCAAGGGAAAAGCAATTTCAAATTCTGCTGAAATCATAAAGATACGGTTCAGTCAGGTATTGTTCAAAACTTTTGAAAATATTGCATCTCATAAATACACCTTCCTTTTTCTTTCCCTGACCACATTGTTATGTGGCAGCATTAAATAGTCCTAAACAATAGTCCAGCATAGGAATGGCTGTCATTCAGGTAGTCCAACCTTTAGACTTTATGTTACCCACAACATGTAAAAAACAAATAAAGCCCGGAATTAAAAACTGTTTTTTTCATTAACCACATATCACTTTAGTGATATCACGACCATCAAAATGTTCAATGCATTTCCAAATGCAAAAGCAGACAGCCTCCTGCCAGTGAGCGCTTTTATAAAAGAATTTCCCCAAGATGCATGCCTTGCTTTTTTGGATAAACAGCAGCACAAGCCCGTTTGCAATACTGACATCTAGTGACGCCCGGTCATATTTGTATAACCCTCTTCACCAACATTAACTTTTTGCAGCATTGTACTCATTCACAAAGATTAGCAAGTGAACGAGCAAATTTGTCCTTTTGCTTACCAAAAGGCACTGGAAGAGGCAGGCAACCATTTCTCTAGAACAATGACCAGCTTAAAGAGGGACATAATTAATCCTGTTGAATACAATGGGGCAATTTTCTAGCTTTGGGAATCAAGCTATATTTAAAATTTGCAGTAACATGAGCAGAACAATTTTAGCGTTTTACCTGTTACTGGGTTCTCTTAATGATGGTGGTATAAAGACAGAATAAGCCTGTAGGCATTATAAAGCAAAAAAAAAAAAAAAAAAGACAGTATTTTATTTTAAAGAAATAATTTTAAATGTTCCAAAACTATCCCATAAATATGAGGTGCAGGCTGCACACTGTGCTATTAGGGTGTTGCGTTTTTTTTTTCCAAAGGAACTTTTTTTATGATGCCTCAGTGTATCAGTGGATATATTTATTATCTCAACAATCCATTTTTTTTTCTTTATCTGTATAGTTTTGTCTTGAATATTTGTATGAACTGCTTAGCATCCACTTATCTTTTCAGGTCATGATAATATATAAGAATACATTAAATTTAGATAAGAAAGGACTGTAACACAAGTTTCTTAATGATTTTTAATCAGCATCGCTATGATACTTAAATGTAAACTATAGTTATTTACATTACATGAAACCAGATATTGTCTGGCTGTTATAGTCCACAGCTTTTCTGTTCATACTGTGATGCTCTAATATTGCTTCCAGGTATGTTGAAGTTTGCAAAAGCTCAATGTACCTTGACATCCTCAAAGTACTACATCTGTTTCTTTGACACGAGCCATTGTGTCACTCAACTCTGTATCATGTCGCTGCGTGTTGTTCAGTGGCATTAGCTAAAGGTGCCCTGACACAGGCTATTATGTCAATCTCTTCTCTGGCAATATTAAGAGCTTTTATATAGCACACGTGCATTTGAAGTGATGCCACTGAGCACTCTTGTTCATATTTCTATAAAGCTGTAATTTATCTGTTGATGGAAGCAATGCTTTTAATTAAGGTTGTGTTTTAATTAAGGCTTAATTAAGGAAAAGAAGTATCATTTAGATTACCTGAGCTTGTTCAACACCAAAGAAATTTGTTGTTACAAAAAATCCACAGATCTTTCATCTAAAATTGTCATGAGAAAACAATGTCAAACCAGACTTTCCCAGAATCACATCTGAGCAGAAGTTTAGAGGAAAGAAGGGTATTTGGGTGTCTTTTAATACATATAGAACAATGCCTTGTCATACCTGTTTTTTCAGCCTTTTGAAATCTCTAAATATGAACTTGAAGTCACTTACAAAAACAGAGGTACCAGCCATTGCACCTTGGTAGTTACATTTGGCTTGCTGTCTGTAGTGTAGTCAGAGCAAGAACTTAGTAAAGAGGTTGGGGGTTATTTGTTTTTATTTTTATTTTAAGAAAAAAAATGCAAAAGAATAATTCAGGCCATTATATGAATTGATATGGTCATACTTTTTTTTTGTGTCACATTCCAGGAAAATATGTCATGCTGGTCACATACAGTCACCAAAGCTTTTATTTCCAGTTCCAGAACTTAAATTTTATATTGACACATGCAAATACAAACTTCAGATGTATTTGCAATTATTACTATCAGAAGAGTTCCCTCCATCAGCCATATGAGTGGATGGTTAATTTAGCTAATTACAACTCATCATTCACAACTCAGAGTGAATGTGTGATATATGTAGAAAACTGTGATCAAGCCAAAGAGTGACTTTAAAGTTTAAGCATTTCCTTATTTTAATATATATGAACAATTAGCAGCTGGGGAAGCAAACAATGTAAGCTGAGTAATTAGTTTCTATTGAGTTACTTGCTTAATTCTAGTAATTTTTACCATCGCTTTCAAATGTTAAAAAAACCCCTACTTTTTAAAGTCTCTGTATAACTTCAATACACTTTCACAGCCATCATATTTGTTTGAAAAATCCCTTATCCGCAAATGAAAAAGCAAGTGAAAATTTACAGAGACATAAAAATTAAATTTAATAAAAAGTAAGCTAAACTGGGCCATAGATTATTTCTTTTTACAGTTATATGATTCCACGGTAATATTTTAATGGACACTTAAAGAGTAATCTTATTACAGTTGGAGTCAACAGGAATTGTGGAAACTCAGTTTGATATGAAAGTCAAAATGAAGATATTATCATAGTCCCCAAATGTATATAGATATAAAAACATAAACATAATGTGCATCCGTTTGTGCATATGAAACGATTTTCCCCAATTAAAAAAAAAGAAGTCAAAAGCCTTGAAGAGAAATGGAAGTAAGCAAGTAACTGGGAATTAGAAAAGGCTGGGAAGGAAGTACTCTGAGGAGAAATGTGAAAAACGGCCCCAGGAAACAACAGAAAAAGCTATTAGTCTGTGCTGGCAAAGTGTGCACTCCCTGTGCTGCATCTGTTGCAAAAGATGGACCACCATACCCAGGCTTCTCACGAGTAACCAGCAAGCGGAGGGGGGTATTGGGGAGAGGTGCCAGGATCAGCTGGTGCTCCCAGGGTAATGAAGCAGCTTGTGATGCTGCAGCAAGCCATGTGCTCCAAGTCCAGACGTTAGCAGACATGCCCAGGCTATTGAAGAGTAGAACAGGGAATAAGGAGCAACAGACACTCCATTTTGAGAAATGGCCCAGAAACACAGACTTAGAGTGGGGCAGTTGTGGGGCTCTCTTCTCCAAGTTGAAGTATGCCCTGTGAAGGGCATACGTCCCAAAACATGCATCGAGAAAAGTTATGATATGTCATTTCACTCACTACCAAACAAGTAATGGTTAGAGTTAAATTTTAAGATTGACCATTGCAAAGTGCTAAATACCTTTGGAGAAGTATCTGACACCTTCAGCTTCCTGGTTTCGATCCTATCTAATATGTTACAACTCTTCTCTATTATAATATAGCAATTTGTTAAACAAAACGAGAGAAATATTTCTAAGTTGCACATTTACCTTGAACAAAAATGAAATCAAGTCAGCATTTTGAATTGCCAATTTATGTGTTTGTTGTTGGAATTGCTAATATCATGCTAATTATATTTAAATTGCAAAATATATTTAAATAAATGTTCTCCCATGGGATGTTTTAGGTAATAATTAAGCATAATTTCTTCATCTTAAATTCCCAAATTAACTTTTTGATTTTTTTCTCTGTGTAGAAACATGAGTTATATGTATATGTCTTTGCTTTAAAACCCTTTGGTTTCCTCTAAAAGACACTTCAGAGGATCGTGCTGTAGAGCTGCTAATTCTTTATGAGGGTGCTTATGTGTAAGATCCCATAAAGTTTCAGCTTACCATTTCCCCTGTTCATATTCTATGCAAGGCTGCTCTGAGTTATTTTTGTGTTGCATTATCATTCATATAGAGCTTCTATTCCACTACTTCTTTTTATAAGGCCTGTATGTTATAATTTCATTATTGGCCCCACATTTGTGAAGCAGTTAATGGAAATACATAGATTTAAAAAATATTTGCTGTTACTTAATCTTAAATGAAGTAATACTTGTCCATATGTGAAGCATTTGGATAAATAAAGAAATTCCAGGGATTTGGAAGGTGTTTGATCCTCTTTTTTCTAAGTGGACAAAATGCTCCTGTTTTTCCATGCAAGATGAACAGTATAAAAATATTTTTTTTTCATCTACAGCTTGTGACGAAGGTGCATGATTTGCTTTCTGATGATGAGGGTCCCTGGTTTTTGTCATTATAATAAACTCAGTTGAAATTAGTCCATGAAGGCCTCCTAAAACTTTCAAAGACTCAAGCTTTATCCATTTGTCTCAAGGGCTTACATTATCCTTAACTAGCCTCTAGTGCAGGATGCTCTTGCCACTCTGGTTCCATTTTCATAGCTGACTGCAAGTGATTTTCAGTTACAACCCTCAGAACCATGATAAACTCAGCTTAATAAAGTGTGTTTTTTCGGTCCAGGAAACAACTGCCCCCGTCAACTGCCCTGTACGACACCTTTGGTGTATATATGGCACTTTCGAGATCAGCTGTGTTTGTTTTTTACAGCAGAACTGTGAGGATTAAAGATAGTGGATTGAGGGGATTTTTATCTGCAGCCCTGATTTTGGAATTCTCCGTCTGGGAAAACTGACCTCAGCAAAATGTGGCAAGCTTAACACTGTCAGATGGTGCTTTTAATTTTAATTTTTTTTATCATTACTACTATTATTATTCCAGGAGAAATCCTGGAATAATTTTTTAGAGTGTTTATTATAGGTATTTTTTTCACTAACAGCTCAGTTCTGTTTAAAGATGCATATAGACCACAGTTATAATTACTGTAAATATACCACATGCATGTTTATCCAGATGACCTTATCTGAAGTGTCTTATTCATTAAAAGACAGTACTCTCTCAAACTTGTTTCTTGTAACTACTCATTTGCAAGATAACCAAAGAATTGAGACTGAAACTGTGGTGTCAGAGTACAGAAATACTGCTTATGTGCTAATCACCAAAAGAATAATATTCATTATATTTAATACAATATGCATCATATTAAATACAATATATTTGTGAAGTGTAAGTTTTATTAACAGCATAGTTTCACAGGAATAGAAAGAAACATGAACCATATTTTCAGTTCTTTATGTTAGTATCTTTATGTGTCTGGGTTTTTTTTTTTTTTACATTTAGAACTAATTAAGTTTTGCTACTCTAATTAAAAAATAATTAAATAAAAGCTAAATGCAAGTGTTCTTTGGCCAGTGAAACCCTTCTGTGAACTTTCATATTATTGAGGTTAACAGAAGCTGTTTCCTTGAAAACTTGATCATTCCCTTGTGCTGATATAAGTTGAAATAGAGCCCAAGGGAAACAGAAGTCATAGAGTAAAGCTTCATAACCACTGTGTGAAAATGTAGACAATATAGAAGACTCATTACTACAGATAAAACAGAACCAATTCCTAGAGGACTTTTTATAATAGTTTTGGGGAATCGTATTAGAAAGTTAGTCTGTATAACAAGATGTTGTGACTTTTATATTAATGAAGGGCATTAAGGAGATTCTAATTATGGTGTCTGGTCTGAAAAATTAATCTAAAATTTAAAAATCTGAGACGTTTGAAGTAAGCATGACTGTAGCCTCTAGTCGTTCAGACAAGATGATGACTAAACTTTTTTTTGTTAAAAAATGTTACAAATGCCACTGCATTTCATTATTGAAGCTGTGAAATACCATATGTGTTCAGGAGGACTTGTTAACTCTGTAAGTACATAAATTGTTTTACTAAATGGATTCTCCAATGGTGCATAATTCTAATTATAAGCTCTATGCCCTTGCACGTCTTTTTCTTTATCATCAGGCCACAAAATTCTTGCACAAAAGGTCTCATTCTAAGGGTCTGATAAAATTATCATAATTTTCCAGTACAAGTTTTTCAAAGTTTTAAAATACTATTTGAATAGTGGGGTTCTCTGGGTAAGAGTATGCCACAAACGTTCACTGCAGTTTCCATCAGCGATAAGTCCACCGACCAGTCAGGCTGAACTGAATCCCTCTCCTGCTCCACTGACATGATCACCACTCTTACGAGAATGTCGAAATCTACATTCAGACATTGCACATTTGAGTATCATAACCTTGCACCAAATCCTGCCCTAATCTCTCTTACCAACAAGATCTTTCTTTTTCTTTTCCTTCAAAATATTCTCTGCCAGCCACCATGCTGTGCCAGTGTCATTTCTTACTGCTAACACAGATAGGAACTAAAATCTGGAGTTTTTTACAAGAGAAATATAAAGGACTTTAACAGCATGCAAGCAAACTGACTTTCAAGAAATTTGTAGGAACTTAATAACTTCTCCCCCACGCACTTCTTTATCAAATTTAGATATCAGATTTAGCTGACACTTCTCAGAGTATTCCAGGCAGACAAACAGACAAGTATAATTTTATGTACTTAATTTTCTTAGGAAATCAACATATTGTTCTCATTTCTTTACTTTTCTTGTCTATTAGCCCCACTTTCCATTTCTGCCTGACAAGTAGCTATCATATATTTATGTATGCTGTTATGTCATTATTTTGCTAAAATATTCACAGATTTGTAACCATTCCTCTTCTGTAAATCTCACTGAGAGCAACCAATCTGGGGAAACAAATATATCCACTCACCTTGCTGGAAATGCTTATGTTACATTAATTCATGTTAGAGAGGACGTAATAAACATGTATTAATTTTGCTGCTTTATTTTTTTACTTATGTCAGGTATCATTCAACAGAAGCTCAGGGTCCTGTTTTCTTATTGTTAAAATCAAAGCAGTTGTCTCTAACTCAGGCATAAGGAACATAACTCAGAGCAGCAGGACAAAAATGGTTTAACCTGTTATTTCTAGCCTGTAAGTTCCAGTAAAACTATGTCAGACTACATAAGTACTGTTTTCTTTATGTATTCATTTTCCAAGCATTTCTGTCTTCCTTGATGCTACAGAATATTGTTTAATTCTTACTTGCTATGCAAATCACTTCTGTATATTTATTTCAATTCTACATCAATAATAGTAACACAATGCTACAGGCTTGGGGAAGAGTGGCTGGAAAGCTGCCTGGTGGAAAAAGACCTGAGGGTGTTGGTCAACAGCTGAATATGAGCCAGCAGTGTGCCCACGTGGCCAAGAAGGCCAACGGCATCCTGGACTGCATCAGAAATAGTGTGGCCAGCAGGAGTAGGGAGGTGATCGTCCCCCTGTACTTGACACTGGTGAGGCCCCACCTCAAGTACTGTGTTTAGTTCTGGGCCCTTCACTCCAAGAAAGACATTGAAGTGCTGGAGTGTGTCCAGAGAAGGGCAACAAAGCTGGTGAAGGGTCTAAAGCACAAGACTTAGGAAGAGCAGCTGAGGGAACTGGGGTTGTTTAGTCTGGAGAAAAGGAGGCTGAGGGGAGACGTTTTCACTCTCTACGACTATCTGAAAGGAGGTTGTAGAGAGGTGGAGGTCGGTCTCTTTTCCCAAGTGATAGGACAAGAGGAAATGGCTTCAAGTTGCGCCAGTGGAGGTTTAGTTTGGATATTAGGAAAAAGTTCTTCACTGAAAGGGTTGTCAAGCATTAGAACAGGCTGCTGAGGGAAGTGGTGGAGTTGCCATCCCTATAGGTATTTAAAAGATGTAGGTTTAGTGGGTAAAGACGTGGTTTAGTGGTAACTTGGCAGTGCTAGGTTTACGATTGGACTCGATGACCTTAAAGGTCTCTTCCAACCATAATGATTCTAATACAGGAATGGTTACATTATTATTACAACTTAATATTGTGAGTGCTTGATACTAAATCAGTCCTGGTACTTGTCTATATATTCCAGCCAAGCAAGTTATCATGTTCTATGCTCAATTCCCCAATTAATTATAGCTGCTTCTTGGTGAAAGGTCTATACCTATAACTCAGTTGCTTATGCCAAATAGTAAAACCCCTAATTAGCTAGGCCTCTCATAAGCCTAATTTGCCTTACTTGTGTATCTGCAAAGTTAAATATTCAGTGGGGTCAACAGTATCATTTCAGCCCACTGTTTGACGTCTGTTTTGTAAAACATAGTGCAATGGGCTTTTCTCAGTGCATCAATAAACAATGGGTAAAGAAGGATCAGATCAGTTTAATCATTGTGTTGGAACAATTTATCTATCAGTCTTTTAATATCTCATTTTAAGGTCTTTTTTCAGAATTTAAGTCTAATTACAAATTTGTCAGGGCACAATTTGGCCTTCCTGGCTGTGCCCAGCCTCACCTGGGGCCTCCCCCAGGGCCTCCCCCCAGCACAGCCCATGGGGCCAGGACCCCTATTTCAGCTCAGCCTGGAGCCATCAGTTCCTGCCCAAGCTACATTTTAAGTATGCCGATCTCCAGCCCTTTCTCTGACCCATTTCCCATGGACCTAGGACTTGTGCTGTTGGAAGTCCATCTTCTGGATGGGCCTTTTGGACATAAGTTGCAGCTTGTTTCCAGCCCTGCCTCTGGCCCTGACTCACTGGTGGACTTTGGACTCACGCTGTTTCCTTGTCTTTGGCCCCATCTGCTTTTGTTGCTGGCTGGACTGCCTGGGCCTGGTTGGTTGCTTGCTGTGTCTGGGGTGTCGGAGGACCCAGTGGACCAGCCCCCAGGATCTGCTCACAGCGTTTACTCCCTGCAGGACTGCTTCCCATCAGTACAGGGTCTCTTTGGGGTCACCCTTGCCTCCCAGCTTGTCACCAGGCAGTAGGTGGCCCTTGCTGCATCCTAACAAAATTATTGTATTATAAATTGCACGTTTGTTCTTGATTCTGTAGGGGCTACAAGGCTGCATCTTTAGTGTCTTGTCACACTGCCTAGCAGGACAAAATTTCTCATGGATAAACCACCTGGCTTTTACAGTATATTTTAGCTAGTTAAAAAATGGTGACGGGGATTGGTCTTAGCGCCTTCCAGTGTGTACCTTTAGAGCCATAGGAATCCAGAAGCTATCTGCCCTAGTCCATCTTATATCTTCCAAGGCATAAAAGTCTCTACATTATGTGCCAACGATGCATTTACACTTTAATGCATGATGTTCTTCTTCAAAAATTCTATTACATTGATAATTTACAGTCAGATAAGATTTCTGATTTATTTGGCTGTCCACGTAAGTACCCAAAGTCTTCACAAGTACTGGGTATCTGGAAGAATTTTCCCTGCACTGAAGTGGAATCCTAAGGGTTTCTTACTATAAGACAACTCTGTATGTGGCCAAGAAGAGCTGTTGAGGTGGTGAACGAGCCTAGTTAGTACCCACACCCACTCAGATTTCAAAGGCAGCATGTCTGGTCCACTTCTCCAACATGGCTGATCAGACCAGGATATTCAGGTGACCCAAATCTGTGTAGAAACTGGATGTATCAGACCACTGGGCCAACAACAGCTAATGACAGAGTGCCTTGTCAACTAGTACAAAATACACACATGACTTTGCCCTTAGTATGTCTCTTGGCAAACACCATATTCTCCCAGAATGGAGAATGCAATATGCCGTCCTGTTGTGTCTCACATACTCTGCCACAACTCAGGCCATCTGCGTGATTCCCTGTGTGATATCTGCTATCTCTTGGTTTCCATGTATTGTCCGCGTCCATACAAAATCTGTCTCCAGGAAACACTGTAAAGCTAGTGAACTACTATCATTGTGTGAGGTGGGCTGTCTATGTGTTTTTCTCTAACCAGTTGCTTGAGTACCGAAAGGAACAATAACAAGCCCTGATTTCAAAACCAAAGTGGGTTGTTGCTTTCTTAGTGGAATTCAGTGTTGGTTTAAGTGGGATGTTGTTGTTATATTTACCATGACTAATTAATTTAAAGGGCTTCTGTAGAGAGCTGTGTGCAGAGATATTTTTCTTGATGTTGACTGACTTGAGTCTTTGATTCAAGTAGTTTAAGTCTACTTTCCCAATGGCAGTGTGATTTTAGAGCATTTCAGCATGGTCCAGACAGTGTCCTCTCTGTTAAATCTTCAGGACAATTAGTATGTGACTGAGAGGTGATGAAGCACAGAACCTGGCTCAGTGTCCTCTTTGTAACTGCGAGGGATAAGAACAAACTGTTCAATTCTGCAAAAATTAAAGGTTTTTGTAGAGGAAATAAAATGTATGTTCTTTGAGACAATAGTCTTATCCTGACCGGCCTTTCTGAAGAAGCTGTCTTAGCTCCCTGCTTTAGTTTACTCTTACATCATCCCATATATGCAAATAATCAAAGAAATCCAATGAACCCTAATAGTCTATCTTATGTTGCTAGGTGAGATACAAATTCCAAGAAGCAGCTGTTTGCCCTTAGGAGGAGCACAAAAACAAAAGGCCACAGAGCAGGCAGGGTGAGAGTCTTGGGAGGCCAGAGAAGAAGGGCTCATTTGCTCGATTAAACAGGCCAAGCTAGCAGAAGCACACACTGTTGTTTTCTGGCTGTGTTGGCTGCCATATAAAGGTATAAACTGACCTAGGAAGAGTGATGGTAAAGTTTGTGAGCCCAGGAGTTCAAGCATGATTCCTTCTTGCATGATATATGTCATGAAATTTTCTTATAGGAAGTACTAACACTTATCAGTGTGTTTTGCAGACAGCATGGGGTGGGGCAAGTCTAGAAGTGTTGTCCTTGCCAGGGGGCCTGAAAGACCTTGTTGAATGCCCCAGGGTAATCCATCTATATTGCAGAAGACTGCAATCACAGTCCTCTGGAAACACACTCAGGACCCACAGCACGGACGTGAATAGAGCGCTGCCAGAGGCTGCCCTGCTGCTTCTGTTGAAACAGTCTATACACCCAACCTTTGTCTCTGTGTTAGTGAAACATTGTCTACAAATTCCCTAGATCATGCTACGGTGTATACACACTGAGTTACCATAAAATATGAAAAAAATAATTGTTAAAGTAGTTCATCCTTTAGAGAGATTTGTTTTGTTAAAGTACTGTATACACCAATGTTTTCCAATATTTTCCACATGTAATTCTTTCTCATAAGAAGGTATCCTTACTAAACAAAAATAAAATATTTCATGAAAAAAATATTTTAAATATTTTATTTTCTTCTACATCTTCTAAGATCTTCTAAGTTTTTTTTTCCTTTTGGCCCTTAAACATATAAAGGTACACCATTGCTACCAGCATCTTGCTGAAGATCACCAATGCTGCAGTAAGTCTTTCCCAAAGCAAAAGCTGTAATGTCAGTCAGTAACATATCTCTTTCTGTTAAACAATGCAAGTTCACTGACATATTTTTGGCTGCCATTTTTTCCCTTGGAAGTAATCTGCTCTGAAGAACATCCTTTATACCAGATATATTAAAATCCTTCTGTCTTCCTCACTACCAGTCAAAAACTGCATAACCAGAGTAGTCAAATCAATGAATAAAACTCATTTTAATCTGTATATTTTCACTTAAAACAAGAATTTCTTGCTAGATCCAAGTTCTGCTAAGGCTAGTTAGAAAGAAACATACTGTAATCAAACTCTGTATAACACACATTATCCTTTGCTAACAACATTACTTGAATAAATTTAGCATAATCTAGGTTACATAAGAATTTTGAAAGCCATTTAAAATAAAGATTTCTTCAAGGTGTGGTTTCATGCTGAATCTAGTTCTGCTGTGATTAAAAAAGCTTCAATGTGTATATAGTAAGAAAATTAAACCTTACTGAAAGATGTAAGATAGATTTTCTTATTATGCTACTGGAGTTCTTTAATTTCATTCACTGAAGCATGGACAGAAAATAATGGGCAGTATTTAAAAGCCCAAAGTGTTTTATTCATCATCACCTTTGCGTTTCCAATTTTCTCTGAACCTGGTGTTGCAATGTTTTAGTGATGGCAGCTAATGACAACTATTTCAACTTATTGGCTGTGTTTACTTTTTGATCCTACAATGTGCTTAACATGTCTTTGTTTGTTTGTGATTTTTTTTGCTGTACACATAGAGCTTGCTGACAAAATGTACAAACTTCCATCCTTAGACTTACTAGCTACCATCATCTCACAACAGGAGTGTAATTTGCCAGTCTGTCTAGTCACAACAGATCTAACAGTGGATGACAGGAAGGACTTCAGCTTGTGCAATCCAGAAGATAACTTGCATTCTGGAGGTCTTGTGCAAAATACTGCACAACCAATATTGCATAGTTCTGTAGCATAACTGCCATAATGTAAAAAAGCCTGGCTTATTTGTCTTAGAGTTTAATTTCTAGATACTTGCTTTTGAATTCTACAACTGCAATATATATATTTTCAGTGAAATAATCATGTCTTGTGTATGCATTAGAAAAGTAATCACTGAATGAATAATATTGTTAGCTTTATGCTAGTACTTTATAAAATGCATTAGTTATGAGAAAAGTAGAACAGAATAATATCACATTTAATGTTGAAATCAAGTATAATTAATATTTCAAAAGAGAATATAAAGTATTATGTATATTATTAAGTTTTAGAATTAAAATATAAAATAAGCAAACTAGAGACTGGGATAGTTATTTCTTAAGTGCTGTGATCTAATTAGTGGTGTATATGGCATATAGACCTTAAGTTGTTAAATAGAAATTCAAAGGGCTGACAAGGTCAAGAGGCTGACAGAAACAATCTCTATTTTCACTGGCAAAGACAGCCCTTGAACATACAGACTGTTAGTCTTCCAGCAGAACTCTGCACTGTGGTTTGTTTTCACGATATATTCCCATCTGGTGAAATACTGCTTTTCTGAGAGGTCACACAGGAGATTTTATTACATTAAATGACATTTAAATACTTATCTGTACAGCTTAAATTGTCAGGTATTTTGTAAACTATAAGAGGAGTTATTTTGCAAATCTGCTTTCTGGCTGTGTATTTTTAACTTATTCAAGTTAAATACAAGAGAAATAGCCTCTCTATGGAATAGGTAAAGAGGAATCAAACAAGATATTAAAAATCTCTTTCTCAAGTAATCTCTCCCTCTCTCTGTCCTCTCCCCTCTCTCTTTTCAGAGGAAAAAAAAAAAACAAACCACACCTTAAAAATCATTATTCACTATCACATAAATAAGAACCAGTTCCGACACTAGTGAATGCTATGAACTCTCCGAGCTAAAGACATCTTCCACTGGCTGATAACAATGACTTCATAAAAATTCCCTCTTGCTTCTTCAAACAGTAAAATGAATTTAACCATCTGTTACCTAAGAATGTTACATTATTGCTGTGATGTATCAAATATAGATCTCTTCAAAAAGCATAAGAGCCAGGCATATATCTTACTAAGTTTTCAAGTATTTCACAAGACCTTGTTGCAATGCAGAGTTTTGAAAAATTGCTTAGAAGGCTTATCCATAAATCTGCAATATATCCAGAACTTAGAATTAATCTAAGAACTTAATGTTCTAATTAAAACCTACTGAACCAAAGAAAATACCATATTAACTTTGTTATAGGCAAAAAATACAGGCTACAGCAGATTTTCAGCATTGGTTCACTGCAGACTGGGGCATCTTTTCTATCCGAATAAGACTGAAGAACATACAATTGTGCAGTGGACTCAGGTCCGTGACAGGAAAGACTGTAGGCACCTAAAAGCAGGATTTAGTTGAACATTAAATGCCAAAGCCGCAATAAAAACCGTATACCCAATTGCTGCCTGAGCCCAAACCCCAAAATTTAAGTCTTCTTGTATGACCTGAAAATTTGTCATAACAGCTTTGTTTCAAATTAGCCCGCATAATCCGGTCTGATTTTTTTATACTTTGAGATGCCATCTTCCTAAACTGAGAGCCAATATTCTATTTACAGCCAACGGGAGTGAATCATTTGCTTGTGAAAGCCTTCAGAGGATGATTGTCTCTACCTGAATTTAGACCTGCAGGAAAGCCCTCTTGTTTTCCCAGTTGCTTACTTTTCTCTATAAAATATATAGGCATCTATCTGCCTTCATTTTACATGTTGAAACTTTATCACTACACGGCAAGGAATGCAGTGTTTGTGGGTCTTGCAATAAACTCTGTGAACTGGGAAACTGGGGCTGTAGACCTTACTTGAAGATTTCTGTTGATTTGTATTCAAACTTTTTTGTATCCAATCTCTTTTGATTTAAAGATATACAGGAGGAACTCTTCAAGCTGTGAATGTAAGCCACTCACTGCCAGATGGGGTACTACCCTCAGGGTTATTGCAGAAAAGATGGGCATTAATTTTCTGGCTAATTCCGTGTAAAGCTCACAGGGAGTTGGGATTTCTGCATTCCTGTCTTGAGGAATGCTGATGAGTTTTACACGAAACAGTAGCTGTATAATGTAGATATGATTTGTCTGGAGGAAAGGATGGAAGCCAGAATCCCTTCAGCTAGCTGGCTTGCTCCAGTGGTTACTGGCATATAAAAACATGCATCTTTAGATCCATTCTGAGCAGTGGTACAGTTCTGTCTGGAAGCAATAAAAAATATTTCTGACTAGTTCAGAACTTTTGTTGATGGGGTTCTCACATAAGAAGTAGTAGAACTGGGTTTAAAACATCAAAGACAAAAGATAAGAACAAGTCTCACACCAAGGTTAGTGCATTGAGTTATTGAGTACATCACTAGGCTCCTAGAGAAACAGTTGTTCTCCAAGAAAGATTATATTCTCTACAGGAGATTTTGGCATCTAATTTAGTTACTTAAGTAGAAAGGACATCCTTTTGGAGTGACTGATATGTATCCATTCTTACCACATGACGTTACAGGGATCCTAGGCTATGAGAAGGTTTGGGGCCGTGAATCCTTAGTAGAAAGCTACACCAGTTTGCAGTTAAGTTATTTAAGGTATCATCAACCTTTCCCAGATGGCTAACTTACTGCACTGCTTTCTGCCATCTTCAGGTTTGAGGCATTTAACTTTCCCTGTGCAGTGCCTAAGAACCTTAAATGCCTAGTGCAGCTGAAGTTTGCCTAAAGGATCAGACACCCAAATCCAGGTCCTGCAAAGCTAAGCAATTGGTACCTATGTCTCTACTGTATGTGGCCCAGCAGCTAAATATTCTAAACCAGAATAATTTTTAAAAAATCATACTTGTAAAGAAAAATATTGCCACTTCATAGTTTAGGATTTACTTACTACTTAAAGTTTAGGGTTTACTTATTACAAACCTATTGGAAAACGCTTTATACATACATATATATATATATATAAAGAAACTAAAAGCTAGTTCTAAAAAAGTTTGAAGTAACAGGTGCAGTCCAAGCTAACGTGCTGTTTAGGTGAGTTCATGTTTTACCTAAAAAATCCTTAGGACACCTTGCTTCTTTATGGCTATAGAAATGTTTAGATATTGTGAATGACTCAGTAAACTGAGGGCACTAAAAGGCCATTCCTGCATTAGCAAGTACTTAGGTGCAGCAGGGGCAGATCACTATATAGAGGTGATTGATGATGAGAGTCCTGCACCTCTGTATTGTATAGGGTCAGGGACTTTGCTTCAGGTTAGATTTAGTCTGCTTCCTGGGCAAAAAACTTCCACTAAATATGATGCAAAGTTCACTGAAGACAAAAAGTGTTACATGCACACTGGATGACTCAGTGGTGGTGTAGCTAATGGGCTGGTTTTTAACCTAATGCCTCCTTGAAGCGCTGGGAATATCTAGTTCACATACATCAAAACTGCCTGGAGATCCACACCTGCACGTGGTGAGTGGAGACTATGACAGGTTCACAGCAAAATCACATTATTTCTCTGACCCAATTTGTTAATACAGCCAGTGACGTAAAACACAGCTGGGCAGCATCACTTTCCTCACTAAATGCTGTTGCCTTTGCTTTTAAACCCTGGGGATGCTGCTGCATCAGAGAAAAGTGAAATCCAGAGTGCCACAAAACACATAGAAAGTTACTGGGAAAAAGTTCTTTATAATCTTTAGAGAAATCTGTTCACACTTGGAAATGTTAAACAGATGAGCTTTAGCTTTGCTTGTGGATTGGATACTGTCCACAGATGTTATTGGTCTATCTCATATTTGTCACAATTTTTTTATACATGAGCTATATAGTATAACTAGTCACAGATATGTCAACATCCATAATGTTTCACTCCAAGGCTTCTCATATTATTAGAGTCTTTGAAAAGATTGTGTCATTTTGATTTGAAAACTATATATTCATCTGTTTAAATTTACTCACAGCTTATTTTCAGTGGAGATTAAGATATCAGGGTTCAGTTGTAAAAGTGCTGATCTCCAATTGTTTACTGAAATCGGTACTGGTTATCAAGCAGTAGCAGATGTTTTTACTGTAAATCCATGTAAATAATAAAATAGCAATATTCTAAAAGATAGCTTAGGAAGATCACAAGGGAAAAAAAAAGAAAGATCGTAATAATAACTTGCCTGAAAATTAATTATGAATTAAGATTTAACGTCTCAGCCACCTACACAAAATAGTGTAAAGGCCTTAATAATCAAAATGTTAGAAAGAGAAAACCAAAGAAAGAGCATTAATATTTAACAAAGCTGCAAAACAAACTAAATGAAGAGATCATTATCAATTGTGAAAATTACAGCCTTCCTGCAAATTATGCATAAATGTATAGAGGAATGATTGATGCTTGAAACTTGGAAAGATTAGATAAACCTTGGTGCATTGCTTTATTGGCAGACAAAAATTATTCAGTTTTTGTCGTAAAGCATGTTCTAATAAAAAAATCAGTAGGACCAGAAATATTAACAGTGTGTTTTACAGTAAACAACTAGGAACCTTTCCAAACCACTGCTTATAATAAGACCCCACAATAGTAATGAGAACTGAAGCTATGAACGAAATGCCTTAGACATTTCACTTTCAGAGTTAGAAGAAATGTTGAATCTTTCACATACTACTATAGTGTGCTGAGTCTAGGTTGGGGTTCTCGATTCACATCACAATTTTTAAGACATTTCTTCTATACCATTACTTTACAAAACCACTCACTTTCGTCTCTCTGCCTCCTGGAGTGCATTCATGGGAGTTATTCAGAACAGATGAAAGGATTAATGGGATAAAGTGAGTAATTTATCCAGATTGTAAAATAGAGCAGGATTTTAGCAATACACTAAAGAACTTTTTGTGATTTTCTATTTTTTGAGAGAGAATATTGGACCATTATGTAAAAGGGATGTATCAGAAGGAGTAGTGATACTGACTATACTGACAAATTAAGGCCACATAAGAGATTTTAATTTCTTGAAGATTTAGCAATTAAGGAATCTATTGGTTGGTTGATATTTACTGCTGTTCCTTTTATATCTTGCAGATAAGAGTAGGCTAATATAAAGAATATGACATGGTGGTGTCTGCAGACTTATCAAAATGCTTAAAGACTTTTTAAATGTTTGTGATGTGGCTTTTCAGTGCATGTATTAAAAAAAAAAATAAAATCAGTACACAAGAAGAAATTAAACTAAGCAGTGCAAGTGCTTTTCTGGTGTTACTGTCTTCTTGGGTAGTTTTTCAAAATATTCCGTGATTCCAAAAGCTGTTTAGACCTCTATTTTAAGCTTTATTAAACATCCCTAAACTAACAACAGCTAAGTGACTAGTTCAGGACTAAGGTAGATGTTCTGGAAAAAGACTTACAGAGTTCTTGAGGTTTATCATTTCAATTCATATCAACAACTGTCAAATTGCTGCACAGGATAAAAGAAGATAAAACTCAATATTGGGATGTATGAACAGGAAAATAGACTTCTATAAGCAATGTAAAGTAAACCTTCCTTTTTATTTAGCACTGGAAAGACCTTAGCTGATGCACGGTACCCAGCTTTGGATATCTGTCATGGTTTAGGCCAATTTAGAACAATATCGTACCTCAAATTCAGTATGTAGTAACTGGAGGGAAGCCAGTTTACAAAAAAAGAAGAATGATCTTAGATTAAAGATTCAAGGCCTGTAGAGAAAAAAAGAATGAAGTGATGTATTAAAAAAAAATAGAAAAACATAAAGCCAGAAAAGTTTTTCTTGGTGGGATTTTATTTCCATATACCATATTTACTAACACTAATCCTTGTCTACAGAAGAATGGGGTGGGAAAGTAATAATCTGTGCAAAATATATGACTGGAAAAAAATCATGCTCTTTTTTATCCTTGCCATCATCGGCTGTGGTGATGGCTAGTGCGAACTGAGTGTCTAGTGTGGGTTATCTGCTTCTTGGTGAGAGGTGTTGCTGAAACAGTGATCTTAACTGTTCTTTTTTATAATTTTTAATTCATGGTTTGGTTTGCTTGTCCTTTTGGCAAGCTAGACTTGAATAATAATGCTTTACATTTATTTAGCACTTTATTTTCACTTGGGCTAGATTTTTTTCAACTTTGATGACACGTGCTGGATAATACCAGTACATATTTAAAGACCTTTGGTACAAGTGAGAGGTTAATCAATTGCATTTTTGTTACATATTAATAGTATATATGCTGTTGTTCAGAAATATATCAGATATTAAGCATGATACTTATAAGTAATACCTAAAAGATTTTACTGGAAATAACTATTACTCTGAGCATGAGTATATGAACTTTCCTGTATTCCTGTCTTGACAAGGCAGCTGTCAAAGAGATTTCTTTTTCAGCTGTTGTAGTGGCTTAGGTTAATAGTTTGACCAAACTTGTCAGACTGATACGATATTTAGCATGGCATTTTCAGCAGCTATTTTTTCTGCTAAATTTCCAGTGTTACAAGACTAGTGTTTACTCAAAAAGCACGTGTTTACTATGCAAATACTCCACAATACCAATATCATTAGCCTAAAATGGAGGGGTTGGTATCTCAGAAAAAAAAAAAAAACCTAGGATGATCAGAGGTGTTGAGGAACAATGAATTGAGGCAACAGCCTTAAAAAGATGACTGTAATTCAAGCAGAAGAAGCTGCTTCTGGCAGCTCATGGCAGTAGCAGCAAACTATAAAAGCCATGGCTTAAAGTTTGAACTACGTAGCATTGTGTAGTACTGTGTAGTATTGTGTAGTTCGCCATATTACTTTCCTGAAAGCAAATTCAGTCTGAATAGTAAAATGGTACTGAAAAGTCCAAAATTTTCTCATAATTTATTTCTTATATTCAATGGGGAATTTTCCTTGTTGCGGCTCCAGACTGTTGTGTCTCCTCCTTTCACTGGGCACCTCAAAGAAGAGTATGTGTCCATCTTCTACATTAACCCCTTCCTCCCAGGTCATAAAACACTGCTTTAGGTTATCTTTTTGCTGCCTTTTCTCCAGTTTCCTCATCCTCTTCCTCACACGGGTCATGTCCTTCTGCCCCCAAGCATCTTAATGTCCTTTTGCTGCAGTCACTCATTTGAGTTTGTCAATATTCATGAGTTTGTCAATATTCATGAGTTTTGGGGTTAATTTTGGTAAATTCCTTTTTATTAGTCTCTGGAAATTTTATTCCTCTCAACTAATTTTATCTATGTAAAATTAGGCAAGAGGTCAGGCCAGCTTCCTTTAGAATCAATGAAAGAATGTTTCTTCCTATCTGAAGAGGTGTTTATCTTACTTTACAATCTATTCTTTTTCAATCCAGCCCTCAATGCTTTCTCTTCCCTTAAATCATTATATCTGGATTTTATAAGCTATTGTAATCCTCTTTGTCAACTTTTTTGTCTAATTTTGTTTCAGTGTCATGCTCTTGCTATTTTGTTCAGCTATTAATAAAAATTTCTGATAAGACTACTCCAAAACCTGGACTTGAACACACTGCTAGTAGTTTCTCTGCTGTCTGACACTTCCTTTTCATGTAGTCAAATCATTAAGGAATTTAGATCTGCTGACTCCCAGATTTTGTCAGTGTATTATCTGCTATGGATCTTTAGATTCTTTACCTCTCAATCATCACACAGTTAATGTAAATCTAAGATGCTGTGATTTGCAAAATTATATGTATTATTCTGTTCAGTCATAACTGAATTTATCTTCTAGATGAAGGATATCGTTAGAATTACTCTGGAGTCTTCTACTGAAAGGTCTTTTTCAATGGAAAAGGTATTATTTTATAAATATTTTATAAGCTTATACTTAATTCAGTAAAATGTGGAAAAGGAAATAACTCACAACTTCAGGATTATTTTTTTCTTACAAAAGACACTACTGCTGCAGCTGTTACCACCTGTATCAGGAAAGGCTATTTTTCAGCAATTGCCTCCTGAGATGTAGGGGAGTTAAATCTGTTCAATTTTTATTCATTATTCCTCGAAGTCTAAAAAACCCCAGTCAAAGGAAAAAGATGGCGTCCCATGAATTCTTGTTATTGTCAAGAAGTAAAAAAAGGACCTTTTTAAAAGAAAAAAAGAGCATTTTCATAGAACAGGAAAAAAAAAAATAAAAAATTCCCAAGTGCACATATCCAGAAAGGATTCATGGTCTCTCTGTCTCTTACCAAAGAGTCAAGAAGGACCAGCCAATAATGAGATGTAGCCATAAGAATTATGGCACATTAAAATTGCTTTAGATATCCTAAATAGAATAAATGCTCTATAAGAACCTGTAGTCTCACACCAGTTGTTCTTGTTTTTAATATGGTAACAAAACCAAAACCACTTACAGAATAGATACTGATACGGAAGGAAAAGTGACTTACTTTGATAGGTAGAGTTTCATCATTAAATGATACATCCCAGATCAAATGACACAGATAACATAAAAGCTTTTAATACTGCCAAATGTATGGAAATTAAAAGATGAAAGTGCTGTCATTCTGCAGTGTTGAATAACACTGTTCCATCAACAAATCAATAAAAGGTAGGTTTTGTGTTTGGCTAGCAGATAACAATAAAACTGCAGCTACAGATCTGTGGCAGATAAGGCTGAAACAACTTCATTAGTTTATTTAGTCCATCTACCTCTCATACCATGATCAAATACAGGTTTGTAAGGAAAAGAGGATGAATAATAACAGAGCACTAGAGTCTGCTAGTAAGGAAATGTAATAGCATGCCACCATCCCACCCCCCAGCATTAATATCAGTGATAGCTAACTGAAGAGAAAAAGAATAGAGAGAGAAGGGAAATCAAATCTTTTCATTGTAGTATGGAATTATGGGAATTACAAAGCGGTTGGTAGGAAAAAAACAAATCCATATCAAAGAAGTTAGTAGTAGGTTTTTTTCTTTTTAATAAATTGTATAAAAAAGCATAAAGAAGCGTAAATTGAAAGAAAATAGAAGGAGGAGCTTAAAAAAGTATGATGAGAGAGAAAAAATATCTCTCCTTTTTCTTTGCATTCCTCTTGATTCTTCCAGTTGTTATTTTTCTTCTTTTTTCCCATTTTTAGGGAAATACTTCAGTAAGTACCCCCTCCTTTCTTCTTTTGCTTTCTCTTTCCTTATGAATTTGCATTTTGAACTTCAGGGCTCATTTTTGTTTAGTTGTTTGAAACAGGGACTCTTCATTCACATTCATAATTAACCTCTGAGAAAACCTTACTTCTCTAAACCATGATGGTTTTGTTAACAGCAATGCCAAGAATGGCAGCATTTATAGTTGGTTTGTGCTCCATCTTCTTGGCTGGCATTTGCCTTTTTATTCTAATTCACTAACAGAGAGAATTACCATTAGACAATTTTCTCAGTTGCCTTTCTCACCCCCATCTCATCTCACAGTCCAGGCACCTTTTTTTTTTGTGAGGGGTATTTAAAAAAGACAAACATTAGCTGTAGAGGTTAATCTGTCTAGGCTTCTTTCGTGGTCGTTGGACAGAAATAGGTGGGTTTAGACATTGATACAATGTAGGAGTTGAATGCTGGAGAATGGTTTACTCCTTCATTTGCTACATGCAGCTTAATAGAATCTTGAACCTAAAATAGAAATAAAAACTTTCCATGGCAAATGGATTGTTTTCATTCAGTTCAGTATTCAGCAGTCTCTACCAACCTCTTCCCTGACAATTGGTGGGAGACTCTGTCAGGTCAGTCAAATTCTCTTAGTGTTAACTAAGACTAAACAACTAAGGCTACCTTCTTTTCCCATAAAACATGGCATTCATTCCCACAGCTTCTTTCTTATTTCTTTTGAATAATCAGTCTTCACTTGCATTGTCTGCTTTTCTTTCTCTGTTTCATAGATGGCTCCCCTGAATCCCATTATTATCTTGCTCTCGGTGGTTCTTTTGCTTTTTTTATTTGTTTTGTCATTCATCTGAATAGTAGTTATTGCTTCTTACCCATATTTCTCTTACTTGTTTCCCTACCACCTGTGACTTGGAGAGGTAGGTAGCCCTATATTAACACCTTGCCAGAGGAATAGCTAAGTACTATTGTAGCTCATGGCATGACTGTTCCACAGGCACAGAATCTTCCACACTAGTTTGGTCTTGAGACTTGAGAAGCTATTTCACCAAAGCCATCTTATTCCATATTAAAATAACAACAATTTGAACAAGTTGGCATTTTCATGAAAAAAAGCTGAGCTTTACTAACTGCTCTACATAAATATGAGCCAGTGACAATAAAAATATACCCAAATACAAAGAAATTCTAAGCAATGGGTTTAACTAAAACTCCAAATTAATAAGAAAAGTTGTCAATGAGTCAGGTTCTGAACAGGTTAAGATGGAAAACATAAAATGAAAAAGTTCTCCTGCAATAGCAACTCCTTCAGTATCGACTTCCTCCGTATCACACAATGTCATGTCTGCCCCCTCCCTCTCTTCTTGTAGGTACTTATGGACAGATTCTGGATGTTAGAATGGATGTCAGAACCCTGCAGACCACCCGAGTGTGCTGGTGGTATCAAATACTCTGTTAAAGGTGAACAAAACTAAAACTATTACCTGTGTTCAAGTATTCAAGATCCTGCATCATCTGGACACATGTGGGTAACTAAGGGCAGCTTCAGGCAGCTCTCACAAGATCATCTGCGGGAGTAAGCAAGATGCAATAGCATAACAGATAACGCAGAGCATCACCACTTTGGTGCAGAGATCTTATACCTTTAATGCCAGAATTTGCCTAATGTTCACCTTGCTTCGGGTAACCATTGCTAGGGGTTAATATATAAATATTACAATAAAGAGAAAGTTTACTGAAATTAAAAGTACAAGCAAAAAAGACTTTGCATACATCCTTTCTTTGGAAGAAGCACTTTGAATGATAACATTTTAAACTAGCAAAATATTACTCACCTAAACACAGTTGTTAGGGCAAGTCATCCATAAGAAACAATTTGTTCCAAACTAAAAATGATATTACTATAGATAATCTCAATGATGATCATAAGCCCTGAAATGATATATTATGTATGTAAAGATTAAAGGACAGGAGAACAAGATAGAATTTTCTGATAGGAGGAGCTCAAGCGTCAAATTATGCATCCTAGGGCAAACCTCTACTGAGGTGACTTAAAATATATGCACGGAAAATGCTCAGAAAGAAAGATGAAATATCTCTCAATTAAGACATATTTCTAAACTTACTTTTGGGATGTGATATTTCAGGCTGAAGCTACCAAATTTGTTCATCATTAAATTTAACAGGACATTGTTCTGCTTCATTACTTCTGAATTTGTTGAAGATCTACTGATCAGAAGGCACATTGATAAGGTGGCACCATAAAGAGAGCAATTTGAGGGTAATCATTAAAATCTGCATGCATACTAGCAAGTTGAGGTAGATGACAATGAGAATTCAGTATAGTAAACTACACCTTATACTCCAACAGGATATGGATGAGGCAAGGATATTTTGAAAAATAACAATAAGCTGACATTTCCACATAATGATTTTTGCTCTCAAAGTTAAGAAAAAAATTCTGGTTATAAAAGTCAATGTACTCTGAGATTCAGTAACTGTTATACCAAAAAAAAACAATGGCTAGTGAATGTTAGCGTGGCAAAATAAAGCTTTAAAAATATGGTAGTTAAATATTGTTAGCATGGGTAACAAAATCAGCAAAGGTACAAAATTAAGGGTTTCAGCATATACTAACAACAGTGCCAATTTTCATAGGTAAATACTAAGTGTGCAGCTTTCTTAAGGATTCTGGATCTTTGCCATGGTATAGAGTCCTTATT
This sequence comes from Ibidorhyncha struthersii, assembly GCA_013398815.1. Taxonomy (NCBI): domain Eukaryota; kingdom Metazoa; phylum Chordata; class Aves; order Charadriiformes; family Charadriidae; genus Ibidorhyncha; species Ibidorhyncha struthersii. The sequence goes on from VZSZ01002378.1 coordinate 30,264, forward strand.
ACAGGATAAGAAAGAAACTGTGCCACTGTTTTGCCCTTCAGTACCACCTATCTGCACTGTAAATGGATCCACTGTTGAAAAGCCATGTCTTTATCTCTTGATTGTTTATGTCAGATGTTCTTGTATGTGCTGTGCCTCCCTCTTTGCTTTTACAGCATACTCCTGCTCTACATAGGAATAATATTTAAATTGAAACACTGAACTACACAGCTGATATCTTCCAGAAGATTTTGAATATTGCAAAATATGTACAAAGGAGATGACAAGTGATATAATGAAGGAAAATATGAGTATATGATCCTTAATGCAATAAGTGTAGAGTTAGCCCAAAGCACTCACATGATTCTCAAACATTTCCAGAATTGGTTATTATTTCATATTAGTAGCAGTAGCCATTTCTTTGAAGTGCCATTTGAAACTATCAAAACTAGTTATCTGAAAAGACTTTTTTTTTAAAGTTAAATTTAGATAAAATGAACTTTATGACCCACTGATATACCCACTAGATTTCTTTCTTCTTTAGGACAAACAAGCCAGGCAGCAGTTCTGACAGGAGGTATTCAGGTCCTAAGTGATATATACTGTACTTCCAGTATGATGGGTAGAAATAATAAGGTTTGCGTAGAAGAAAAGAATGTCATAGCTCTTGGGAGTAAAACATAGGAGCAGAAAGTTAATATAGTGAGCTTCGTGCAGATAGTGTAAAACTGTCAAAGCCTGACCCCTTTAAAATAGAGTTGTCAGGACAATTAACTTCAGGAAAAAAAAGCAAAGTCATAATGAGGTGACAGTGAAGGAAAATCCTTTCTTCAGTCCTGAAACAGGATACATTATTTTATCAAGTGAAAAGAGTCCTAGGGGCATATTTATAATATATATAACATATAATAACACTCTGAGAAGATTCTTTAAGCAGAAAACGTACATAGTTTGGAAAGACACAGAAGGTGAAGGAAAGGTCTCATTCGATTGCTCCAAAAGCTTTTGGTTTTGAAACTACTTCATCGGTTGTTCTTCCTTAAGTACAGAATTTTTTGTCTTACAGCTCTAACAGACACTTCCAGTCAAATTCCAAATAGCCTGCAGATCCCCTGCATTTCATTTGCCACAATGAATTGCTTAAAATGAGACAACAGTACATTATTTTAACTTTCTTTTGATTTGAAGTACTTAAATATACCCACCCTATTCCCCTAACTCTGGATCTGTCTACAATTTGCAATGTACTTGAATTCATAGAATCATAGAATAGTTTGGCTTGGAAGAGACCTTTAAAGGTCATCTAGTCCAACCCCCTTGCAATGAATAGGGACATCTTCAACTAGATCAGGTTGCTCAGAGCCCTGTCCAATCTGACCTTGAATGTTTCCAGGGATCTACCCCCTCTCTGGGCAACCCGTTCCAGTGTTTCACCACTCTCATCATAAAAAATTTCTTCCTTATATCTGGTCTAAATCTACCCTCTTTTAGTTTAAAACCATTACCCCTTGTCCTATCACAACAGGCCCTACTAAAAAGTTTGTCCCCCTCTTTTCTGTAGGCCCCCTTTAAGTACTGAAAGGCCACAATAAGGTTGCCCCAGAGCATTCTCTTCTCCAGGCTGAACAACTCCAACTCTCTCAGCCTGTCCTCATAGGAGAGGTGCTCCATCCCTATGAATTCAAAAGAATCTTTTTAGTTTATAATTTTATCCTTATTTTGCAAATGAGAAACTAAGACATGGAAAAATTAAGGTATCTAAGTTCCAGTATTTTGGATCTCATCGATTTACTGAGAACATTAGTTAAACAAAACTAAGTTCAAATCTTGCAAAACCATATAAAAGTCAGCTTTAAATTTTGGCTTATGAAATGACATATAGAAAAGGTGAGTTTTTTTTAAAACTTAGGTTGTTTTAAACTTCGTACGCCTTTTCCTTTTTTTTAAAAAAAATGCTGATCAGCAACATGTGGGAAAAAATGCCATTTTGGCAAGAGCAGTTGAAAAATAATGACTAGAAAATACTAAAATAGAATATTTTACTCTGTAGAAACATGTTGAGTCAACAGAACTAGCTAGCTAGCGTTCGCTGCAGCGATCACAGTGTCGTGGAGTTTGGGACCCTGCTGAGCACACTAGAGGTTAGTACTAAGACAAAGGTTTTAGATTTTAGAAGAGCAAATTTTAGCTCGCTCAGAGCTCAGCTTGGAGGGGTTCCATGAGAACCTTCCATGGACAATAAAGGAGCTAGTAAGCGCTGGGAGCTTTTCAAGAACACTGTCCTGGAAGCACAAAAACAGTCCATCCCCTTTAAAGGTAAGGGAAGTAGGAGGAGCAAGACACCCTCTTGGCTTAACTGCAAGCTTCTGCATCTGCTGAAAACCAAAAGAGAAGCACACCAGAGATGGAAAAGAGGACAAATACGCATTGAGAACTACAAGAGCATTGCCAGGGTGTGCAGAGATGCAGTTAGAAAAGCAAAAGCTCGGATCAAATTGAAATTGGCCAGAGGTGTCAAAAAATAAAAGAAAGGGTTCTTCAGGTATGTAAACAACAAACAGAAGGAAAATGTTGACCCGCTGTTAAACAGGAGAGGTGAATTAGTCACCAACAGCACAGAAAAGGCAGGGGTTCTCAACACTTTCTTCACCTCTGTCCTTACCAACACTGTAGGGCCCCAGGCCTTGGGAACAACAGCCCAAGTTGATGCAAACACAGACCCATTATCGGTGAAGGAAAAGGTGGTATGTGAACTGTTACAGGAGCTTGACCCCTACAAATCGATGAGCCCTGACAATATCCACTTGAGGGTGTTAAGAGAGCTGGCTGATGTCATTGCAAGGCAGCTCTCCATAATCTTTGAGAAGTCATGGAAATCGGGGGACATCCCAGAAAACTGGAAGAAGCCTACTGTCACTCCCATCTACAAGAAGGCCCTAAAGGAGGATCCAGGAAACTATAGGCCAATCAATCTTACTTATGTCCCTGGGAAACTTATGGAATGAATCCTCCTGGGGTCTATCACAAGTCAAATGAAGCATGTGATTGGCAAAAGCCAGCAGGGATTCACCAAGGGAAAACTGTGCTTGACAAACCTGGTCTTCTTCTATGACAAAGTAACCTGCTTGGTTGATGTGGGGTGAGAGGTGGACATTGTCTACCTGGATTTCTCTAAGGCTTTCGACACGGTGCCCCACAGCCTCCTCCTAAAGAAACTGATGTGTTACAGTCTAGACAAGTGCCCTGTGCGGTGGGTGGGGAACTGGGTGATGGGCCGCACCCAGAGGGTGGTGGTAAATAGCTCCTTTTCAAACTGGCAGCCTGTCACAAGTGGGTTCCCCCAGGGATCAATACTGGGCCCAATGCTGTTTAATTTCTTCGTAAGTGATCTGGATAATGGGATCAAGTGTACCCTGATGAAGTCTGATGATGACACCAAACTCAGTGGTTAAGTGGACACTTCAGAAGGAAGAGCCACCCTGCAGGAAGATCTGGACAGGCTGAAAGAGTGGGCTAACAAGAACCTTATGAAGTTCAAAAAGGACAGGTGTAAGGTCTTGCACCTGGGAAAACAATCCAGGAGTGCAGCACAGACTGGGATCTACCTGGCTGGGGAGCAGCTCTGTGGAAAGGGACCTGGGGGTCCTGGTAGACAACAAGCTCAATACTAGAGAACAGTGTGCTGCTGTGGCAAAGAAAGCCAACAGGATGCTGGGTTGTATCAACAAGGGCACGACCAGCAGAGATAGAGATAAAGAAGCCATTTTCCCACTCTACTCGGCACTTGTCAGGCCAGACCTTATCAGGTCCTTGCTATACAAAAAAGATGTGAACAGGCTGGAGAGGGTCAAAAGAAGAGCCACTAAGATGATCAAAGGACTGGGAAGCCTGTCATATGAGGAAAGGCTGAGAGAACTGGGTTTGTTCAGCCTCGAGAAAAGGCTTAGGGGAGACCTTATCACCATGTTCCAGTATTTCAAGGGTGGTTAAAAAGAAGATGGAGACTCCCTTTTTACAGAGTAACATTGAAAAGATGAGGGGTAATGGGTACAAGTTACTTCTGGAGAGATTCGAACTGGACACAAGAGGAAAATTTTTCACAATGAGAACAATCAGCCATCAGAATAATCTCCCCAGGGAAGTGGTGATTTCTCATCACTGGACGCTTTTTAAGATTCAGCTGGACAGAGTCCTGGGCCATCTTGTCTACACTGTGCTTTTGCCAAGAAAGGTTGGATTAGATGATCCTTGAAGTCCCTTCCAACCTGGTATTCTATGATTCTATGTCAATCTTTAATTGGATGACCTATTTTATTTCATTAATCCAAAAACGTATATCTCTCAATAAAAATTATGAAGAACAGTCAGATCCCTGATCACTAATGGGAATTACTTCAATCATTAGTATGTTAGTATGCATTTTGGATTGAGCAATATAAAAAAGCCAGTCTAGCCTGTGCAAAAAAGATAATGGAAATCTGAAAAGCCATGTAAGTATGCAAAATTTTACCGCATACTATAAGCCACATTTGAAGCTTCTTACATTCCCAGAATAAAGTTCTAGGCACAAGTCTTTAGTATTCCTTACTGAAGGAATACTGAGCACTATATAAACTGTTTGTTAAATATACTCATGTTTGGACAGTATTGTATTTTTTTTAGATACTTCTCTATTGCTGCAAAGGACAAACATGCTGTTTGTACTAAAATCTGATCTATTCAAATATTTGCTAGCATATTTTCTTTTGCCTCGAGGCCTTTGCTTAAAGTGGTGCCACCAAAAAGGCTATAGCAGTTTTTTTTTTTCAGCTGGCAATACTACTGTAATCCAATTTGTAAAAACGTTAAAAGAAAGCTTCAGAAATTGATTTATTTCCCTCCTCAGGCAATTTTTGTGTGTTGCAGGGCTTCTAAGCCACTTGTTATCATTCCATTTCCATTTACACTGGCTTCGTTTCACTGGGTTTTGTGGAGGTGCTCTGATATTCTAATAAAGGTGAGCCTGTAAAACCTAGGGAGGTGGAAATGGGGGTGATTTTTCAGTTATTAGCAGCTGGCCTGTGAAGAGAAAAAGAGTCCTCTTCACAGACTTTTCCTCTCTGAATTCCATTTAGTAGAGGCATAAAATACCATTTGTGTTGCTATGGTAGGTTTTTGGTAGGTTATGGTAGGTTTTTGAGGTTTTGGGTGTTTTGGGTTGTTTTCTTTCTTTTTTTTCTTTCAGATGAAGAGTTCTGTACATTTTTCATTTCCAAACAACCCACAAGTGAGAGCATGAATATTATCTACAACATTATGGATGATTTGTAATGGATTCGTAAAACAAAGTTTGAATTAAAATTCATCCTCTTTTATTCTGAATGTGAATCAACTGTTTATTGCTGTAATGTTGTTCCCAACCTGATGCAGATCTCTCTCTAAAGCCTTGTGACATAGGAAATGCAAGCTAGCTTCACAACTGCAGTTATGTAAAATAACAGATCACTATATCTAATGTTGTGGACTAATGCGACATACCTACTGAAAAGATGATTGAACATGATGTGACATTCATATGTGACAGTAAACAGACAAACCACACATAATGAAGCTTAAACTGACTAATGCAAATGTTTTCTAAGATATCTTAAACTGTTTGACAAGGTACGGGTGGCAAAATCACCGAAAGATCTTAGTTTTGCTGTCTCAATTCCTGATTTTTTTTTAACTAAAAAATGTTCAATGTCACCTGTCATCTATTACTAACAATGGTCTTACTATTATATTTTTTATTATTAAACTCATCATACTGTTGTTATTAGTGAGCTAACAGATATATCAACAGGGATATAGGCAACAGGCCTGGTGAAATAATTCAGCCTATGAAAACTGTTTACATAATTTTCTAAAAATAGGATTTCTTTGGAATATAATCATTAATTAATTGAATCAAATCACCTTTTTATTCATATCTGTGTAATTTTACTTCTACTGGGTCCATCTGGGCTCATACAAGTACACCTGAGAGGTGCCTTTGGTCTGAATATCTGTGTACTGTTAGAATGCAGAAAAGTAGTCTGCTCACATAATTTTAGGCTGGAGTACATGATCTTAAAGTTTCAGTTTTTTTTTTTTTCTTAAGGACAAAGAGTCATTAGCTTTATAATAACTGAAATAACTTTTTTATCTTGAAGGTAAAACATTGTTTTTAGCCCCCTGGCAGTAATGGTTTATGGTACTACTTTATTTTTTGCACTCTTTACACCACTACTTTATCTTTGTCCGGTTTTATCAAATATTAGCTGATGTTTTCTTTCAATATTATCTAGCCCAGAGGCATATGAAACCATTTCTGTGGCTGCATTTTGTGTACAATGGGTAGAAATATTAAGAAAATACATGGTATAATGATGTAGAGATAATCTGCCAGGAAAAGAAGGAACTTCGCATAGCCATAGTGCAATGCTGTGGCCTACCCGTTCGTTTAGTCTGCAGCCGCCATTCTTAGTGACTGCCACGCATTTCAGACATAAACTGGCTTTTTTCTTCTGTAGCTTGCACTACGGTGGTGCCTGGGACTGTGGGGAAGTACTGTGGGTTTCTGTTAGACGAGCCCTTTTCTTCTCAGCATGAGTTCAATGAGTAATAAATCTCACTAGGCCCATCCACCAGCAGCGACTGCTCTGGGAGTTGCCCTCTCTCAGATCTGCTGTGTGATCCCACCATGCTGGAGCTGCCAGAGCCCGCTGGCTGCCCAGATCTACCAGGCCTTTGCCAGCAGCTGCAGCTCCTTGGGAAGCCCTTAGCCTCACCGCTTTCCAGGGACCTGCCTCCACATCCGTCCGCTTCATGGCTGCATAGTGGTTTGGCGTTGGCCAACTTACCTCATGTTTTCCTGCTCCCTTACCTGGTAACCTGCCCAATAACCACGGTCACAGCCTACTGCTTCACAGTGTCGGGGTTTCCTGCAAGCAGATGTGAGACTTGCTACCATGGCTGTAAGGTGGCAGCTAGAGAAACCAGCTGTTTTTTCTGAAGGCTAAATATGTCAAAATCATTAAGCTTGCAGCTACTTTCTGCTTAGTGACTGAACTTAGCAAGTTTTGTTTATAAGGGGCTTTTTGGACTTTGCTGTGGGAATTTTTTGCTTTGATTGCTTCCATTCCTGCAATTAATTCCTAGTTCTGCTAAAGTAACAGGAAACGTCAGGATGTTTCCACATGACCACACCATGGAAAATATGTACATGCACTTAGCTGTGTGAAAGGCTTGAATTAAAAAAAAAATATCTTTTTTGCCTATTCAGAACTGATTATTATTTTGAGATGATAAATCTAAAATTGAAGGAGAAATATGAGCCTTTTGTACACTGCTAGTAGTAATGCCCCTCCAATGAGGTGCACACACCTCAACTGCCACTAGTTAGCAGGATGGAGGAGCACCTGAAATTACTTACACAACTAAGGAACGGGGAGCAGCTGAGGTGTTTGTAGGAGTGTTCTGGGGTGTAGTGAGCTGAGGCAGCTGGTGGAAGATGTTTTGTGGGCATCTGATGAGAGGAATCTGAAATGAGCTTTCTAGGGAAGGGGAGAGCAGAAAGGTGGGGACTGGAAGAGGTGTCGTGTTGATAACCTGAAAGAAGCTGAAGAAGGAGGAGTCTGAACATGGAGAAAGCAGCACTTTGCACTGCTGGAGTAAGACATGTGAGACCTAAGGGCTTTGAATTAAGGTGTTTTTTTTTCTTAGGAAAGAAAACTGCATAGCACTCATCAATGTGAGGAGGTATTGCTGTATGTTTTCTTTGTGCTGGAGAGGTGGGGAAGCAAACAGCAATTCTTGTGCAGAAGACTGGGTGTGCTTTCTGAGCTGGGGCTCTGCCCTTTACAGTGTTTCTTGTACAGTATTTAAGGGAACAGTCAGTGTAACCTTAAACTTGAGAAAGCCACCTAATTAGAACCTCTGAATGAAAAACTTGACCTTGAACAATTTGTTCTATACATCTTCCCTTTTCTGTGACTTAAAGAAAAAAGTTGAGGCTGAGGATATTTGGTTTAAATACGTATATATTTAACATCTTCTGTGATAGAAAATCAGTTCTAAATTATACATCTTGAACTAATCTTATAGTAGCTCCTCATTCCTTTATGTATGAGATATGAGATGGTACCTGAGTTAGGTTTTAAATCTTCACTTCCTCTTGGCAACAGAATGGATATAAGTTATTAAAATCAGCCTTCTGTGGTTTCACATGTGGCAGGTAACAGCCTGGTGTGCTGGAGTGGATACACTAGTGTCCTGGGTTTACGTACCATTAGGTGTCTTACCCTGTGGGTAACACTTCTCATTGCTGGTGGCAAGTAGGGACATGAGTTGGCCCCCAGGGATGGCATCTTATAATGATGAACAAAGCAGGGGAAATCCCTGTATAAGTTTTAACAGTGTGCTCTTCTGGCTTTTGCAGGTGGTTTAATGAAGGGGATAAGCCTGTGAGAGCATAACCCGTAGGAGTAGCTGCAGCCAGCTTGCTTTGTGGGTTTTTGTTTTGTTTGTTTGGTTTTTTTTTTTTTTCTGTATGCTTTTTTATTATCGCTGATGTTTGCAAGAGTCACCTTTGCTCCAAAACTGCAGCTTATGGCAGTGGAAGAGGGAGATGAAAATTCCCCAAGATTTGGGAAATAGCACTGCAAAAATCACTTTACATATATTTCTTTGTAATTATACCTTATTGGTGGCTACTGTTTGCATGAATAAAAAGTTGCATAAGAATAGGTACATAACATCATATATTCTCATTTTGGTGTGTGAAATTTCACCATAAAACTTACTACTTATTAACCTTAAGAGGTTAACCTTAAGGGTCTTTACTCTGTGAGATGCAATTCTATCTCTGAAATAAGTCTTGGTGGGGAGGGGGGAGGAATTTCCAATCAATCATAGGCTAGAAGTCAATCCTATTGTAATATTTGAGTCTTGAGGCTGCCTTTATGTGTGTATTTTCTAATTATATGAATAAATACTTATCGGACTGTTCTGAATTATCAGTCTCTGGTTTGAACTAAAATTTATTATTAAAATTTATTATTAAAATTTGCAAGGGTTTAGTTCAAACTTTCTCTTAAAACTTCTCTGTTATGCTTTTAAGAAAGTTTTTGATTGAAGCTCTTTTTAAATAATTAGACTTTAGGAAAAGAAAAAATATTAAATATATATATTTTTTTTTCTGACTAGCTGTAATCTTGTCTGCTTACTGTCAGCTTCCAACTCTGAACCCAGTACTAAAATGCTGTGCATGGAGATGACTTAAATTACATGACTGAAGTCCTGTACATGTTCATAGATGCTTAAGACTGCTTTGCTCATAACTGTGCTGCTCTCTGAGATACTTTCACTCGGCTGGTACCAAGGGTTTGGAAAGTTAGCCTGTTGTAACTCTTGCCTTTGATTAGAGATGCACCTACTCAGTCTTCCAGATTCGAAACCAGGAAGATGAGTGTTAGTGTTTTTTTAGGTTTGTGTTGTTTTTTTTTTTTTTTTTGCCTGGCATAGCTTTAAAATAGCACCTCTCAGTCTCCCCTTTATTTGCAGAATGGAACTTCAGAACTCGTGTTGCTTCATAAAAGGTCACATTATGGACATGCATCCCGTAATCGCGTTTGTTCTCACAGTATTGCTGCTGTTTTCTGTGGAATAACTGGAGTTACCACCTTCTTGTAAATTACTGCAATAGCTTCTCTTCTGCCCAGATATGTTCAGGCAGTTTAAACTGATTCAAACTGCTAAGATAACGTATTAACGATTTGACTTTTTACTAGCTAAAATTGAGGTGAACTTAACAGAGAACGCTACAAAAGCGCCATCTGTTCCACATCATCGAGGCTGTACTGGACGCAGGTGCCTGGGGACTGCATGGCGGCCTCTGTGAGGAGAGGCCGGGTCTGCCCTGGGCGGGACGCAACCGGCTCTGGCTGACTCCTGGCAGGGCTGGGCCCCACAGCCACCATGGGGCACCTCGGGGGAAGTGTGTGTAAGAAAGGAGAGAAAACACCACAGAGAGGAGGAGGGAATAAAGAGTGAGAGAAACAGCCCTGCAGACATGGAGGTGAGAGAAGGAGGAGGTGCTCCAGGTGCAGGAGCAGAGGTTCCGCTGCAGCCCACGGAAGAGACCATGGTGGAACAGGTGGATATTTTCTGAAGAAACCACAACCAGTGGAAAGCCCACGCTGGAGCTGGGTAAAAGTGTGAGGAGGAAGGAGCAGCAGAGATGAGCTGTTATGGACTGAGCCCATTCCCTGTCCCCCTGCACCGCCTGAGGGGAGAGGTAGAGGAGTCAGGAATGAAGGAGTGAAGTTGAGCCTGGGAAGAAGGGAGGTGGGTGGAGGGTTTTGATTTAATTTGATTCTGTTTCTCACTATCCAAACATATTTTAATTGGCAAAAAAATTTCCCCAAGTCAAGTTCATTTTGCCCATGACAATAATAGGTAAGTAATTTCCTAGTCTTTATCTTGACCCAGGAAGATTACCATCTTGTTTTCTCCCCCCTGTCCTGTTGAAGAGTGTCAGTGAGAGAGTGGCTGGGTGGGGTCTGACAGCCGGCCAAAGTCAACCCACCACAAAGGCATTAACAAAATCAGGAATAAATGCTAGGAATCCATAGAGTCATATCTTGATGGCTTTTTCTTCAGAGTCCTAATAGCATATACGTGTTATTGACTGTTGGTGATGTTGGATGCCTAAAACACAGAGGGGTTTTGCCTGCTTTTTATTGTCAGTATAGTTCTAGGATAACTTCCAGTTAAGCCAAATATGAGATGCCACCTTTTGAATGTTTTTGGTGTGTTGTACCTAGTAGTCAGCTTCTGTGATGCAGTAATGGAGAACTGGAGAACAGACAGCTTAAAGCTTTAGTCCTTAAGAGGCTTCAACTTGCCTTGCGTTCTGGTCTGTGGTTGATCAGCACAATCTTTGATGTGGCACCTGCCATAACTTTGTGGTTTTGTGTGGTATGGCGAGTTTGATATGGAATGAGCTTATGGATATCGTCTACGTCAAATGACTGTTTTAACAATAGTATGTAAAGCCTGAAAGGGTATGACACCGATGGCAAACAGCTCCCTCTTGTGTTTCATGTGGCAGTTAATGATCTATATCACTTTACGGTATAATGGGAGAAATGTTAGGGTTTTTCCTTATATAGATTTTAGGGGGGGGGAATGATCTCAGATTTTGTCACTGATCTGTGGTTTGCCTAAAATTGCTTTGGGGATAATTCATTGAGACTTAGACTTATACTTTACCTTGTTGTTAACAACATTGATCCTTTTGGCCAATAGCTTTTGCAAGAGTCATCTGATAGCTAATTTCAGGCAAGACTGTTTTGTCATAGCCAAATGGATTCTGGTTACTTCCTCTGAGAAAGTTTCTGGGAACAAGCTATACAGATGTATAAGCACAGCTCAGATAGAGATATATATAAATATGTAAGTGTGTGTATGTCAGCCACAATTCTAAAAATGTTTAAAAGATCTGATTCTCCTTCTAATTGTAATAACGTGGCTTCAAAGATTTTATTGACCTAATTTGAAAAAAAAGATTCAGTCCTTATGGGTGCAGGGTCCCCCTTGCTCTAAGGTCTTTTTTGGCTCTTAAATTTCCCAAGAATATTTGCTAAACCTTCACAAAATTTTGTCACATGTGGTAACCTGAACACATCACTTTGTACAGTAGGCAGCTGTAGGAATAAATATGCTAGCAAATAAAATGGCAAAAAATGCTTCTATTTTTCCTTTGCAGCTGCACATTGTTTTTTGGCAATTGTAAAATCAGTACATACTTAAAGTGGTCCGATCATACAAGACTCTCCGTGCTGTATAGCTGTTACTGATAGAGCTATTCTGGACAGCTTCATTTGACCATTTCAACCATGACGGCAGTTCAAAAGGTTTACTTAAATTAAAACAAACAAAAAAAAAAAATCTAGTGACTCTGGGAACAAGAATGTAATAGTTCTCATTGGAGGGAAGAGAAGTGGAGTTTTTTTTGTGTCAAGAATATCTTTGAAACAACTGTGAAAGTCAGTTCAGCTGTAAACATACTTGATAAACATGCTTCTACGTGAACAGCTGGGACTTGCTAAAATTTTATAACTACACTCAGCAAAGATTCAATCCCTAATAAACTTATACAAATAATCTAAAACTTAGGCTTATTTGATTATACTTATGTATTTCCTCAGAAACTGCTTAGTGTTCTCATTTTTCTTGCAGCAGCTGCTTGTGATAGGGACTGTGCCTATGCCTTCCTTATGGGCATCAAATATCTTGGGTTAGAAGGGACTATGATTATCTGATATTACCTGCTGCTGACATTGGAGCCAAGTCTGAAGATAGATTGTGCTGTTCAGGGCCCTGTCAAGTTAACAATATCTCCAAGGGTGGACATAACAGATCCTCTCTGGGCAGCTAGTCCAATGTTTGCCCACCATCATGGTGGGTTTTTTCCTAACACAAAACTGAAATTTCTTGTCTTGCACCTTGCCTGTTGCTTTCCATCTTTTATGTAATTCCCAAAAGAACCTGGCTCTGTCTTTTTCTATACCGCTCCAATAGGTAGGTGAAGACAGTGGTGAGGTCCACCCATTACTTGTCATCTTTTAAGAGCTCAACAAATCCATTCCTTCAGCCTCTTCGTGTACGTCATTTGCTCCAGACCCCTAGCCATATTGCTTCCCCCCTTCCCCTGCTGACTTGCCATGCTATCCGTTTAGTACCAGTGAGTCCCAAAATCTGCCGTCACAACTAGAGGGTGGAGAAGTTCTCAGCAGAACCAGTTGGACCTGCTAGGTACGCTATTGCTGTGCTATTGGAAAAAAAAAAAAAAAAAAAATCTCTATAGACCTTATCACGAGAAATGGCTGAACGTCAAGATCTATAAAATGAAAGTGTAGAATGAAACGTGTTTTGGTTTTTGGTTGTTTTTTTTTTTTCTTCCCCATCAAACAGAGGCTAAACTCAGTACTGGTGTACCACTGTGTTTTCTATTACAGTTTCTGTTTCTTCTTTATAGACAAGCCAAATATATTCCATCTGTGGTTAAAAAGTATTTTAGCGTGTGCATTTTATGCAGATTCATGCTACTGAAAGTTAAGGAAGCAGCAATATTTTAAGCTTAAATTATTGCCATATGCTCAGTATGAAGTAATGCAAGTTTATCAAATGACAGTTGTATTAGCAGAGGGACTGGAAATGATTCTGCTTTCTTAGCACACACACTTGTCTGTCTAAACAGTTCCCTTTCTGGTTGCAGTAAAGGCCTACACATTAATTGCCAAGATACATTTCTAAAGCCAAGCAACACGTGAAGGTGTGTGATTTTTCTGCATGATGAAATGAATGTGCAAACCCCATTATGATTCATGAGCTGTAACCTAGCAAAAATGCTAGTAAGTGGGGGGGAGGGCGGCAGGGAATGACTTGGTAGGCTAGCAGTGTTTTAATTCTGGAAATGTCTGAACAATAACACTCTAGATTTTCATCTGCTGTCTAGTTTTTGTTTGCACTCAATTTTGTGGCATTTGATCTCACTGAATTTATTAGAACACTATGAAAAGACACTTTCAGAAATATTTCAGGCAAGAAGGCTACTGTAGAGGCACCCAGGTAGTCTGTTGAATGACTGATATAGGTTTCTTCCATTCGAGATTTTTCCATAATCTTTTTTAGGATTACTGTAATAAAAAGAATTCAAAAAAACAGATTTCAAGTTGATGTATTAATTCCTTGAAGTTTACTACATACTTGCCTTTTCCTATGTCTGCAAAACCTTTAAGTGCACTGATTTAAGGTATAGTAGAATATATTTGTCTTCCTTTAAAGTGAATTGCAATGTCAGTTAGCCTAAAGAATGATCTTTTAGTATTTCAAGGGGGATACTGTGGAAAGAGTTTTACTTATTGAGCAGATAAAGGATCCATATTGTAGGAGTGATACTTACTGTCGTAACAGAATCAAAGGAGTTGGGTCTAGAAATCATAACAAGAGCTCAGAATGTCCAATCACTGCTCAAAAAAAATCATTGCTCCAGTTAATTCATTTATATGAACAAAAGCCATGCCAAGTGGAGCAAACGCTGATCAGGAATGAGGTAGCTAAAGCTGTGTAGTTCTGCACTGATATAACTTTTTGTTTTGTTTTGTTTTGTAGTTTGTGGGTGTTTCAGGTTGTTGTGTTTTTTGGGTTTTTTTAGGTCTCCTATGTAGTGTGAAGTGTTCAGGCTAGCTGCTTCTATCTTTCTGTGTGTTTCAACTTGATTTTCCTTCCTTTCCCTACAAGGCATGCTAGCTTCCTATATTTCAGCAAAAAAATGTCAGATCCAGGAAATATCATAGTGTTATCAAAAAAACTCCAACCCTTAAACCAGAACTCTTTGAAGCCCTTCTCAAAGAAGGAAGAGACATGTAAGATCAGAAAATGCATATCCTAAATTAATAATGAACTGTCATACAGTACACCAGATGTAGTGATAACCACTCTAATTTATTAAATAGAACAAGAGACACATTTCTCTAAAAACTGCAACATCTAGTGAAGGTGAGAGAACATGCAATATTCTGAACATAAGATGTGGCAAGTCTCGTGGCAGTTCTGCAGTTGAGGACAGAGGAAAAAATCAACCTGGTTATTTCTGGAATTGGAATAAATGAGGTGGAAAGGAATAGGAGTAATAGGTTGATGAGTACACAGGAGGTGAAAAGATTAGAGCAAACAACTAATTGTCTCCCATGTGCTAATGTTGTTTAAAAGAAAGGATGAAATCGCAGAAAGCTTTTTGCTGACTTATGTTGCCTTGACTGTATGCCTTCATCTGTATTTAAAGCTTTCCTCGCTTTGATCTCTGACTCATCCGAGTCTATTTGTTTTCAGAGCTTAAAATTGGAAAGAGATGGGGAACCACCTGACTGGAGTAATCCAAGCATGGAGTTCTTTTATGTTTTTATATATGAGAGTGGTCTTAAATAAGCCTAATTCTGCAAAGAACTTCTAGTTCAGTGATACTGCTGCACTAGTATGTTGTTTAGTTATTTATCTTCTGCAGTTCCAGATGCTAATTAGTGAACTATAGTATCATTGCACAATAAATTTCAAAGGCAAGACTTCTTTTTTTAAAGGCAAGGATTGTTTTAACCATCCAGACAAAAAACGTATGAAAACATTTTTTGTGGGGGGTGTTTTTTTGTTTGGTGTTTCATTTGGTTCGTTGGGTTTTGGTTGGTTTGTGATGTTTCCGTTTGGGTTCTTTGGGGTTTTGTTTTTTTTTTTTTTATGAGCTGGTCCAATGTCTGAATTCAAGAAGCTCTTTCAGGGTGAAATTTGAACAACAGGTGGATTTCTGGTGTGTTTTCCTGTATCCAGTGGATCACCTCTGTTACAAAATACAGAAATTAGCTAGTGATGTAAGTTGACAGTATAGTTTTGGGTTTGTGGGATGGTAATGGTGTCTTAAGTCTTACTTATGCAAAATTACTGTAATCATTAAGAAACCAACATCTGACTAGTATCAGTGAGGTCTAAAATTTGTCTTTAGTGATGTTTCAGTAAGAGATGTAAACATTATTTTCCATCTGTTTTATTCTCCAAATTAATCAAAACTTTTATTTGGGGAAATTACCTTAAAATTAGTAGTGCAATGTAATTATAGCTTATCTAAAATTCTGGTTTGCATGTAAAGGTAAGACTGCAAATAAGATGGGAAATGTAAGGTAACTTTTCTGAAGCTATTAAATGGAAGGGATTTTGTTTTGCTTTCTGGCCAGTTAACATATATGACACTGGGTGTGTGAGATCCATGCTTCTTCTGAAGCAACAGTTGGAGGACAGACAGGATAGTCCATGCTATCTCAAATAGCGCTAGGTATCTGTGTGAGTCAAGGCTTGGGTATCTACTTCTAGGTGTCCTAAACTTACTTGTCTTCATCTTGAAATGAATCCTATCAAAATTCTTTGTCTTCAGTAGATACAAACAGGTCGGTCTTTCAGTGTTCTCTGTTGGAGAGCGCACAGATTTATTAAAATAGGAGGGTTAAAAAACTCAATCATAGAATTGTCTAGGTTGGAAGAGACCCTTGGGATCATCGAGTCCAACCATCTACCCTACTCTACAAGTTCTCCCCTACACCATATCCGCCAACACCACATCTAAACATCTCTTAAACACATCCAGGGATGGTGACTCAAAGAACATGTTTGAAGTCTTGCAGAGACTACATCAAGGTAAAGAACATAATGCGTTAGCAGTTTGAATGTAGAAACAGGTTGCTCATCATAATGCGCATCACACCTACTGATATGCTTTACTTTAAAATAAAGGTTATAATAAATTGTGCCTTTTTATTGCACAGGTTATCTGGATTTCAGCTTCCATCATCTATTGTGAGCACAGGTTCTATCCTTACCCTCTGTTTCACCACAGATTTTGCCGTCAGTGCTCAAGGCTTCAAAGCCATCTATGAAGGTAAGAACTCTTTTCCTACCAGGTTTTTATTCTACTTGGTACATGTTTTTCATGTTGAAATTATATTTCAATTTTAAGTGTTTGGGTTTTGAATTATTCCTGAATATTGCATAAATATTTTTTTTAATAGCATATTTAAATATTACAACACTATGGTCATACTCTTGATTTTGAAATTTAGTTTAAACTAATACTTCAATTTCTGCTGGAATTTTAAATTGAATTTGTCAGGCTTCCAAAGCTGGATTCAGAAATGCTTGCATATAAATGGTTTTCTTATCATTTCCTAGATGATTTCTTTTGACAACTTCTTTAGGCAATGCCTAACATAAAGGGTATAACTAAAAATGAGAGGAGATACGGATACTAACTGGTCTTCAAAATCAATTGCTAATCTTCTCTTTGTGGAAAATTAAAACAATGACAACAAAAATATATGTATGTATAAATTTAAAAACAATCCATGGAACCATTCTTCAACTTTTTTGTTTGATTATGTTAGACTACAATGATGACTGCGCAGTTCTGGGAAAAAATAAGGCCAAGCATTTCACGTATTCCAGTGTCTAACAAGAATTAAGTTCATAAAACTGGATGGATACTATTTCCTTAATACTTTGAGTTGTACAAAAATCTTTGAGATCTGCAACCTTTGTTTGGGAAAAATTACCAGGTAATAGTGGTATTAAGTGAGTTGCTTAGCATTGTAGGATAATGAGGGTGTTTGGAGTGTAACTTCAGGACTGCTTTCAAACTGCATGTGTGGTGATTTTTTTGTTGTTGTTGTTTTTTTTTTTTTTAACTACAATTTCTTTATTCATGGAAAACGAAGGGCTCAGTACTAGAAGTTGCAGAAAACTCAGTTTCAGGTTACTTCTTAAATGCACAGCCATTTTTTCTGTGCTTTCATAGGTATAATCCTTTGAAAGTGTTTATTCTGGAAAAGCTGTGTACAAAGTTAAGTGACAGAATTAAAAGCAGAATATTTTTATCAATGGGGTTGATGTAGGAACTTTGAATCTAGAAAGTAGTACGGTTTGATTGTAGCTATTCACTAACAGTAGCATTTGCAAGTGTCTAAATCCATTACCTACGATCTCTTAAGTTACTTCAACTTTTTCTAAAGTGGTATTTTGAAATGCTTGATAAACTTTGATTACGTTTCTCCTAGAACTATTCGAAGTCCCTTGAAACTCTACACCCCTTTCTTGACAATATGTAACACTGCTCCATATTGATACGTATTTTTGTTTCATGTTTGATTAATGTTTTGAAACAATAGTGTTTTTAAAGTATCTCTTGAAATTGGTATCCTCATTGAGTGGGTTTACCTAGGTGTGAAAAGACAGAGAAGTAGGAGGTGTCAAAATACTCTTTTGTTTTGAGCTTTTTTGATCAGGGCGGGTAGCTCAGCAGTGTATCTTTCTTTGTTAGCTCTTCCTCCCTTCTTTTGTCCCCCAAAGTCTTATCACCTGATAAATCTGCTGGTAAATTTTTTTTTTCTTTTAAACTGAGGTGAAGTCTGTGAAGAAAGGCTAGGAAAGTTTAATTTTAATAGTCTTTATAAGTTTTATTAGGCAAGTTGAAAAGGAGTATCAGACATCACAAACACACCAGGAACTGTTTTTGTTATCTCAGTAGGAAGTTGCTTCCTACATACCTGAATCTTTCTGTTCTAGTAGATGCATACGATAGCATATTTCATCCTTTTATGCCATCTGAGCAGTTTGTTTTTCATATGGAAAAAGACAGTGAAGAATGCTAAAGGATATCTCTTGACTGTCAACTTAGGAACACATGCACAGAGCCACAGGCTGTAATATAATGACACTTCCTGCTGGCCTACTTTCTTGTAAAAACCCCAGCAGGAAGAGCTGTAATTAACATTGACAGATAGCACCACTCTCTGGTTAAACAACACTGCCCCCTTTCCTATTTAGTGCTGTAAACCTGGCATTGTCCGTGAGCTTTAAATTGACTTCAAAATATGACATCCAACTCTGGATGAAATGATGAATGTCACTCGAGTGACAGTGTCTCTGTGGCTGTGGGGACTTATGGTTTTGGAAAGATTTGGAGCAGTGAGAGGTTAGGTGTTTTTCATGAAGGCTCGGGGTGATTGCTGCTGTAATGGCCAACTGAGTTACTGAAACTCCATAGTTAAGAACTCCTGTAATTGTTCCCTAAACTACTTGTTTTAAATAGTGACGCCTTCTGGCTGCTATGCCGTATGTAATTTTTGTGGGTAGGCAGGTGATGAGGGACAGGGGAATACAGATCAGATGTTACCAGTCACTGAAAGTCTTTATGATCACTCTGTTGGCTACTCATACCTAACTAGACATTTCTAGTAAAAGCAAACTAGCTTATCCCTTGTTTTAGCCAGCTCTCTCATTCTTCTCTGGAGTAAGTGACTTACTGTTCAGCTGGAAGCGTAGGGAGGATTGAAATGCTTAGTGGCTGCTGCCATCCAAGAGTTTGGGACACTATGGGGTCATATTGCACAGTTTGAGAAGCGCTGTTTTAAACATCTTAATTGGAGAAAAGTTTTAATTGCATGTCAGCTGACAAAGACAGTATGTTTAAAAAACAAAAAATTCTAGTTTTTTGGTTTGTTTTTTCTTTTAATGGTACCTGAGGGAGTGATTCTGTACCAAATTTTTGTGTAGAAGCAGAAAAGTCTACAACATTCAAAAGTTAAGGAATTCTAACAGACTGGGACTGGGGGGGGCGGAAAGGCTTTGCACTGCTATGCAAAGAAGTCATTCTGGAATTGCACCACTTGTCTCACAGTAGCAGATGAAGTAGGTCTGAAAAACTCAAATATTAGGACTAATGAAGGAACTAATTTACATAAACTTCCCATATTCTGGGAGGCTGCAAAACGAGCGTGTTTGTTTTTTTTTTCTCAATTCTTGTGACAGGTCATTTTTTGTCCTGAATAGAAAAATTTCACCTAATTAGGATTTTTACCTTCAGACAACTAAAAAAAAATATGATTGATTAGTGCTTCAAAGTTAACTCTGCTATTGAAAGTCAGTATTTTAAATTTGATCATGCGGGGGAAAAGCTAGTGTTTTGACAACAATGACTCTTATCTCTTGAAAGACTTAATACTGGGTTAGGTTCTCTGCTGTGCTGAGCTTCTGCTTTGCAGAGCTGAGAGGGTGCTGTTGGGAGGTTTCACCATTGCTTTCTGCAGGGTGCTCTTTTTAACTTAAACTCCCTGGTGAACAAGGGTAGGGTGCTGAACTAGGAAAGAAGGCACATGAACCACTTCCAGACCTATTGAACAGCCTCTGAAGCTACACCCACACTAGTATTGCTAGCAGAGAGAGAACACTACATCGTATTCCCTGGGCTGAGATTCTGATCTATGTGTTTTATTGAGTATATTCATGATTTATGACCTCGCTTCCTATCCAGCAATGACATAATCAGATCCTTTGTGGTTTTACAATATATAAATAGGGTAACAATGAAGCCAGTGAAACCACCTTCCAATGCTCTAAGCCCTTGAAGTCTGTTTGTACCTATCTGACTTAGTCTGCTGTCCTCCGTATACCACATGAATATTAATACCTAATTAAATCTGACTCTGTGGCAGTAGACAAGTGAGAGACATCTAGTTTTAACAAGACACTGATGTAGTTGAGCAGTTGCCGAGTTCTTGGGCTGAAATGTAGGTTTCTTTACTATATCATTACTTCTCTAGATTTATACATCCATTTCTGAGAATCTCTAGTATTTTAACTGATAATAATACTTCTGTCTTCTTCAGTGATCACATCCGGACTCTAAACTTTTGGTACAGATGGAGGTTTGAATTATTCTTATTTTCTGGAAATAAAATTATCTATGGGATTTTCAAACACATAATTAATAAGTAAAAAGAACTATAGATTTCAAAAGTAGTAAGGTCAGTTTATAGAATCTGTTAACTTGTTTAATCTGCTAAATGATTTATTGACCATTAACATCACTGTTGGGTAATAATTAAATATGAGTTTTAAGCAATGGGACTAGGGAGTTGAGGGATAAATTCTGGTTTAATTCCTATTTTCTAGAATGATATTAACAAACTGTTTTACAAAAGGTGCTTTGAGGGTGTCATGGTTTGAATTCAGCTGGTAGCTAGGATCCTGTAGCCAAAAAAGGAAGNTGAGATAAAGACTATTTGATAGAAACAATAACAGAAAAGGAAAATAACAATAATTACAATAATCATGACAAAAGTCACTCTCACTGCTTGGTGAATTGGCACCATCCTGAGCAGTGATTATGGGTTACCCTGTGCACCCCCCCCAGCCAACCCCCATTTATATACTGAGCATGACGTCTACAAGATGGAATATTCCATTGGCCATTCTGTTGTTCTGCCTGTGTTCCTTCTTGGCTTCTATGGGAAACTGAAGAGAGTCCTTGAAAAGCATAAACATCACTTAGCAACAGCTAAACTGCTATGCATTATTGACAGTCATTTTTGACGTTCCTTTCACAGAAATCACTAGAAAGAAAACTAACTCTTTCCTAACTGAAACCAGGACAGAGGACTACCAACAGAAGTAAAAATTCAGGATGGCTTTGTTGTTGTAGTAATTTTCTTTGGAAAGTCAGAATTATCCCTCCATACAGAACACTTGCATATGGTTGGAAATACAGAAAAATACTCTAAATGACAACAATATCTGAAGTGTTATACACATGTATACTTAATTGGAGTAATGCATGGTAGAACTGTTATATGGTCTTTCTTTTACTAAACTAGTGTGTCCTGCCATTCAGGAAATCCACTTGTCAATTGCAGGAAATTCAGTGTAAGTAGAAAAGCTCAACTGAAATTCCATTGTTAGTCACCAATGTAAAATGAAATGTCATGGGTTTTAGCTTATATTTTGCTACAGTGGTGTCTGCCACTAAACATTAAACTGCCCTCAAAAGTAACAATCCATGGTTCATTTTAAGCTATCTCAATTTCTATTTTTTTGTTGTGGTTGTTTTTGTTGTTTCTAACCACAGTTGGTAATGTAAAATTGGTGGACAGTGTTTAAACAACAAGCCAGATATATTGGACTTCATGCGTGCTAGTACCTTTCCTTGACCTCTGTTCTACAGTAGAAGGTTTTCTTTGCCAAAGAAAGAGCTCTTGCACATCCTTCTATCCTACCTACCCTCAGGGCATACTTCCTTTTTTCTTTTGTTCTTTGAATTCTCAGAGCTTTCTGCTCACACCCAGCATTAACATTTATACTGGCAGTCACCTCATCCTGCCTTATGTATCTTCCCTGAAGCTTCTTTTTAAATCCCTTTCAGCATCAACAGCAGAAAGTAGTGATACACTTCCACAGTGTAAAGTCTTTGAAGAAATTTTCTTTTTTTTTTTTTTCTCTTGCTGCTGCTGTTCTCCCCGAGTATGTTATTTGGTGTGTTTTTCCTTTTTATTTTATGGTTCAGTACTTTGAACTATTTAAAACAAACAAAAAAAATAAAATTGAAACCCTTCCCCAACCAACCTGGAAACTTTAATCTCTTGTATTGATTCCCTGAGTTTACAAGATAATTTTCCAAGCCTGTGATTTTTCCAGTCAACGTGGATCCAGTCAAGACAAACCTCTGGGCTCAAGCTGATGTTTCTTGGGGTTTGGGGTTTTTTTTGTTTGTTTCCATCAAGTACCAAAATACCTTTCCTGCACTCTTAAAAGAGTAAAAATCTGCTTTTCACTGTGTCAGCACTTGACAGGACTTCCTACTTGTTGTCCGTGAGTCTAAATGTGTTAGTTCTCCCAACAAACTGTGATAAAGTTATGAGAGTAGTTACTCCCTGGGAATGGGCATGCTCAAAACAAACTCAATAATCTGAGACAAGTATTTCAAGTTAAGAGTAGGAAGCTAAGTTGGCAAGAAAATACCAACTTTTATGCAACTGATATGCATAACGATCCCCTGATATCCAGTGTGAGATGAGTAGTCTCCTGAATCTTCAATTGATAGTTAATCTCTACGGTTTAGTCATAAGTGCTGTTACATCTATTAGAAAATACTTAATTGTGATTGTTTCAATGATCTGAGACTTTGAAGATGACTCCTGAACCTCATTGAATTAGCATATCCGGCTCTGAAGAGGTCTGAAATATTATAATGAATATCTAATGATGACACTGAGAGCTATGCAGTTTATTCTAATTCTGTTGTGTAGTTTATGGGAAGGATTCAGTTTGTTGCTCCTAAATCTATAACTATTCCCTCCTCTACTGTGGTGTCTGGAGAAAGATGCAGTGTAAATTTTAATCAGAGTATAATCCTTCTAAATGTTAAAGGCACAAACTGTTATTTTTTTAGCATTTCTTTGGTAAGAAAACAAAACTAACATCAGTAATATAGTAAATTATGGTATTCTTGTAAATGTAATCATGGCAGCAGTACATCTTAACTAGTAATCTTACCATTGACTGTTAGTGTAATTGGCCATAACATCTGTTAACAGCCTGATATATTTCTTTTTCTATTTTTAGTTAAATACTTCTTGCTTGCTATTTTGGTAGTCTGTTCCTTTCAAACTGAGATGTTTGATAAAGCTTTAAGCAATGTGTGTGTATACACTTGACCAAGTAAAGCAAAAGCTTTGAATAGTAAAAGCACAGACTGAAATGGGACCTTTTTAGGCTGAAATTTGTAGCTGCACCTCTTTGGAGTGCAAGTAATTGTTTTCTGAGAATGAATTTGGGTACAGATTTCCTTTATCAACTGAAGTTCTTACAAAGAAAAAAAAACCAAACATTTTTACTTTCTCAAGCAAATTTTCTTAGAAATAACCTCTTTTTGGAATGATACAGTCTGACTGTTAATGATTACATGCAGGAAAGAAACCATAATGCAGTTAAAAATCTGATGTTTTGTGTGTCAAAACATGACATAATGTGTAGCAGCGAAATCTCAGGGCAGACAAGGTCTGACACTGCTGTGGGACTGTTCTGTGGGACCTCTGATAGTTAATCTGGAATATTAAAGATGTAGGTGTCAAAACAGTTCACTTCAAGAATATCAGCTAAAGAAAAATATTTTTAAGCTTAGATGTATTCAGAAAACTTATGAAAAAGAAAATGGAGGTTATTTTGTGAGGAGACATAAGTAAAATATTCTGCTTGTGCTCTTAAGTGTATGAATAGATCTAAAACTTGCTCAAAATGCTAAATTTATGGGGAACTCAATTTGGTCAGTAGAGGCAGGAAATGACTGCACTCTTGTATGCCTTCGCTTTCCAGTCTTTCATATATGACGAGGCTGTGCTTAGAAGAAATAACTGTATTTAAAACAAGTATACTCTACAGCTTTCTTAGTTATGAGAATTTATGGTTGATAACTTCACTGATTAAAAAAGAAATGAAACTCCTTTCACTGATAAAACACTTAAATGTTGCATTTCAGCAATATTTGAAGGACCAGGAGTCAGAAATCTGGAATGTTATTTCCTAAACTGCCCAAGGGCAGAAACTTCCCAAATGGGAGTTCTAAGAAATTCTTTCCTAGAAAATAAAAAAAAAAAAGAAAAAAGGCACTGTAATTAAAGTTGTTGTGATGGAATAAAACCTACTTGAATTGACAGATAATAAAATTAAAATTAAATGTTGTAGGACTCGTCAACCAATGAATTTTGTATCTAAAGAAAGAACAATTTTGTAAGGGCCTTGCCTGTTATGTTAGTCCAACTATAAACTGTATCAGCTATTTTCTGCTTTCTGGCTCTTGCCCTGAGTAGCTCAACCCCTAACGCAAAGACAGCCTTTGTGTGGCTAGTAGCCCTTAGAAAGGGGATTACGTTCTTGGAACTGTCTTTGACTCACTCTGATTTTGGAAGTAAGGGATTGTTTTGTGCCTTCTAGTGACTTATTCATCCATATAAGAACTACTGTGTTCATTGTCCTTGGCATATGAGCCAGTAACAAACTCAATGTGAGTCGTTCATACCTTGTAATCATTTAGTGGGCTTGTAACCTCCCTCCACAAAGCTCTTACTTGCGCTTCCATTTGAGATTACAAACACAATAGGAAAATTATTTGGTAAAAGTGGGCTTCCTAGAGGAAAACATTAAGGGGTTGCTCTTCTCTGCTACTATGAGGTGCCAGTTCTAAACCAAAACAGCACATTCTAATATGGAAAACCAAAGTGCAAAGTCAAAGTCATAACAGGATTGTTTCTCTCTTTGTAGCCTAAATAACTTTAATACAGTGGTTTCATTTCTCTGCTATTGAGTTGGAGATTTTGAAGAATCTAATCTACACCCTAACAGATCATCATCCCAGCTGTGCTGATACTAATACCTTGTTTCATGTGCTTTATCTACTATCATTAGGATGTGTTCATATGAGTAATATTAATTTGTGAAAAATACTTCAAAAATTTTGTTGAAATGTCAAAATTCCCTTAATGCAGTCATTGCCTGATCTGAATCAGTATTAAGATGTTATGGTTTAACCCCACCCAGTACGCAGCTGAGCACCACGCCACCACTTACTCATTTTCCTCCACAGTGGGATGGGGGGGAGAGTTAGAAGGGGAAAAGTGAGGAAACTTGTGGATTGAGATAAAGACAGTTTAATAGGTAAAGCAAAACTGCAGGAGCAAGCAAAGGAAAACAAGGAATTCATTCACTGCTTCTCATTGGCTAGCAGGTGTTCAGCCATCTACAGGAAAGCGGGGCTCCATCATGCATAACAGTTACTTGGGAAGACCAACATGATTGCTCTGAACATCCCTGGGCAATGGTAGCCTTGGCCAAACTCTGCCCCTCCCAGTTTTATTCCTGAGCATGACATCCTATGGTATGGGATATCCTTTTGGTCAGCTGGGGTCAGCTCTCTTGGCTGTGTCCCCTCCCAACTGCTTGTGCACCCCCAACCGACTCCTTGGCAGAACAGAAAAGGACATGACACTTTGAACACTATTCAGCAATTGTTAAATCATCCCTGTGTTATCAATACTGTTTTAATCACAATTCCAAAACATAGCCCCATACTAACTACTATGAAGAAATTTAACTCTGTCGCAGCTGAAACCAGTACAGATGTGCAGCATAATCTAAAAATCTTGCAAATCAATGCTATAGACAGCTCGGGGAAAAAAAAATAGAAAAAGGTTAGCTTTGCTGCTTCTCTTTAAAATGCTGTAGTTCTTCTACTTGGACTTTAATTTTCAAAGTTAAAATATAATCTCTTAATGTAGGAACTGCTTGAGAAACAAACAAGGTCAAAACTCCCATAATTCTGGAATCGTGTTGGATTATTATTTATTTTTTTTAAATTGAGCCACATAAGGAATATATGGAATGCATCTTTTCTCCAAGTGCTTTTCTGAAATGAGCTGTGCATCGTGACTTAACAGAGCTGGCATTTTTTGCTCTTTCCATTTTACAGCCAACTAGGATTTGGGGGAATAACTTCTTCTGTTCATAGCCTTACAGACTAGCTGGAGATAAGATTTCAGTGAATGAGCCTGTGTCCTCCCCTGCCCCCACTTTAAATTTATTTTAAACAGCAACTGCTGCAAAATATCAGGACGCCAATAGCTAAAGAAAGAGCCTGTATTCTGTTCAAACTTAATTTTGCCTGAACTTTCAGTCCTGGACATGGTCTTTTTCTGTTTACCAATGTGGAAATTAAAATATTGCCAGTGTCTTGTGTGTGTTGCCGTATTACTCAGAGGAGTTTCTTGATGCATTTATCCCTAGATTTCTGTCTATCTGGCTGAAGAGTTAAATCCTACTTCTTTTTCTAATTATCAGATATACTCAACAGTGTTTACTTACCTTCAGAATGGTCCCCATTAATGAGACAGTCCCAGATGAAATGCATCTGACACTTATCTAGCTTTTAATGAATCTGAAAAAGTCTGGTACTATGGCTTGCTTGATTTCTGATCTCATTTGTAAAGAAAGTTATTTATTTCTTAGACTGGTACAAAGAAGAGAAAGTTGTATTGGGCTTTTAATCTCTCAGGTAATAAAAGTGCTCTTTCAACCATACCAGTCTGATTTCTGATTTGTCGTAGTCTTCATAGAGCTTTTATTTTTAAGCTATTGTCTTTAATTTAAAGTAGTACCACTTTTTATTATGAAAACTATATTTCTGCCTTTAAAAAAAAGTCTTTGCAGTCTACGTTACTGTTGATAACTACTTTGTATTTATTACAAATCTGCTTGCAATGGCAAAGATGGTTTACAGCTTTCATGTCTTTTGTTGTAAAAATAAAAGAAAACAGAAGAATCTCTCTTTCATCTGGAATCATTGTCTGCAGATTTCTATTCCTTTAAAATGGCAAAGGGTGTAGACTGTTGTGGGGCAGAATAAGTATTTCCAGAATAAAACCTGTGGGTTAGCAGGCCAGAAAATAGAACTTTGAATTTGTTATGTTACTGTAGCCAGCAGCTGTTAGCCTGATTAACTAAAGGTTGTATAATTTGCTATGTTAGATGGATAGTTAGCATATAAATAAAGTCACGTATCTTGCTTTTCATCTTCTCTTGTATAACTTTAAACCATTAATAATTTTACTTTGAATTACTTTGTTATTCATAGCCTTCCTGTATATTGAGGGTTTCATTTGCATAACCTTTCATGTTTTTCTTCTGTAATTGGGATAATAAGGTAGATATCTAGAACTTTGCAACAAAATATACTCATCAAAACAAGCATGTCTAAATTTTGACTAAGGCATTGATCTTGTTCAGTAATGAATACAGTAGCTGGTACATAGCTCACCTATTAATTGTGAAGAAAGGGAGTAGGTTGACTGTAGTACACATAATGTAGGCACTGTGTTTTAACTAAAACTTTGGGGATTTGTTAAAATCTATCACATAATCTTCACCCTGTGTTTGTTAGAATTCCATGTTTTCATGCAATACTATTGACCACTCTGTGTATTGCCTATCTAAATACTGTTTATTCAACCGAGTTATCTCATTTACTTCATTAGGTGTACGTGTTGCCATAAATGAGTCTGCAAAACTGCTTTGAGAACAACTTAACTCCAACTTATAACTCCTTTGAAATCTTTTATCTTATATATATATTGAAAGACTTCATAATAAATGTATTAAATTATTCATGCATGGTATGCTTCCAAGAAATCTTGCCTTAAGGTTCTCTGAAGCTGGTTTATTGGATTGACCTTAAAAGGGCTGTAGCAGACATGGAAGGTCACACAATCTCCTTGAATTTATTATATCTGTATCTTTCTTACACTTCTTTAACAAGACAAGGCACACCTGTGTGGTGTCAGAGATTTTTAAACCTGAAGTCATAAGAATGTTAAGCAGTTCTGGATGCAAGAAATCTTATTTATGGGGAAAGAGGCAACACACTCTGTGTGTGTGTATGTATGTAAACCCAGGAACTGTCAGTGTTATCAGCGTCTTCAATGTCGAATCATTATTAGTCTAGATTAAATTTTTACAGAAAAAGAAAAATAGCAACGATGCAATTAAAATAGTTGCACGTGCACTTCTTGGTTTATACCCCTCTTCCTAGTATTATGCTTACCCTTCCCCTGCTCCTCTGGTTCCCGTAGTTGATGTTTTCTTGTTCCTCACTTTAGGATGCAGTTGAGATTATTCTTAATTGCTATGATAATTTCATACTTTTACTTTCTTCCTTGGTCTGCAGTTCCATATCACATCCATATTTACTTTATATGGTACCCCATGCACGTTCGATACTACTGCTTTGTTCTTTGTTACTCCTAAACCCGGTTTTGTCCAGGTCTGCATTTCTTTAACTGACTGTGGGTGAGTTGTTTACAGCTGTGGGCTCTCATCGCTTATTGTCCCTATGCACGTATTCCTCTGTACTGCATCCTGTATCTCCACTTCTCAAAGCTTCTGCAGTAAAACCAGACCATATTTCTCTTTATAACTGGCACAATGACGTAGTTAAACATTTCATTCTGCTTAGACTAACTGCTTGTTACAGCTATCCATATAAAACTGTGGTTGTATCATCAGAAAAAAGGAAAGGGGAAAGAAAAGTAAAAGAAATTAGCCTCAGACAGCCAGTCAATTAGAGAAATTGCTCTCACGGCTCAATCAAGTAAAGCAAATCTGCAGGCAAGTTTGGAGAATTTCAGGCAGAGCGAGCCTGACTGTACCAAGCCTCAGTCCTGAGGCCTTGCAAGCTCAATACAAAGCTTATGGTCTGGTACTGAGTATGGTAGTACCAGATTACAGGGCTACAAAACATGGCACGCATAAATGAGTTCTCCTAATACAGCTTCAGTTTCCAAAATTGCCTGGTTTAGTCAAAGTTTCCGTTAGAACCATCCAGGGAACTTTTGACTGTGAAATCTTTGCTGCTCAGGGTACTACCAGGCAGCTAGGGTGGGCATCACCTCACTGTCTCCCTGAATTTGTGAAAGCCAGCTACAAAGCTAGTCATAAATGGTTATAATTGTTAAATACTTTTAATATTAGATGCCTGTGTTAACACAGAATCATGGAACAGTTTGAGTAGAAAGGGACCTTCAAGATCACCTAGTTCCAACCCCCCTATCGTAGGCAGAGACACCTTCCACTAGACGAGCTTGATCAAAGCCCCATCTAACCTGGCCTTAAACACGTCCAGGGATGGGGCATCCACAGCTTCCCTGGGCAACATATCCCAGTGTCTCACCACCCTCAGAGTAAAGAATTTCTTCCCAGTATCTAATCTAAATCTACCCTGTTTTAGTTTGAAACAGTTAACCCTTGTCTTATCACTACGCTCCCTGATAGAATCCCTTCCCATCTTTCCTGTAGGCCCCTGTAAGTACCGGAAGGCTGCTATAAGGTCTCCCTGGACCCTTCTCTTCTCCAGGCTGAATAACCCCAGCTCGCTCAGCCCGTCCTCATGGGAGAGGTGCTCCAGCCCTCTGATCATCTTCATGGCCCTCCTCTAGACTTGGTCCAACAGGTCCATGTCCTCCTTATGTTGGGGGCTCCGGAGCTGGACACAGTACTCCACGTGGGGTGTCACCAGAGTGGACTAGAGGGGCAGAATGGCCTCCCTTGACCTGCTGGTCACTATTATTCTAATGCAGCACAGGGTGTGGTTGGCCTTCTGGGCTGTGAAGCGCACATTGCCAGATCACGTTGAGTTTCTCATCCACCAATACACCCAAGTCCTTCTCCTCAGGGCTGCTCTCAATCCGTTCTCTGCCCAGCCTGCATTTGTGCTTGGGATTGCCCCAATTCAGGTGCAGGACTATGCACCTGGCCTTGTCAAACTTCATGAAGTGGCATGGGCCCACCTGTCAAGCCTGTCCAGGTCCCTGTGGATGGCACTCCTCCCCTCCAGCATGTTGACTGCACCATACAGCTTGTTGTTGTCAGCAAACTTGCTGAGGGTGCACTCAATCCTACTGTCCGTGTCACTGAGAAAGATGTTTAACAGCATGGGTCGCAATACCAACCCCTGAGGAATTTCACTCGTCACTGGTTTCCGCTTGGATATCAAGCTGTTGTCTGCAATTCTTTGAGTATGACTGTCCAGCCAATTCCTTATCCACCAAGTGGTCCATCAGTCAAATCCGTGTCTCTCCAGTTTAGAGACCAGGATGTTGTATGGGACAATGTCAAATGCTTTGCAGAAGTCCAGGTAGATGACATCAGTTGCTCTCCCCTTATCCACCAGTGCTGTAACACTGTCGTAGAAGGCCACCAAATTTGTCAGGCGTGACTTGCCCTTGGTGAAGCCTTGTTGCCTGTCACCAATCACCTCCTCGTTTTCAATGTGCCCTAGCAGAGTTTCCAGGAGAAAACTCCATGATCTTGCCAGGCACAGAGGTGAGACTGACTGGCCTGTGTTCCCTGAGTCTTCCTTTTTTCACTTTGAAAATGGGGGTTGTGTTTTCCCTTTTCTGGTCAATGGTGCCAGACTGCCATGACTTTTCAATTATAATGGAAAGCGGCTTGGCAACTTCATCTGTCAGTTCCCTCAGGACCCATGGACTTATTTCATCAGGTCCCATGGACTTGTGTACCTTCAGATACCTTAGATGGTCTCGTACTTGATGGTCCCTTATAGTGGGCGGTTCTGCCTTTGCCTTCTGCAACTTGGGTGGTGTGGCTAGAGCCCCTTCCTAGTGAAGACTGAGGCAGAAATGTCATTGAGTACCTTGGCCTTCTCCATATCCTGGGTGACCAGGTTTCCTGTTTCCTTCCAGAGAGGGCCCTAGTCTTCCTCTTATCACTGACATACCTGTAGAAAGCTCTCTTGTTGCTCTTGATGTGCCTGGCCAGATTTAATTCTATCTGGGCTTTAGCTTGCCTAACTTGATCCCTGTCTGCTCGGACAATTTCTCTGTATTCCTCCCAGGCGACCTGTCTTTGCTTCCACTCTCTGTAGGCTTCCTTTTTGCTTTTGAGTGTGTCCGGGAGCTCCTTGTTCATTCATGCAGGTCTCCTGGTGTTTTTGCCTGACTTTTTCATTGTTGGGATGAGCTTGGAGGAGGTGATTCTTGAATATTAACCAGCTTCCTTGGGCCCCTCTCCCCTCCAGTTCTTTGTCCCGTGGTACCTTACCAAACAGATCCCTGAAAAGGCCAAAGTCTGCTGTCCTGAAGTCCAGGGTGGTGAGCTTGCTGCGCACCCCCTTTGCCACCCTAAGGATATTGAACTCTACTGTTTCATGGTCACTGCAGCCAAGACTACCTTGAGCTTGACATTTCCCACTAGCCCCTTCTTGTTGGTAAGGACAAAGTCCACCATTGCTCCTCTCATTGTCTCTTGGAGAAGGAAGCTGTGTCAATGCATTCCATGAACTTCCTGGATTGCTTGTGCCCTGGTGTGTTGTCCCTCCAACAGGTATCAGGGTGGTTGAATTTGCCCATGAGGTCCAGTGCCTGTGAATTATCTGCTTCTATCTGTCTATAGAGGGCCTCATCTGCTTGATCATCCTAGTCAGATGGCCTGTAGCAGACCCCTGCTGTAGTGTCACCTGCCCCTGTGTTCCTTTTAATCCTGAGCCATAAGCTTTCGGCTGGCTCTTCA
Organism: Ibidorhyncha struthersii; assembly: GCA_013398815.1. Taxonomy (NCBI): domain Eukaryota; kingdom Metazoa; phylum Chordata; class Aves; order Charadriiformes; family Charadriidae; genus Ibidorhyncha; species Ibidorhyncha struthersii. The sequence continues at coordinate 61,749 of VZSZ01002378.1, forward strand.
TCTATCCCCATGGAGAGCTCCGTGCATTTCGGCTGGTCATTGACATAGGGGGCAACACCCCCTCCTCATCTCCCCTGCCTGTCCTTCCTTAAAGATCCTGTATTCTTACATTCCAGTACTCCAGTCGTAGGAGCCATCTCCATAATGTCAATAAGATCATAGCCCTGGAGGCGTGCACATGTCTCTAACTTCTCTTGTTTGTTCTCCAAAGATCATCTAGTTCTGAGCCCCCTGCATGGGCAGGGACATGTTTTACTAGACCAGGTTGCTGAAAGCCCCATCCAACCTGATTTTGGATGCTTCCAGGAATGGGACATCCACAACTTCTCTGGGCAATCTCTTCTGGTGTCTCACCATTGTCATTGTAAAAAACATCATCTCAATGGAAGTCATTCTTATTTTAAATATAGTTTATTTGAGAATGTTGTTGTTTTAGATCATCTTTAATTATTCTGCAGATTTGAGTTCCTTGATTCTTTGGGAATATTTCATTTTGGAGGCTGGAGAGAAGTCATGAGACTTTCTAAAACAAAGTGGGACAGCCTCCTCCTCCCACTTCTGTTTTGAGATGAAATACTGTTTCTGGAAGCAGAAGCTTCTGAGAAAACTAAGTTTTCTGCTGTAAAATGTGTGAATTTTTTCTTTTCCTTAAAAGATGCAGCCAACTTAATGTACCCTGTATGTGCAGCTCGCTGGGGGCAGCAGAGTAAAATTTGGCGAAGTGTCCTCTTTAACTTTTAGATGACTGTGGACACCAACAGGGAGGCAATCAATTTGAGTCCGGTGTTCTTGTAAGTGGAGTAGGCTTCTACATTGACCAGCAGTTAGGGGGTTTTTGCCTGTCTGGGTTCTTTTTAGCTTCTCATATAGTGTGGCTGTAGCAGAGAACCTGTTTTTTTAGTAATAGCTTGCTTGGTTTTTAAAAATTTATTCTGCATATTTTAATTTAAAAGTGTCAATTGTAATAAACAACTGAGGAGCTGCATTTTGGGGAGAGAAAATTAGGCAGTGGGTGATTGGACAGCTGTTGTGTGTAGGATACTGAAGTTCTCTTCAATGCTGTCAAGTCAGCTCTGCTGTAGGAGTTTAGCAAATGGCAACAGTAATGCACTAAAACAAAATGGAACATATTTCAGCACTGCACATATGATCAGGTTTCACCTTGGCAAAGAACGAGTCTTTTAGCATTATGTTTTGTTGTGGGGTTTGCGGTTTTTTTTTTTGGTTTGAAAACTTACAGTTGCCCAAATCCTACCTGCGTGCCATCCTTTCCTGACTTAAATCATGATGAAATTTGCATGCAAAATGACTTATTTATCCAAATAAGCCTTTAAATTAAAGGAGAGAACAAAAAACCCACCCCTGAATGTGAGAAGTCAAGTATAAGCTGAGTTCAAGTCTGTTCACAGATTGAAAAATGTTGTTATTGGGACCCTCTACTTGAATTCTGTACAAACTGCAAGTTTTAAAGAGAATATTTTGCTTCGCTTATTGCATACTTGTCAGTAGCAGTTTTTTTCATGTCTGAGGTACAGCTTTTAAAAGAAAATTGAGAATGAAACAAAAGCTAAAAAATATCTCTGATGTTACCTGTTGGCAAAATTAAATGTCAAAATCACCTTTTAAAGGATACAGCAGCAATGCTTTTTGGAGTGCTTTGATCGTACTCAGCACTTCAAAGTCCTTTTGTTGCTTTAGCTGCCCCTAATTTCTTCTTTTTGGTTATTTTTTAGTCTCAGTTTATAACTAAAAAAAAGGCTAAATCTTTAAAGAAAAAGATAAACTCTATATTAAAGACAAATTCACTTTCACTTTGGATTGTGTACTGTGGTCTGCGAGAGATGAGGAGGTGTAAGTGGCAAGAAAAGCGAAAATATACTCCTTGTAGGCTTACTAATTTCAAGCTTTTGTTCACGGAACTTCACTATCAATTCAGAAATTAGTTATTTATACCCAGGTTTTTAATTTTTCCTGCAATACTGATCAGAGCCCCAAATACAAAAACAGTTTACTGTGTTTTTTTTTTTTTATTTTTATTTTTATTTTTTCATGATTGGTTGGTTGGGTTTGGATTTTTGGTAGCAATGGAACTGATTCTGCTTCTAAGAAGCTGAGAGAAAGTCTGGAGGAAGCAAGACTTTCCCTTGGTTGATGAGGAGCAAGTTAGAGATCAGTTAGACAAACTAGATATCCACAAATCCATGGGGCCTGATGGGATGCACCCTCGAGTGCTGAGGGAGCTGGGGGAAGTCATTGCTGGGCCACTCTCCATCATCTTTGAAAGGTCCTGGAGGACAGGTGAGGTGCCTGAGGACTGGAGGATAGCCAATGTCACTCCAGTCTTCAAAAAGGGTAAGAAGGATGACCCGGGAAACTACAGGCCGGTCAGCCTCACCTCCATCCCTGGAAAGATGATGGAGCAGCTTGTGCTGGGTATCATCTCAAAGCACCTGGATGAAAAGAAGGTTATCAGAAGTAGTCAACATGGATTCACTAAGGGGAAGTCGTGTCTGACTAATCTGATAGCATTCTATGATGAGGTCACTAGATGGGTGGATGAGGGGAGGGCAGTGGATGTTGTCTACCTTGACTTTGGCAAGGCTTTCGACACTGTCTCCCACATCATCCTCACTGGCAAGCTTAGGAAGTGTGGGATAGATGGATGGACAGTGGGGTGGATTGAGAACTGGCTAGCAGATAGAGCTCAGAGGGTTGTGGTTAGTGGTGCAGAGTCTAGTTGGAGGTCAGTAACAAGTGGTGTCCCTCAAGGGTCAGTACTGGGTCCAGTCCTGTTCAATATATTCATCGATGATCTGGACGAAGGGATAGAGTGTACCATCAGCAAGTTTGCTGATGACACTAAACTGGGAGGAGTGGCTGATACGCCAGAAGGCTGTGCTGCCTTACAGCGTGACCTGGATAGGCTGGAGAGTTGGGCAGAGAGGAACTTAATGAAATTCAACAAGGGTAAATGTAGGGTACTGCATCTGGGGAGGAATAACCCCATGCATCAGTACAGGTTGGGGGCCGACCTCCTGGAGAGCAGCTCTGTGGAAAGGGACCTGGGAGTCCTGGTGGACAACAGGATGACCATGAGCCAGCAATGTGCCCTGGCGGCCAAGAGGGCCAATGGCATCCTGGGGTGCATCAAAAGGAGTGTGGCCAGCAGGTCGAGGGAGGTCATCCTCCCCCTCTACTCTGCCCTGGTGAGGCCGCATCTGGAATACTGCGTCCAGTTCTGGGCTCCCCAGTTCAAGAAGGACAGGGATCTGCTGGAGAGGGTCCAGCAAAGGGCTACAAAGATGATTAGGGGATTGGAACATCTTTCATATGAGGAGAGGCTGAGGGATTTGGGTCTCTTTAGTCTGGAGAAAAGAAGATTGAGGGGGGATCTTGTTAATGCTTTCAAATACATGAAGGGAGGATGCCAGGGGGATGTGAGCAGTCTTTTTTCAGTGGTGCCCATTGATAGGACGAGGGGTAATGGGCACAAGCTTGAACACAGGAAGTTCCATCTTAACATGAGGAGGAACTTCTTTACTTTGAGGGTGGTGGAGCACTGGCACAGGCTGCCCAGAGAGGTTGTGGAGTCTCCCACTCTGGAGACATTCAAAACCCGCCTGGACGCTGTCCTGTGCAACCTGTTGTAGGTGACCCTGCTCTGGCGGGGGGGTTGGACTAGATGATCTCCAGAGGTCCCTTCCAACCCTGACTATTCTGTGATTCTGTGAGAACCTTTGAACCTCTGAACCTTGGATGTTGCGAACTGTTCAGTCAGAAAAGCAAAAGCAGTGGAGGAATTTTAAAAAGCAAAACAAAACAAAAAAAACCCAACACAAACCAAAACCAGTGAAAACAAAACAAGCCATAAAACACACATCTTAATTTACAAAAGTTCAGGGAGTAAATACAGGATTCAACCTGAATACAGCCTTAGCCAAAAACTAATAAAACACAAGAGATGTTGTGAGAAGTATTGCTGCAAGCTTACTTTCTGAGGCTTTTGGTTGAGGTGTTTTTTGGTTGTTTGGGTTTTTGTTGTTTGGGTGTTTTTAATTTTTTTTTTTATTCTGCTAGCCATTTGCTACTGGACAAATGCAGAAACAAGGCACTAAAACTGTTTCTTTTTTTGTGTCCCACTTTAATTAGTCTCGATTGCAGATCTGTCTGAGTTTGCACTTTATTGGCCTGTAGATACAGCACTGCAGTTCTGTGTCAAAATAATACTGGGTTAACAGATTTAGGAAATTGCTAATTGTTCAGTGGGCATCATGGTAATTAAATGTACTGTTACTGTCTTGTTGAAACTATTAATGTTTGTAACTTCTATGTATCAGATGCCATATAAAATTTAAAATCTCACAACCGTTAGTGATTAGCAACAAAAAAATTTTGCAAGACTAAGGTATCTGACAAAACTCCTGTGCATTGGTGTAACTGGTGTGATTGGGCCCAGTTGGTTTGAAGTGGTCTCAGAGGTTTTATGGAACTCCCTATTCCTACAGTGTAATATGCTGTAAATTGCAAATTGTGAAGTTAGCAGAGTTACAACATGGAAAGAAAATGTGAGTTCAGCAAGGTCTGATATTACTGCCATCTTCAAAATCCAGATTAGTGATTGCTTCAATATTTTTTAAACTGTTGACCTTTCAAATGACTGTTCTCAGTGGTGGGCTAATGCCACTACTCAAGTCAGTCAGTTGTCTAAGTATTCTTTCAGGTCAAAGTTGATATTATGTAAATCTTCAAGAACAGAAGTAGTAAGTTCCTCTGATCAGTGGATTACTTAAGTGTGAGCTGGTCCACTGCTTTACAAGAGATAAAACATATTCTTCTGCATTTGTGAATCAATGTGATGTAATCTGATGGTAGCTGTAAGAATGATGGTCCAAAATCAGCAGCTTATTTAGTGTTTTGATACTTGCATATTTTTGTGCCATGATAGGTAAATTTGAGTTCAGTGGAAGTACAATGCCAAAAGCGTAGAATTAACAGAAGGGTAAAATTGATGCCCCAGATAGCTTCATTAAACTCTGTCATCGTGTTTTTAAGTGTTAAGAGTCAGCAAAACTGGATACCAAGGTTAAATTGATTATGGCACAAAGTTGAAAGCATCAGGTATGGAAAGTGAGGTGATGAGACTGTAGGTGGCACTAAGAAGGTGTATTGTAACCTGTTAGGTCCAGTGCACCGGGAATTTTGGTTGAGATCCTAAGAATGATCTTGGGCCTAAACCTGTAATCGCTAAAATGAACTGTTAAAATTGGTACATCTACTTGTGCAAGTTAGAATAACCAATGGGTAAGGCTGGTGTTAAGTTTACTTGGTGTGTGCTTGTGTGAAGTATTTGCACGAATATTTGTAATGTTTTTAGAACACCTACTGGCTTTTAAAATATGTTACCGGTAGTAAGAAAACCCAACAACTCGAACAGAGCAGATAGTAATGGCAAAATAATTATACCACATTTGATAGTGTGTGAAGCAACAAAATATATGCTAACGAAGCTGTGATACCCTAACTTGCAGCACATTAGTATCAAATTAATCACATCAAAAAGATGAGCAGTCACTGTGTGATGAACTGATACAACTGAAAAAATTAGTAATGGTAGAGGAGAAAAACGGTAGAATACAATAAATGTGAAAACTTAATTTTGATTTTTTCTGGTTTAGCTTATGTTGGAGAATTGTTGTCTTTGAAATTCTAGCTTGTTTAGGGTCATACTTAGGAGGAATGAAATTTGAAGTATTTAAAACTAACTAAGTATAGCAAGAGCAGATTTCTTAATCAAAGTCTAGAAAATTTCTACAGGACTGTTTAACTGAGATTTACTCTTACATTAGTTTGACCCACTCAGCAGTGGAAATTTGTGTGGACCTGGGAGGATGGGTACGTTGCATAAAACAAGGTTGGAGCCCATTGCTCCCCCATTAACTTTTGATTAATGTGGTGTGTGTTTGGGTTTTTGTGATAGACAAGCTGCTCTACCACTCAAGTCCTCATCCCACTGACATCACAGCTAACTGAGTTTAATTTTCATGTGACAGATGCTATGAGGTACTAGTCTCCGTTAAATCTTAGCTGCTTATACTACAGAATTTTAGGTAAAAATGAAAAAATGCCTGCAACGGGTGTCCTACTCTGTAGATGCACTGAGAAGACAAAATGAAAAATACAAAGAACTGGAGGGGAAAAAAAAAAAATCCCCTTTTGGGTGCAGAGCTTATGTATCAGCTCTGTGGCTGAGCTCGGGTTCTTCATCTGCAGCGTTTACCCTCTGGTGAACAAGAACCAGGCAGCATGCGCACTGGCATAACACAGCTTCCCTGTCATAGTGACATTCTCCTGTGTACTTTTCCCAGCCAGCACTGCATGTTGCCAAAAGTACTTAGGTGAATCTAGAAACAGAAGGCCTGTTTTCTATTACCTTAGTGAAGCAGAGAGGTTTCCCTCCCAAGTTATCTCAAACCAAGTCCGTTATAAGAATGGACTCTGCTCAAGGCAGAGGGGAAAAATTATGTGGCTACCACACAAAATACTAACAAAAGAGTGTATTTGTCCCTGTGTAAAAAGAATAAAAATTGTCACCATTTGTAACAGCACCATCTGCTGACTGCTGCCATAACACTTGCACACTTCATTCTAAACAAAGCATGTATGTGTATATTGAATGCATCGTTAGTGGTTTGAATTTTTGTCCTGCTAGAAGGACAAAATCCATTGTAATCCATTTTTCCCTTTTGCTATTGTGGTAGTTTGAACATCTGAAGTACTATGAACCATATTTTGTATTTTGATAGTTCAGTTTCCAATAGCATTCTATAAAATATTCCTGAAAACAAAAAAAGATATTCTTTGAACAGAAGCAGGTTACCCCTTTTGACTACTTTCTCAACCAGGAAGTACTGCCTAGAACAAGAAATAACTGATGTTTGATGTTAACTTAGAATCCCAGGGGGCTATCATACTTTTAAGACATGCTATGTAAAACTTTACTGAAAAGGGAAGATTACTGAACCTGACTTTTTATGAAGCACCAAGTCATTTGGAAAGTTCTTGCTTGGTGGTGAATTCTCTCCATTCTTCTTTCCTTTTCATTGGGGAAAAAAAATAAAACCCAACGCAAAACTAACAGAATATTGAATGTGTTATTAATTTACATCAATCATGCTGCCCTTATCTTAAGTGGCAGAGCTGTGGAGGTTACATTGCAGAAGCCTGACAGATGGCTTATATTACATTTAAGGACTTGACTCCAGATCGCTCTGGACTGTAGCCACAGCACTCAATTTGAACAGCTCTAAAGAAAGTGATTGGTGACATTGCTGGTACTGGAGAGGAGGCATGGTGAGGACAACTTATATTGATAGTCAGAACCTTCAGTTGTGTTGACTGAATGTTGTTTTGTTGATTAAATGTTGTTTTGTGTTGTTTTTTTTTCCGAGTAATCAAGCAAGTAGCTGTACATTATTAACATTAGATTAATGTAATTAATGTAATTTATAGAACATTGACAAGAATGACGAGGTCATTCATTACGGTTGAGATAGACTGACACGACTTACCTGAAACATCTTCAGTTATTCTTATAACAAGTTTATAACTCTTTGCTATTTCCATATCATTTCATAGACTTTAAAATGCACGTATATAAGCAGAGCATTTCTACTGCGAATGAACATCTGAAAAACAACACCATGTCAATATAGCCCTGTCTTACTTCTTTCTATTTAAGAACTTCACCTCAAGTTCTCTCACTTTTTAAATTAAGCTTCCAAAAGGGTTCTACTGTAAAATTCCCATTCCGGGGTTTTATTTCTTCAGCGAATAACTGTGAATCAATGGCTGAATGGCCAATAAGTGGCTAAACCCTGGATTAGCCTCTAAGTCACTTCACTTTGTCACCAGCTTCTTTGTGTCTATAAAAGTGCAGTTAGTCTGAATGTCTTACAGTGATTTTGAAATATTTTATTAAAAGATACCACAGGAGAATAAGAACCTTACTTTTATGTAATATATGGGGATATTCAATCTAACTTTACAGTCATAAGGAAATGTTTTAAAAAAAATAAGTGTAGAGGCATTTTTTTTCTTGGAACTGAATTGTAAATGGTACACGTGAAACTTCTGAACGCTGGGTGGAAAAAGGTAGTGGACGTTACTCCTAAATGGTTACAGACTCCTTTTCCTCAAACCGCACAGTCACTTCCTTCATCCTTTTTGTTTTTTGTTTTTTTTTTTCTTAATGGTCATATATAAAGCTTGCATTCCCTAGACCATTTTTTATTTTTGACTTATTTGACCCTGATAACCTCAACTGACTTCATCTTGATGTCTTCATATCCAAGAAAGAAGTTAGTGTTTATATTCAGTGCCCATCTGAACATTTTCCTTTAAAGGAGCCTGATAAGTAATAGTTACCTGTATGGGCAGGTTTCTGTATACCTAGAAATTTCATGTAAACTGAATTATAATGATTTATATGGATTTTGTATAAACACTAAAACTTCATAGAATTCTAGAAATCTACTGTACTTAATTTTCAATACCTTTAAGGTTGAACCCCATTTAAAATGTATAATGAAGAAATTATTTTAATCTTAAAATTCATGTTCCTTCCTTTGTAGTTACGTCTACTGTCAAAGGTACTGAAAAGACAAACAGGGAGGTAAAGATGCTTGCTGTAAGCAATTGCATGGGCCATTAGTTAAAATGAGTGTTTAAATGGATAAATGATACCCCTTCAGATATAAACACAGAACTAAATTAGTAAAAATGCATAACTCAGCACAGTTGTTTTATGATCACCAGTTGGGTGTTTCAACTCCTAGCTGAAACATGAAAACGTAAGATCTGTTGAAGTGTTGTAGCATATCATTAAATTCTGTTGTTATAACATCTGATACGTTATACCATGATACCTGTCTGATTTTCACATTTATACTGAAACATTCATAAATTAGAGTGAGTAATATATTGCTCATTATACTTAGGGAATTTAGGAAAGAACATAAAAAGAGATGGAAATGTATGCCTGCCTTCTGTTGCTTCTCTTGCACACATAAAGTAGAAAGCCAGTACACAGCCATAGTAACACAGCAGTAATGTGACATTAATAAACAAATGAAGTCAGATCTTTTGAACTATGTTCTTGTTGCAAAAAGACTTGGAGTTTTGATCAAAACCCCTATCTCTTCACTTATTGTTCTTCAGACCTTCATGTATTATTCATAGAACCATAGGTCAGGTATTTCTGTTTAAGCAAAGCTCATGAATGTTTACTGTAATGGAAACAAGCTACTCTTATAAATTTTGGCCATTCTGTTTGTGCAGCTGTTATGTGCTTAACTGAAAAATGTGCTTCTTCAGAATAAATATATTCTCCATTAGTATAATGCTCTGATTGTTGCTGTAAATTATTTGTCCTCACCATTTTATTTCTTGTTGTTTGTTTACCATCTTTTCTCCTGCATCTCATCTTGAATTAGATTATGGTATACTTGCTGCAGGATTTTTTTTGTTGTTGTGTTTTGTTGGAAAGTGTCTTTAGAATGGCAGGAAGTGAAAAAAAACATTTATAATTAGATAGCATAGTTACTATACCTCTTTCCAAATGTTAAACCTAATATGGCATTATTGGCAGTTCTACCTTTATTGAGAGGCTATGCAGATAAAAGTCAGAGCAACTTGATTTGCTGTGAAGACTCAATCAAAATATTTAACATAGTGGTACAGTTTCTTTTCTGAACTTAAAAATTGAGACCAAACTATGGACAGCCTTAGAGGCATTTAGGGTTTGACTGATACAAAGGAAGTCCTTGTGCAACTGTTGATGTACTGTTTGCATTCTGACATGTAAGCGGACATTTCTTTGGTTCCCCTCCACAATTAAACAGGCCAGAAAATAGTGAAGCAGATGATGATCTTCCCTTCTTTCTGCAGTAGCTTGCACAGCAGCTTCGGACCACTGGGGAATAGAAGAATGCCTCTCTTCCAGTGGCAGATTGCCCTTGAAATAATGCAAACATAATTCCTAAATTTTAGGCAGTGTCCCATTTCAAGGGGTGTCATTTTTTTTTTTTTCTACCTTTCTATAAAGCTTTTTCAGGAAAAGTTGATTGTGGTCCATTGGATGACTTGTATATACTAAACAGCAGGAACTATATAGTACTGCTGTCAGGTGAGTAGTAGGCAGCTACTCTGACTACAGTTTTCAAATCAGCTAAGTAATTTGCCATCAAATGAAGTGATGGGCTGAGTGAGATCCCACAATATCTGCTTTGGATTGGGCACTATTCAACAGTTTTGTAAGCAGCCTGAGGAAGAAACAGGTAGCGTTTAGTTGCAAATAGCGTTAAAGTATCTGTAAGAACAGGATTCAAAGGTATAAACAGTGGAAATAATGTGAAGGAAAATAAGCCCCCCCAAATAAACAAGATGGCAACTCAATGACAAAATTCTTCACATGTACAGAAATTGTAATCTTTGCATATGTAGTACATATTTCAGGAGAGACTGGCTAGAAAGCATTAGGAAATGGTCTAGAAGCTTGTAATGGAGCATGAGTAAGCATAACTCCATTCTATCTGGGGGAAAAAAATCAGTGCTACCGTTAGATATCTGAAGAGGGAAAATAAGTTAAAGAGAATGCTGAAATATTATTCTATATGCTTCTGCTAAGGGCTTGGGCTGAATTTTACATCTCACTCTAGGCACCACATTTCCAGAAATATGTAGACAAAGAATGTCAACAGAAGAGCAACAGAAATAACGAGTGAGCAAAACGATTTAAGCAAAACTGTTAAAGGAAATAATTCTCAAATCTTGACAAGCGAAAAAGGTGATAGTCTTTATGTATCTAAAGAAATAAGAAGTATAAAAAAGAATGACAATTAACTTTTTTCACACATTTGCTGCAGGCAGAGCAAGCATCATTCAGATTTAGCATAGGTTTAGTTATGAAGCTTCTTCCAGCTCTGTTTTTGATTAGTATGATGGTTAAAATTAGCTTACCTTCATTCTTGAACTGTATTGTTAAATAGCTGCTGTTGTTTCAAAGGAGCTGTACGTGTATGAAGCTGCAGTAGGAAATATAAGCTTATATAGATATAAAATCTTTTGAACTTATGAGTTGTGCCTAGTGAAATACCAGAATTTTCTTACACAATTCAGTGTTTAATTTATGCTCTTATGGTGAACTCTAATTACTATAGTGATTCATAATTTCATGAAACTTCATATTCTGAAAAGATTAGAAACAGGAAAATCTTCAGACTACCTTTTTTCTATTGCAGTCCAATTATCCTCAAATTTCAATTTCTTGTGAAATGGAATTTGTTTTCTACAGTTTCAAGTCCTTGATAATCCTTTCATTCGGTTTCACTGTGCCTGATGAAAACCAGTCCAATTTTTTTTCCTAGTTTACCTTACTTATTCAGAGCTTTAACTATCACACAACTATCCTGTTTTGGCAGTATTACAACTGTAGTACAAATATGCTAAACTTAAGAAACCAGCGGTATGATGAGTGCCAATCTAATTGTTAGGTATTTTATTTACATAATTAGCTGAGAGATTCATGCCTAAACTTTGTCTTTGTTTAAAATATATAATTCATTTTTGAGATCTCTTACAAACATGTCCATAACGTCTCAGGTGTAGCATAGCATGGAGTAGAAGTGTCAGTAACAACTTGCTGCAGTTACATGGAGTTGGCATAGGAAAAAAATATCTGCAGTTACACCATTTTGGTGATTAAAAAAATAAATAATAATCTGACACTATTTTAAAAACTCTTACCCCTGATTAGAATAATATAGAAAGCTTCTGCTTGTTTCCTTTCTGAAGGAAAGGATTTGGAAAGTGGGAATAAAACCTAGTGGCTCGCATTTAAGTTGGCCCCAAAAGCAATCCTATTTACTCCTATTTGTCTATCCGTGTATGTAGCAATAAAAAGCTTAGTTTAGATAATACCAGATAGATGACAGCTGCAATATAATTTCATATGAGAAATATAACTAAAAATTTTGAATTCTAAATGTTTTAGCCTAATTATGGGATGATTCCTTACTCTAGATCTTGTTTTTAAACTCATCCTTCAAACTAGTTCTTCTGAAGAACTTAATGCTTCATCAAATTCTGTCAAAAGCGAGGCACAACTATGCCAAACTTCTGTAACTGAACTGATATGATTTCTTGGAGTATTGTTTGTCAGTGTGGTATAGTTGTATATATCCAATACATGAAATGCTTTCTGGAATGTGTAGGGATAGAGAGAAGTGAAGAACTTTAGTTCTGGGAGAAACTCCGAGGAAATTGCTAACGCTGTTATTTAAAATCCTCTTACTTCAGTTGTTTAGAACACAGAACATGAAAACTACATTGAAATCAAGATTTGGGAACCCGCATACATATGACTTCAGGAAAAAGTAAACCTTTTAGCAGAAATCGTTTGTTCTGACTCATTCATCTTGCTTTATCCACTATACTTCAGATGCAGCAAGAACTTGAGACAAATTGCATTGTTTCTAAGTTGATCAATTAAGTATTAAATTTTCAAAACCAGTATTAGCTTAATCTTACTTCCACTGATGTCAGTAGCAGGTCTCATGGGGAATAATGGTTAGTACTGTATTGAGTTTATTTGAAATTTACACTCTTAATCAGCTATTTTGTTTCTGAAGGAGCTATTCATATGGATAAATTTAAGTAAATGTAGGTTATGTGGGTGAAAATTGTGCCCGCTAATGCAAAATCTGTTTTCTCCTTAGGACTGTAACTTTTTCATTCCAGTCTGGCTAATCCTCGCATTTGAAATATCATGCGAGATTATATTGTTAATCACAGAATAAAGGGAGATAGTATAGAAAAATGCTTCCCCAAACTGTCCAAGAAAACGAAAGAAGCAAAAAAGTCTTCCTTAATTTCATACTCTTTTTTTTTTTTTTTTTTTTTTGGCTCCAAGATAATGCATGTGTGCTCCTTTTAACATGTCTTATGAACATATTTAATTAAGAGCAAGGTGGTGGTAACTTCTATGACTTGATTTCATGGTAAAACACTTGTTGGTTTGTTTGTTTTTTTTTTTTCTCACAAGGATTTGAGTTAATATAGATTAGTTACCCTGTTGTAGGAATGTCTCTATACTATTTTTCCAGTTACTTGTGGCAGTGCAATGCTAATAAATGAGAAGATCAACATAAAAATGTATGTTTTGATAATTTAATAGAAGTAAATTATTTATTAGAAACATCAACTAAATACATTAGTTGATCAACTGTACATCAATTAAAGCATTACTATGCTAATGTCTGCTAGCTATCATGAACTGAGGTGTAAAAGAAGTTTCTAATGGTAAAAATATCTTTTGCAATTCCTGTGGTCTTACTCTGCTACTACTTTCATATCATTCTTTAATTAAAAAAACTCACCTCACCTGACTCAGGTCCATAAACTTTTGTATCATTTGGAGAATATTTGCCACACCAGGACACTTCTCCCTGTGTATACTGGTGTGGATCTTTCAACATTCCGTTTTAAATGCAAAAAAAAAAGGACCAGGTGGGTTTGTGTTAGAGTACTGTAAGTCTTTTACCTCCATAGCAGCGCTTTTCATGTAGGTTGGGTATTTCAGCAGTGAGCATAACCCTGGTCTGCTGAGAAAGGTGATACAACTATGTTGCCATGAACTCAGCACCAGATGGTGGCATGGGGCTTTAGGGAAAATGACAGCCATTATTTTATTATTATTGTTCTATTAACATTGATGCTACTGTATTATCTGTCAGTGTTTCTCTTCTCTATTTTCTGTACGTTACCTTGTTGCAACTTTAGGGACATGGTGACTTTGTAATATGTATGTAGCTACTTTAAGGACTTCTGAGGTGTTAGATGGAAGATTCCGTACAATTTATTCACTTCAAAGAGCATGAAGTCTTTTTTTGGTGGGTATAACTGCAGAAAATTTTGGAATGGTTACAAGATAAGGTACATAATTGTATATTCAAAAAAATGAATATATAGGCACAAATGGCCTGAGCTGAGGTGTTTATAATCCTCAAATAACTGTTTCTTTTTCATATATGCTCAGGTATGTGACTTCTTAACATTTTAAATGCTTGACAGAAAGTAAAAATGTAAGGAATTCTTAACAGTGGTATATTCCCCAAATGGAGTAACACAGCTAATAGATAAAAGACTTGACAAATTTTGTTTGCTCTGAAGCTGGGTAACTTGAGTGTGTACTGCAAGATCTGCTCGAGTCATTAGAATATTGAAGTATAGTGATTTCCAAATCTGTGATTCACTACTTTGTTTTATGATCAAGACTACGTGTAGTTCTTAATTTCATTTAGTTACTACTTACATTTCTGATGTCTACAAGGTTTCATGACTCCCATGAAATTCTATTGAAAAATTACAGTTCAGTGGGTTTGCTTTTCAGCAAAGGCACCTGTGTGTCTGAGAACTGTGTGCATGTTCTTAGGTGGTATAAGTTGAGCAGGCACAGTTTGGTCTTTTTTAATGTCAACTTCACTACCTGCTCTGCTACCCCAAATCTAAATTATTTCCATCACTTGCCTCTCTGTCATCTTGTCTAAGAATGAATTCTGTTACGAATAAGACTTAGAGGTTGCTCTTGCAGCTGTGAAGTACTAATTTATGAGGCCTTTTACTAGGCTAATTTCAATACACCTTCCATCGTATTCAGGATGCGGTATTATGTCCAATTTATGCATCTCTGTGTTACTAGAAATATCTTAAGAATATGTGTGCCTTAGCTGGCACAATTTGTAGCTTTCAGGACTTTTTTTAACTTTTTTTTTTTTGTGTTTGTGTGTTTGTTTCACGTACAAAAAGCTTCCCATACTGAGGAAGGTGTCATTGCTTACTGACACAAAATGCTTATCTTAATATCGGCGAAGAACACTATTCATCTCAACTAATATTAGCCATCTGGACTGCAGTTCAGTGCAAGCCTGACACTTAATTGTGCTTGTTTATAGGCATCTGTGTGTATATATGGATTCTTAACTCCTACTCCACAGTTAATACTATCTATCTGGGACCTGTCCTCTTTACTGCCTTTGTCAATAACCTGGTTTAATTCAATTTGCTCAAGTATAGGGTTGCTATTTAGGTGGCTGTGATGCTGGAAGAATAGTCCAAAAGTTAATAAGAGCAAATATTAAATTCTTCACCTGTGATAGACTAAATCTCTTTCCCAGTACAGGTTGGGGACTGACTGGCCGGGCTGCAGCTTTGGTGAAAGGCACCTGGGGTCCTGGCGGAGAGTAGGGTGAACGTGAGCTGGCAGTGTGCACTGGTGACGATGGAGGCTAACTGCATAGTGGGCTGTATCACTAGGAGCATAGTCAGTAGTTTAAGGAAGTGATTTTCCACCCCCACTCCCTTTACTTGATGCTTACTAACCCACATAGGAATACTGCATCCAATTTTGCTTCCTTAATGCAAGAAAGACACCAGTAGACTGGAATGAGTTTGGCATAGAGCTTCCAACCTGCTCCACTTGACCTGCAAGGAGAGGCTGAGGGAACTCTGCTTCCTTAGCCTTGGAGAGGAGATGGCTTCAGTGGGACTTCGCAGCAGCCCCTTAGAGCTGTACAGGAAGGTTGCCAGTAAGATGGAGCCAGAATCTTTATTGAGGAAAAGACAGCAGTCATAATGGGAAACGAAGGAAGTTCCAGCTGGATAAAAGAAGAGTTACCATGAAGATAGTCAGCCACTGAAGCAGGTTACCCAGTGATGTTTTATAATCTTTGTCCTCAATGGTTTTAAAGACCTGACTAGAAAATTCTGTCAGCAACTGGGACTGAATTCAGTGTTGACTCTGCTTTGAGCTGTAGGTTGGTTCCTGACACCCTTTCCGATCTGAATTATTTTTATGAAAGGGATTGCTTGAATTTATGTAAATTCATGTGTGTCCTAGGTGTTAACTTCATGGTGAGCTGATTCACTCTGTTGACTATAAAGAACATTTAGACAGTCCATGCATCTGTAGGTGTCTTCATGTAAGTTTCTTAATCTTAAATTGAGTCTTTATCTCTAAAAGCAGTATAACTCTAATCTGGCGAATTTGGACTCCCTGCTTTAAAGGAGAGAACCAGACACCCCTGAAGAGCTTTCGTCTCAGTTTTGTTAGAAAACTATTTTAGGGTGAGATGAATCACTTCTGGTGCTGTTTATTTTCTATCCCAAAAGCCTATATTTAAAAAAGGAAAATCATGTTGAGATTTCAGTTTTTCACTTATCGATATGAAAATCTGCGACCCTCAAAAGTGCTAAGCATTCCACAATTGCTTCAAAATATTTATATCTAAAAATCAAGTCCTCGTTGTGTTCAACTTAAATAAATTAGTACTTATTTTGGAAAATTTGTGGTAGAATCTGTTGAACTCTTCCTATGCTCCTCAGTGTCTACTGAAATACTACATACTGATTAACTTCCAAATACTCACTCAGGTATGGACCTCTTTTGAAGAAAATTGTTCTACTCCACAGACATAGCCTGTATACTTAAAAAATAATTCCATGATTCAGAATTTTTGGAAAGAAAATAAACACTGTTTTATAATCTGGAGACATAAAATAGTTTGTCTTTTTCCTGTTTCATGTATAAGAGGAAGATTTGGGCTGAGTTACTTCTTGTTACTTGTCGAGGGTGAAAAAAATTAATGGTTTAGCACAGCAATTTGTGACACCTAATTATTTGCTTCACTACACTACTTTGATTTGCTGAGCAATTACCTCAATTAGGGCTAGCTGCAGAGTTAGGGCCATGTACCAAGTCAAGCTGAATTTCATGCTATGCTAGTGCTTGCATCAGATAGTACACTATAAAATAAAGATTTTAAGTTCTGTTAGTTGCTGGTTTCTTTGTTTTAGAAGACAAGGTATTTAGCAGCAGAAATCATCCCTGTACACTGAAGGACAGAGGAAAGATTTGTGATGGCAAGTAAAATAGTAGTCCTGGTGTCATATCTTGAGATCCTTCTTTCAATCTCTACCACTTCTAGTACACAGTACTGTCATCTGGGAGTTGATCTGTGTGATTGTACACAGTCTGAGATATCTGGGAGCTGATCTTCCAAGACTATAACGGCACTCAATATCAGATGACTTTACTAGACGATAGTTATCCTCAAAACTTGATAAAATCAAGATTGTGTCTTTGAAATTCAATACTTATTTAAGGTATAAAAAATGCCAACTCAACAGCAAAAATTCTTAATGCTTCTAAACATGCTGCAAAACTGCTAATATATGTATGTTCAAGGTGTATATTTTAACATATCATAGTTGTATCTATACTTGGTGGCTAATAGAAAGTAGGTTTGGAGCTACTTTGTCAAATGTGAAAAGATTAAGATATTATTTTATGTTAAATAATTAAATAGATTTTTGTTCATCTAGAACACAGATTTCCATTTTTCTTGTTTTTATTAGTTACATTTTAGCTAGTCAGAAACAATGGTTTCTTTTTTTGACTTGATAAATGTGAGGTATTATTAAAGAGCCCTTTGCTAATAAGTATGTAGAAGATATATGGACTTCATTTGCTGTTACATACTTTGCTCTTGTACATCATACCTCTCCTGTGGCAACATCAAATCCTGTTTAAAGGTATTTTTGTTGAAATAATAAGCATCTGTGGCATGATCCAACTTGTATTGAAAACAATTTTAGTGCTGTTGGTACTCAATGTCACTTTGTCTTGCTTTGCTTAAAATATTATGTTTGTTTATCATAATTAACATATCTTTTTGATAATATACATTGAAACTGTGCATACTAGAAGTTTTTCATATATAAAATAACTTGTTTTGTAGGTTGTTGTGAGAAAATAATTGCAGCTGATGAGAACCTGCTTTTAATTTACAGGCCTTTTTTTTGTCAGCTGGAATGGGTTGGTTTGAGGGTTTGTTTACATTGATTCAGACTCTGGAGAGAGTCACAGTTTCTGTCACTCATTGATTTTTCTTTATGTATTCTTTTCCAGTTTATCTCCCTGAAGTAAGTTCTTTTAAAAGTCAATCTTCAAGCTCATTTCTGCTTTGTAATAACAAACAAACAAAAAAAAAAAACAAAACCCCAAAATAATAATAAAAAAACCCATTCAGTTTCCTACTTGTGAAAGGGATGCTGTGTCTGAGAGGCAGCATACAGCTGCCCCGTGAGATTTTGTACTGACTGGACAGCTGACAAACCCATATGCCCCAAGCAGGCTCAGCAAATGTTACCTGCTTTTTTCATGTGTAGGCAAACAGCTGAGGAGCACAGAGGCTGGTGTTACTATAGGAGGAAGTGGCCAAGGACCAGCAGAAGGAGCTTGGGAGTATTGTTGGCAGGTGCAAGAGCAATAAGGTAGTAGAATACTAAAGGACACTCAACCAAATACTTTAGGAAATCAATTTTTTTCAAAACCTTTTTTTCTCAGTACTCTGGTAAAATGCTTGTCAAAGATAACCTTTGTTCTATGAATTCCTTTAAAAAAAAAAACATGCAAGTTCTTCCAAACTTGTTTTACTATATACAATTTTATGCTGAAAATATGGGAAAATAAAATGTCACATAAAATCAAAGTTTAATTATAAGGTGAATTTAGAATTATAAAATATTTTATTTACAACTGAAAACATATAGCTAATTAAATTCTGTACCCTACTACAATATTTTACTCTCCTCCTGTGATCCTTCCCCTGTACAGTGCTATGAGACCATTAAGGCTACATCTGAACTAGTAAATAGATCATGCCAGGGACAATTTTCCGTCCCAGAGCTTGACTGTCATGGTGCAGCTTGACTTGCATGCTCATGACCAAACTCTTCCTTATCCCCTAAAACTTGAGCAGTTATTTCCATAACCATTGTTAAGAATACTGCCCCATCTAGGCCAAAATTGGTTGAGGAATCAGGTCTCAATTTAACAGTATTGATAATATACCAAAGCCAGCGTATAGCTTTGCCTGGCCTTGTTTAGTCTTGTGTAACACAGAGGTCTGAATGTAAGAGCTGGAGTAGTAGTTTATGTTACAAGAAGAGAATATTACCTATTTTCATTCAGTCTGTTGTGCATTCTCTTTATTTCCAATTATAATTCTTCCATCCTAGTAATAAACATCCTAACAGAAATTTTCTACCCAATGCCAGTAAAATTTTTGATGCACTAAGTCTGTGGTGACTAAAGGATATCATCTGTGCAGCACTTCTCCTATTGCCTGTAAATGAGAATATAGGCCACATTTCACAACAAGATCGAAATATGCTAGAGGCCATGTTCATCATAGACTCATCATAGAATGGTTTAGGTTGGAAGGGACCTTGAAGATCACCTAGTTCCAACCCCCCTGCCATGGGCAGGGACACCTCCCACTAGACCAGGTTGCTCAAAGCCCCATCCAGCCTGGCCTTAAACACCTCCAGGGATGGAGCTTCCACAGCTTCCCTGGGCAACCTGTTCCAGTGCCTTACCACCCTCAGAGTGAAAAATTTCTTCCTAATATCTAATGTAAATCTCCCCTCTTCCAGTCTGAAGCCATTCCCCCTCGTCCTATCACTACGTGCCCTTGTAAAAAGTCCCTCCCCGTCTCTCCTGTAGGCCCCCTTTAGGTACTGGAAGGACACAATAGGGTCTCCCCTGAGCCTTCTCTTCTCCAGGCTGAACAACCCCAACTCTCTCATCCAGAATCTGAGTTTGAGATCAGATGATGTAGCAAGTCTGAGTTTCATCTGAAGCTCTCAAACCTTTGCAATAGCTGTGACAGGGCACTGTATCCCCAAAGCCTCCCAAAGTTCAGGAGACACCTCTAGACATCCTAAATATGTTGCTCTAGTCTCTCCAGGCCATATAGTACTAGATTTTTATTGATACTAAATTTTTATAGGAGGTTTGACAATTCATCTCAAACTTCTAAAATAATTCTATGGTGTTAAATAACCAATTCTGAACTAAAAGTGCTGTTCACTGTTTACTTTTTTTTATTTACTGAAGTTATTGACAAAATGGTAAAGAAAATACAGCAGTTCAAAAAGCACAGCAGATCCAGAACTGTCCTTGTTTCAGAACCTTTCTGTTAATCTAGATTAACCTGCATTATTTTATCATCAGATTCAGATTAAGTGTAATAGCAATGGATAAGTTTTTCAAAAGAGTCTGTAATTTACACCTTCCACATTCCATGTAAATTCAGCAGTGCGGCATAAGCCTAGTGCTGTCTACAATACTGTAAAAACTTGATCAGCTAGTTTCAAAGGGAGCGAAGAGTGTAAGAAAATTCCAAAGGAGCAGAGGGAGGCAAAAGATAATTCTGTCAGATAAGACCACTGTGGGATATAGCATGGCACATCTACAGTGACATACAGAGCAAATAAAACTACTAATCGATGCCTAACAAAAATACCTCTGCTGGAAGCTAATTAACATCACAAAATATCTGTAACAAATTAATTTTAATGAACATATATCTGGATGTACATACAGCAACTAATGAAAGAAATCCTCTGAACCTATCACATTTGCTTCATAAGCAGCAGCAGTAAAAGAATACATGTAGAGATCGTGGCAATTGATCAGCAATGTGTGTGAGTAGGTTTTAAGCTGAGGAAGTCTTAGTCTGTTAACACAGAGAATACTTTGCCACCAGTGGAGGAGAATTTAGCATTGTTTGTATGAATGAATTGAGCACTATTCGTGCATCTAGAAAGCGGGATGACAAAGTATCTTTGTTCTGTGCCAGTAGCCAGGAGATCCAAGCAGTTTCAGAGAGAAGGGAAAGAACTGGAACTTTGGTTATCCTGTCTGAACATGAAGAGGCTGAGACATGACTTCAGGAGTTTTGAAATACAGTCCTATGACATAGGTACAGTATAAATGCACATGTTTTAGGGCGAGTAAGAGGTTATAGAGTCACCGTTATAGATTGCTAGTCTGGCTGTGCTGAAACCATACGAGAATCTGAGCTGTTCCTGCTCACAAGGTGCTCTGTAAATTATGCACCAGCTGGCGATGTGCCACATGCAAATGGATGGGGATCAGCAAAAGGATATTTCCAGAGTTTTATTCTGGGAACTGCTGCATCACTCAGAGCAGTGGAAGGGTGCTTCTTTTTAACAGTGATAATACACAATCCCTTCTATATTGTTATATAGAGCCTATGTTGCTCCCAGTTAATGTGCTTAGGTGCTTTTTGGTTCTCTATTCAAGCACTCTGTATAGACAATATTATGAGTCCTACTCCCAGAGACTTCTCATATGGAAATTACCAGAAATATGGAAATACCAGAGAAAGGATTATTCCTTCAATAAAGGATTGACCATGGCATATCTCATGCCTTCTAACCATGCTACAGGAGACACAACAGTAAAAGTACATAACTCTGCTTTTTGTAATAGAAAACTGCTATGGTATGGTTGAACTGAATCTGATCATCAAATTTCCAGCAAAATATAACAAAATGGTCTGTGGGCAAAGAATTTTGCAATTCATGAGAGAGAAAGTTTTATACAAACAAATGTCTCATCTCTGGCTTATGCTTCGCATTTTGTTTAAAGTGTGATACTACTAACAAAAATAACTCTAAAAATAATGCTTTCTTGTCAAGAGATCTATTTTCTCACTATATATACATTACCAGCTTATTTCAGTAACAAAACCACTTTTTATTGCATTTTAGTTAAGAGAGTAGAATAGATAGTGCTTAGTGAGCTCAGCTGTGTTTCTTCATGTGCAGTGTCAGCAGAATGTTAACCAACTTCAAATTGTTGCCCCAGCCAGCAAATACACTGAAGGTTTATTGTGTTCTTTACGGTCTCAGAAGGGATGATTTCATTCATGGAAATTCATTGTTGATGCTTATGTGAAATAGGATCCAGGTTATCTTAAAAATCATAAGCAGAAATTTGAAACGCTACCAGATTTTCCTTGTGACGTTTAACCTGACTTTTCCCTGCCTGTCTTACAGGCAGTGTGACTTGAAATTAGTATAAACTGGAGTGTAGAAATTGTGAGCCCCTCCTAAGATTGAAGAAGACGAGGAGGGGAAGGCAAACATGAAGGAAAAATTAGCAAAACTCTCTTAGTCAAAAATAAACACTGAAAAATGTTCAGGTATGTTACATTTTATACGCTGATTTGCTACTAAACTAAATTCAGCACTGTCTTGTCAAATTCTTTGCTACCATATGATGTTACATTTTAAGAAGACTGGCAAATTTACAGCTCCTCTTTTTAGCTACAGGGTAATTCTGCACCTCCTACACTGAACTGGCACCGTACTGAAGCAGTTTCTGTTCCTGAGCTTCACTTATTTTCACGTCGTGTTTGAGAGTGACATTAGGCGGTAGTCTTATTACGGGGGAGGGAAGAAAGAGGGAGGAGTTGTTTTTCCAGGAGTGCTTGTTCAGGTACTGCATGTTTAAAAGTTTATATGCAATTGGGAAGAGAACATGTAGAAAGAATCTCTTGATGAAATTCTGAACAATATAGATAGTACGTAAGCAAGTACCTGATAGTACGTAAGCAAGTACCTGAATGATTTATGTTTATCTTCTGTTACTTCCATTCCTCCCTTTCAGTGCTGTACTTCTGAACATTGGATGTATTACCTATAAGTACAGAGTGATACATAAGCAACACTGTAGAAAATTTTGTAAGACAAGAGGAGCTTAGTTTCAGCTGAAAGTGAAATCTAGTCTTATACAAAATGGAGAAGAAACAGTAACTGGATGTTGATCTCATTATGGTAATGACTTTGAAGCCACGTTATTTTCTGGTGCCTCAGTTTCTGTACATACGAAGTGGGGTAAAGGCTTATATCTTCTGTTTAGTATCTTGATTAATTAAAAATACAAACAAAGCTTTAGATATATTGCAGCAGATATTTTAAAGATAAAAATCCAAGACTATAAATAAAAATAATTTCTAAAAATGTAATGGATTTTAATAATTAAATTTTTTGTGTTTGAATCGAAAGAAAAAGGAATTTGAAGATAATATTTTCTTAAGAAATGTGCACATGATTTTGTAACCTGTGTTAACAGGAGTGGCAATAAGTAGATAGCTGAAAGGAATGAAGTATTGTGGCAGGACTTCACTTTGTTATACAGACTGGCCAGCTTCTAGCCTTTCTTGGACATGAAGTGACTAGATGTTTTGTCAGCGAGTTGCATGCAGATATCACATATTACCAGGTAGAGTTATATGCTAGGAGAAAGGAAAGGCTGGTTGGAGTATTTCTTGATGTACTTTCCTAACCAGATGGCTACAGTTCTGTGAAATGCGTATATTTATTTTGACAAAGAAAGTAACTTCATGCAATGGCCAGAGTCTAGTAGTTTACCACATATATGAAATAGTGGCTGTTTTTTTTTGTGTGTTTGTTTAAACGGTGTTTTACTTTTAGTGAAGTGTTTGTGTATAGCTGGTGTTGTACAGATAAATAATAATAATATGACTAAATAAACTGTGGAAGACAAATAATCTATATTTTCTGAAAAGTTACCACTTATGTGCAGTGTGAAGCTTTTTATCCTTTTTATCCTTTCATCTCTTATCCAGTAGTGGTTTCTGTATTTGCTCTGCCTTTCGTTCCTACAGAAAAACAAAGGTAGCAAACCTTAGGGTCCTGAAACAGTCAGATGAGCTTATTTCTACCTTAAGAAAAAAACCTTAAACTTAATGCACAGTGCTTCCATGAAGTACCCATTTGTTATCGTTTAATTTTATCTTATTTAATTTTCTTATACACAATAGTGATTCATGAACACAGCAGAGATTACTTTTCTTAAAATACTGTGTGATATATCCCAGTTTAATGAAAGTTTTCATTTTTAATTAAATTAGAGGAAAAGGCTCCCATCCTTTTTCCTTTTCCTCAGGGGAGATAACATTGTGCCATGTTATTAGCAAGTTTCCCGGGGGTGCTTTTTTGCTCTGATGAATTTGTCATAGTCAAGGAACACTGAAGCTGGTAGCTTGCCAAAAGGCATGCATTTTAGATTTATGTTACAACCTCTGTATGTTAAAATTTAAGTGTACTGATAAACCACCAAGAAGGACAAGTTTCTGCTTTAGATCTAGCTAGATGTTTCTGTTCTCTGATACCTATTGCATAAGTCTAATGAACTTTATCTTAGAGAAAACTGGTAAGGGAACAATATTGAGGCAGAGATAAGGGGGGAAGGGGCCATAAAAGTAATCTTCAAATACATAAGTCAGTTACTGAAAAGAATTAAGTGTACTGTTCTCACAGTGAAGGAGAGATGCAGTTATGGACTCAAAGTGCATCACGAAAGTTTCAGGTTAGTCTTCAGAAAGAACCTTTAACAGTAAGGATAAAGCAGCTCTGGAATGGACTGTGCGAGGTAACTGTGGATTATTCATCTTGGTGGAACACAAATCAAATTAGTTGTCCATCAGAAATTGCTTTGTTGTGGCTGATTCTGCCTTGGAAAAACATCCTGTAAGATATATTTTTTGAGTTTATGAAGAAATCTTTAACGAAAAAGTCCCTTAATAAAAACCCTCAATGCTGAAAACTTCTGCAACAGTTTGTACCCTCACATATGTTGAATATGGGATTGAAAGCAGACAGATATTTCTGGATATTAACTGTCACTTTCAGTCTGGGTATAAGTAACCTAGTAATTGCTTTAGGGTTGTAGAGCTTGGTTGGGTTTTTGAAGAAGGCTATTTCAGCTATACCCTTTGAATAAAGACTGGTGAAAGAGTACTTAGTATAATTTTTCAAGTGATAGGAGTATTCACTTGTTCTTTCACACAAGTATGTAACTGCTAAAAAGCAAAGACTGTTTTTTTTCCTCCTGATTTTGTTGATTTAGATTCTAAGTGCCTACACTTCTTCTAAGGATCAAATATTTTCTTTCAGGAAATTCATTTACGTGTGAGCTAACTAATTCCATTCTTCTCAACCTTTAATACAAGACAATGCATGCATTGTTATTCACTTGTTTTTTTTGGAAGTGCAGGGAGGTGCTATTGCCCACTTATGAGTGTTAGAACTAGACAATGTAAAATCTGAGGTTTTGTATAAACTTTTATGAGGTTATTAAACCGCTTGGGTTAGAGAACAGTGGCAGAGGAATCTGGACTTCCTCCTCAACTGTTTCCTTCAGTTCATAATTTGACCAGGTCCAAGAAGTGAATTCCATCTGAAAAAATTAACTTTTTCTGTACGACATCATTTCTGGTATCTCTACATGGTAGAAATAGGGGACTGAAAAAACAGCAGTCAACCCCTTTCTTGTTAGAGTGATGAGAAATGGTCATAATAAGGCTACTGTCTAATTGTTGTGGTGCATATCAAGACCTATGGTAAGGGACATCTTTAGGGTGACTGGAGTGGGGGAAAGTCCAGTGTAGAATCTTAAAAGCTAAGCAAAACTGACGATAGCAGGGCAAGTGAAGGCTGTCACAGACTGTTGGGAGGGAATACAAATTTGAAATTAAATTTTAAAGTATTGATTAGATACTTATGGCTGAACCAATGAACTTGAAGGAAAAATATCTGTCATGACTGACTGCCTTTTCAAATTATCCACTCAAAATTAATCAACAAGCAAAAGAACAAAAACAATGTTAAGATGCATGAGAAAGATGTAGAAAAAATATACTAAAAATATTATAGTTCTAGTATAAGAACTTGATGGTACTTTTTCTCTGGAGTACTTTTTGCAGTTTGTCTGCTCCCCTCAAAAAAAAATTAAAAAAAAAAAAGTGCAACAAAAATTTGAAGCATGAAAGATCTTCCATGTAAAGAGACAGCATGATTAGAATATATTAATTTCATAAAAGATTGAAACAGAAGGGAGCAAGATCCTTATCCTTCCTCATACTGCAATGTAGGACAGACGATGTAAAGGAAAAGGATATAATGAAGCCAAAAACTTTAAATAGTTTGTTACAAAATATATTTCAGTCTGTGCCACTTCGACAAGATATCATCTCCTAGGGCTAGCTATCTATGTACAAAGTAAGAATACTCAGGATTTCTGACAGAAATAAAAGCTTTTAAAACTGAATAGCTCTATTAATACTTTTTTGGCCAAATAATTAGTAATTGCAAGGCATCTGGCAACTGAACTCATCAGAAAACAAAACAACATACCTGATTAATCGTAGCAATACTTTGGAAATTAGAGGCAAAGGCTGTCTCTACTCTTCTAAATTGAAAATGCTGGGGTTCATAACCAAGTAGGCAAACTATTATCTGTAACTTTGAATCATTGGAGCTACCCTGGCAGTCTTGACTGGGTCCTAAATACTTGTGTGTAATGTGGGAATTAGCTCATCCCCAGTGCTGTTGCCACAGATGTTGCCAGATGCCATCTCCTCCTGGAGGATGAGTACAGCGGGCATGGTCAGATCATATTGGTCAAACTCAAACTCAGAAAACAGGCCATAGAACTGCTAAGCCTACTAACTGAAGTTGTAGCCACAATGATTACCAGTTCAAAATCTAAAGTAGGGGTGGGTATGTGAGGCCTGAATGTTATCAATCTCATCTATAGAGAAACCACAAGGACATATTTCTCATTAGGTGTAGAAGAGGTCTAAATTATTGTGATTTGGTTTAAAGGTTTTGCACAACAATAGGTGCTTTATGTAGGCACCCCCTTAAAAAAGCTGTATGTAAGAAAATTATTTTCTGTATATTTTGTGACTAATTTGCTATTAAAACCCATGACTTTTGAAGTTGAATCTCTACTGAATATTTTTTTAATAAAGCTTACTAGCTTTCCAGTCACAGATGTCAGAATGTTTGTATGTTTCTGTGTGTTAGGAAAAAGGGAGGAGATGCTGTCTCAGAAAAAAAAAAAAAAAGAATATTTAATTTTTTATTTGTATCCTTATTAAATGTCTTGATTCAAAATCTACACTTGAAACTGGGTTATTCTGGGAAATCACCTGCCACATGAAATGTCTTGAAATAAGGTGGATTTTTTCATTTCAGTTCCAGTGCAGAACAAAAATATATTTCAGGGATATAAAACTTTACAAAGTAGGGCAAAACTATCTTTTTTTCTTCTGGACTATAGCAATTATAAAAAATGGTTGCCATTACTCTAAAACACAGATCCTAAATTGTATTTCCTTACCCCTGTTTCTACAAGTGCAAACTTGCTTAAGGATAAAATACAATACTGAATGAACAGCAAAATAAATATATTTTTATTTATTTTAAATTTATAGGCATAGAACAAGGCACAGAAGGAAAAAAAGAAAACCCACCCCAATTTCTATCTTTCTGAAAATACTATTGTTACAAATAATATTAACAGAAACAGTTTGTACATAATTCTACAGTTCTTCTGACAGGAGCTCAGGTACTGGCATGAAAGTTTATACCAGAGAGATTTAACGCAATGTGGAGTGGGTTTGGCCTTGGTATACAACAAAACTCTATAGCGTACATAAGCAAACAAACCAGTGAGCAAAGAATTACAGCATTCACTTCTAGAGTTAACGCAACCATTAATCTGATATTTTTCACGAAGCGTTAGGGCAGCATGTTTTTAGCAAAATTATGCATGTGACAGAAGGAAATGGCAGTGGCTAACAAACAGTGAGTCACTCTGGTTCTGTGAGGTTGATATTCAGCTGATCGATCACACAGGAGCAGAATTCGCTGGTCTTGTAGTCTCCCTGCAGCCTAGGAGACAGTACAGAGGAGACGAGGGGAAAAAAGTGAACAAATAGGTTGTGTGGAATAAGTTCATACTAGGTTACTTATAGGTTGGCTATTTTCCCCTGAATTCATGAAAGATATTTGCAGAAATATGTTGTCTTTTTGCTCTGTGGGGAGTTTCTGCTTTCCCGTGTACAAGAAAAAAGAAGTTGGATTTTGTGGTTAATTCCTGGTAAACTTCAGCTGATGAAAAGGACACAGAAGAACTGCAGTGGACAGAGCTAGTGTACTCATAAATGTACAGAGAAATTTGATGTGTAAAAATGCATTTCAGTGAACAATATGACTATTTCCACAAACACCTTAGTGTTGTCTATGCATATATAAATTATCTCCGTTAACATAACATTATCATTGTCTGTGAATAACACGAAACCACATAGCACATCAAAAAAGAAATCAGATTAGTATCGTATCACTCCTTCAGTTCACTTACCACAGCTGCAATTAATCTCCAGTGTCTAGAAGACAATATAGGAATGTCTCCATAGTGCTGTAGTGTATAGTGCAGAAATATCCAATGTGGTGGTGGACTCAGCCAGGAAACCTTGCTTGGGCCCAGAGGTTTTTAACATCTCTCAGCCTGATCTGACAAACTCTGCTCAGAAAGTACTGGGGAGACAGGGGGATCAAAGGAGCACATCAAACTAAACTGTAATATTGCTTTCAAACCTAAGGTGATTTATTTAGAGCTAGCTTTGATGTGTTTGCACTCATGTATAAGTATAGCTCCAGAAAGTTTTCGAACATTAGCAGCTAGAAAACACATCATGTATCATACCCATTTTTTAGGGTTTAAAGGAGTCCTAAATAATGGATGTTTATTGACTGTTATGAAGTCACAACACAGATTACTTATAAAGGTGGTAAAGAAAACAAGTCTTCCATGGGAAATCTCAATAGTCTTTATTAAAATAGTGTTAATTCTATGTGGGAGCAAAACTGGCTCTTTCAAATGAAAACTCTGAGCATTTGGAATTCTCATTAGGGGGACAGAGTAAATGACAAACTAAAAGCTCATTTAGTTTTCTTTAAATAATACACAGCAGCTTGTATACAATACACAGAGTCTCAGGTGCAGTTCATACTATTCCATGGAACTAGTGTTAGCTGTAAACTGATAAAGCAGTCTTGCAGCATGAGGAACTACAAAATGGGGGAGAAGAAAATACCCAAGCCTAGCAGTCAGCAACATATCTTCAAAATGAGGAGAGGCTGAGTTGCGTGTGTGTGCTGTCTCCTTAATGCTTTATACTAGAGTGACACCAAATGCTGCAATCTGATTAATTTAAATGCAAGCGTGAA
This sequence comes from Ibidorhyncha struthersii, assembly GCA_013398815.1. Lineage (NCBI taxonomy): Eukaryota > Metazoa > Chordata > Aves > Charadriiformes > Charadriidae > Ibidorhyncha > Ibidorhyncha struthersii. The sequence continues at coordinate 90,783 of VZSZ01002378.1, forward strand.
CATCCTAAAGTTGGTAGCTTAAGAAGAAAGATGTAGCACTTCCTTAGCATTTTAGTTATTTATTTCATGGTTTAGGATTGTACTTGCCAAAACTACAAATTTTTAGATTTCATTAACTTTACGTTTTTTTGTGAATTTTAAACAATGGAGTTTGGACAGTCCAATAGACAATAATGGAAGAAATTGTCTTGCAGAGAGGTGACTTAAGTAACCCTATGAAGATACTAAGTTACTAATGAATACAATGGATAGTAACTTAGATACTTGGGAGAAGAAAAAAGCGATACATCATTGTACCAAGCTGATGAAACTCCCTAATATGTCACATTATGAGCATTGCCTAGAAACAGGTTGCTGAACATGCCCTTTTTCCTGGCAGTGTTACTGAAAACCAAATGAACCACAATTAAAGCTGGGTCACAAAGGACAGAAACATTGGTTTTAATCATTATGTCATTTATATTTGTGCAAATTAGTAAATTAAATGCTATTGTGTGAAGAGCAAAAGCAAAACCTTTTCAGTGCAACCTAAATCTGATAAACATTTCTCTTTAATTGTTTTGTGTGAACTACAGACATGTAATTGGTCAAGTAAGTGCTCTGCTGAAAACAAACAAAAAAAATTAGTAACTCTTTTTGTGAATTGTGTATCTTTACTGTGCTACCATAGCATTGACATTCGCTAGATTCTTCACCCATGTGTGGGAGGAAAAAAAAATATTAAAAAAGTTAATTTACCAGTATTTTATTGGTTTTGGTGTTTTTTTTTGTTTTTTTTTTTTTTTTTTTTTTATTAAGATTGTTGCTACAAACAATCAGTTCCAAACTGCAGAGGAAGTTACAAAGGCATCTTGATGAAAGTAATATATAAGAACAGTAGATGGCCATTAACAGCATCTTTGTGCTGGTATGTCACACATGAACCCTACCAACATCTTTGCTTTTTTTTCTGCTGGCAGCACAGAGCACTCAGTTACACATTTAGATTACTTACAGGAAAAAATGCAGTAACCTAAGTTTACTTACATAGTCTTTCAAACTGTGGAGTACAAGTACTCACAGAGTTCCCCAGAGTTGTGGTCCACTAATGTTCCAAATAGACTGATCTTTAGAAGGCTTGTCTGTGGAAACCAGGGATCAGGTGATGAATGCATACATTCAGTTCTCAAGGATGTGTATTTAGACCCAAGAGCTGTGAAAAACCTCCAGATGCTCAGAACATTGGTAAAAATAGAGACTGATATACCAACTCATCAAGACATGTATCTGTATCTGAGTAGACGTGATCCACCTGGTATTAGGGTCCTTCTTTAATCAAAAGCTTGTTTCAACTCTCTGGAATAAAACTCTCCAGAGTTAGACATTGGTTATTATTCATAGCAAAACCAAAACCAAAATCTACTTATTTTGACAATTTGACGAAAAGGTCAGTACTTCTTGGCTTTTACTCAGCACTTTGTAAATAATCCTGGAGATCAGACAGGTACCTAGAGGACTGTTCTCAGATACAGATATTTTCTTTATTGCTAGCGAGTACTTTCACTCAGAGATTCTTGGTGCTAATAATGAAATCAAATTTCACCAATATAGCTGATGGAAAATTGCCTAATGAACCCCTTCAATAACCTGTTCTTCCAGCAAGTCTGCATCACATTTGTATTTCAGAGTCATGTCTGTGGTTGGTATTTGTGCACTGAGTAGGTCAACCATGCAAGCTCTTGCCCTGACTGTTGGGGCAGATGTGGAAGTGTGCTGTCTCACCTAAGCAGGCTGCAAGGAAACCCAGGCACATAAGCAGGAAGAATTCACCACACTGTATCCTTCAGGCTGGAAAATGACATGACCAGGCCTGAATAACAGGAACATACATACCTACACATATGGTTTAGTGTAGTCATGCCTTATTCTTGGAAGAATGAAACCATGGGATGTAAGGGAACCCGGACTGGCAGACCTCTGGAAGAAAAGGCATAAAGAGTGTATGGACCAGTAACCATTAATGGTTTGGGAAGAAGTACATGATTGGGGGTTGGAACACTTTTGTAACCTGGAGGGCAATCATACAGTATATATACTCTCGCTCCATGACCCAGGAAATTACTTATTCCCTTGTATTCTTCTTACAGGGTACAGCATTACACTTTTTTGTGTACTTTGATCAAAATGACTATTTCACTTCAAACTTATGGAATCAGAGGATTAGGGAAAAAAGTAAAGAAAATATATTGCTTCCAGAAATAATTTAGAATCTGCTGATGTTAAAAGTTTTCAGCAAATTTAAATCTGGAAAACTACTTGTCACACCATTTAGTGGTTCTAGTCCATCACCTTATTTATATAGGATACTTCCTTATTGATGTTTACTTATACTTTGGCTGTTCTGTTTTCTGTAGTCTAGCAAAAGTTGCTTGTAACAAGAAGTCTTTTTAGGACAAGTGAAACTAGCCAATCCCTTTCAGTGTTACTCGTCTTGATATTCACGTCATTATTTTTCTTTGTTATAAATGATGTAATTTCTAGTTATTTGTCAGTTCTGATGCTGCAACTTTTATCCTTGTCTTTGGCAACAAATAGTTAAACTGCGCTCTTGAATGGAGTTTAACTTTCAAACATCCCATTCAGTTCCATACATGTATTGCTTACTGTTTTTTGTGGATAAAATTCATTTCAACACAGAAAGCTAATACTGGATTTGTTTTAACCGACTCTATGAACCTTATAATAATAAATCCCTTGCAGAAAACACAGTTTAGCAGGTGGATTAGTATCTATCACCTTTGATACTGAATGGGGAACAAAAGTGCTATCCTGTGTCATATTCAAAGATGCAGCCTTAGTACTGAAGTGGTAGATGTGTCTATAATAAGAAAAAGCTCTGCATTCTTAAGTAGCTGACTAGATATAGTTTGGGGTAAAAGCCAATTTTAGCTGTTATTTCTACTTTACCTATGAGAAACCCAGTAAAATTCACTTGAAACTGATACAAATACAGTCCTTTAAACCATGAGTATTGAATTAAAATGTGAAGATTTTAATAAAGTACACTGAATATCTTCATAAATGAAGCTATCATAAGTTACAAATTATTTGTTTTTGTTTTCAAGGATTTAATGGGTTCATTTGCTAAACCTGTATGTGAGAAATGAAAGGCAAGCATAAAAATGTTTAGTATCCGAAATGCTGTATAGAAAGTCCTTTTTGAGCTGTTAAGTAGCTGAAATATGCTACTGTTGCATACAGATTTGCATATCCAGTGCATTTGAAGAGTTATAAACCTGTAAATGATAATACTAGCTGATGGAAGCTGACACAGAGAAGTCATATCTTGTCTGTGATTCCACCCACAAAGTAATGAAATCTATAACTCATATCAACTTTTTCCAAAGGCTCATAACAGTCCTTATGCTGATCTGCTAAAATATGTGAATCATGTGCTACTGAGATTTTACTGCTATATACTATATCACAGACAATGATTGAAAGTAGACACTGACATGTTCTGGAGAAAATTACAATCAGAAGTGTTCTCTCTTGATATTTCATCAGCATGTATCTCTGTCCTCTGACACAGTCTAATGTACCATTCATTTTCCCCTATTTTCTAGTAACCTAATTTAAATGCGAATCATACAAACACTTCTGTAAACTGTATAAAGTCATCAGTCTATCACACTGACCTATCATAGTTATTTTGTGCCATTATTCTTAACCTACTGGATTCTTCCAGATGGTATAATACCAGTACGGAGAGAAACACCGCTGAACCAGTAGGAAGTTGAAGCATTTTAAATACTGTTTTCATTCCACTGAACAAAGGTATTAAGTTAATATATAGAGAACACAAAATAGAGTAAAGCTCATTAAAGTATACTTCTTTGAACAACCTTTTAGAACTGAAGTAGTCAGTAAGGGTTCTAGAGAGAGATTATGGATGTGTTTCTGTGGATGACTGCAAAGAGAAGACAGCTCATTATGCTTGTGCTCAGAGCTCACTGGATGTGAACTATCTGTAGTTCAGAAGCTCTGTAGCTCTAATTGTGTGGCAAAAAGTGATTTTTAAAGAAGCCCTGTTTGGCCATCTCTATAAACATACAATTAGCTATTGATTCCTAAAGGAAGCATACCTCCAGTCCAGGTGCTTTGAACTCCTAATGAATTCCTGTTCCAAAATGGAGGTATGGAAATTATCTGGTCTGGGCCTCACACAGTTCTGTAAGCTTGTTTATTTTTACAAGGGCTGGCAGGCACCACTGTCACAGTAACACAAAGGTTCCTGTCACCCAAGGTCTAACATTCATAATGAATGTTTCTCTGTCCAACCTTTCTTGCAAAACCTAGTTGGTTTTGTCAGGATGTACCTACTGAAAGCAACACAAAGCATTGTGAGTAATGAGATGCTGTTTAAGTCAGCTTTAAACCCATTGATTAAAGCATAATGGAAGATGGCCTCACACCTCTTCCTTACAATCTTTTATCAGGGGTTGGAATAGAGGTTATAGCATCTCAGGTGCTATTTAAATTACCCTTACGTAAGGCTCTTAGCTCTTCTTGCTGTGAAAGTGTTCAGGTTGGATATTTACTAACTCATAGAGAAGGGTGCACATAGCTGCCTCTGTGGTAAACTGGATTAAGACACACTTGTTAAGACTAAGTTTTGAGGTCCTCACAGTGACTAGATGCTCATGTAATACAGAACAGAGAGACTTATAAATAAAAGCAGTTTTAAATACAAGCAGTTGGGGTACTGTCTTGGAAGTTCAAATGCTTCATGTAATAAGACAAAAGAGGCATCTGGAGATGCTTGTTTTGGTTCTGTTTTTTTCCCCTCCCATTATATAGCTGTGTGGCTCAGCCACTGAGTTACTGGGCTTGACTATGGGCTACCTTTTCATTTTTTGAAGCAGTTCTCTGATAAAGGACTAGTTGGTGTAGGCACCTAATCCTAGGCATGATTCACAGGTGTGAGTCCATGGAGGAGGGAGAAGATTCATTTCAGTCTTTTTTTTTACAGAAATTCTTCTTAAGATTTCGGTCCACCAAACTTGAGTAGCTTCCTGCTTAGTATGCTAGCCTCTTCCCATACTTTGCTTGCTAACCTTTCTCATGCGCTGTATATGATATTTAGGTGTCTTAACATATGGCTGAAGATTACAGTTGCCACAGGGTACCAGTGGCCTTGCAGTAATAAAACCAAGCCATTTTTTTGAAGGTGGCTTTAAAATGAGTTTGATCCAGCTCTCATTGAACAGCAGTAATGCATATGTTAAGTCTGGATTTCAGAGTTCAGCTTCCAAATGAAAATCTGTTGAAAAACTACTAATTTGTCTGCCTCATTATAACTAAATTTTAAATCCTGATGTTGGAACTGGCTTCTAAGTAGGTACTGGTCATCCCCAGTTTTTAATACATTCTATCTACTAGGATATTATGCAGTATAATAGTGTTGTATACTTTGCAAACATAATGAAGTCAACCTGAGACCTCACTACAGCATTGCTCTTAAATCTGTGTTGACAAATGCATAAACTTTAAGAGTGCTTTGTGAGTTATAAATATGTGGATTAACAAAGTGCCCATTTTATACACTAAGGAGATTCTGACAACATAATGAACCACAAAGCCTCACTAATGCAATACGTATTATGGTCCTGGTCACAGTTTAGCAGTTTTTTTGTCTAATGGATTAGGCCATATTGTGTACATACTTCAACCCACTCAGTTTTTCTTCAGGTGATTTAGTAGAAATTTACACTGCCTTATTTCTGTCTTGTTTTTTATTCTTTTTTTTTTTCTCACTCTTTTTTTTTTTATTTCCTTTTAAAATTCTAACTTAGTATATTTTTTCTTAGTTATCTGTGGTTGCTACTTGCAGATGGGAAAATCCTTGCATGTTTGCTCATGAAATTTCTTTTACGTGTTATACCTACCAGGCAAACCTTGTAGTTTTAATATTGATATTAAGGATGTGATGAATATTTTCTATAATACTAATAAGATAACTAAAATATTGAGTAAAGGTTAAATCTTACAGGCAAATCTTATAGCAAGTTTGAAGCATGGAGGAATAAAGGTCATGTTGTCATAGTCTTGTGATGCCACGTGAAATATTCTATCAATACCTTAGTGCAAGTATTGCTCTTGCAAGATGTTCTTCCAAGATCACTGCCACTGATATTTTTCCTTATCCCAATGTTTATTTGTTGTATTTTTAATTTAACTCTCAGTGTTTTAATTATATCATAACAATATCTATATGAAAACAACTAAATCAGTACTGACTGCAAGTCTTCCAAGGCTCCCACTTACAAATGACCCCACTTCACAGTCTACCTGCTAAAAAAGTAACTATACGATACCGTTCCTAAAGCATTGAATGTGATTTAGCCACATCATTCTTGTGTGATGGTCATCTATTCCCCATTAATGTCATATTTCCCCATTAATGCTCTGTGAAGCTGAAGAGAAGAAGGCATGATTTCATCAACTGAAGTCATGTACTTCCCACTCTCCAGGAATCCTGAATCTAAAAGGTATGCTTATAGTTGTGTAATTTTGAAGAGTCTTTTTTCTTCAAATGTAATTCAAATGTGAATGACAAAAGATATTTTCTTGTCAGTATATCATTAATGCAGATGACCTGCTGTTGACTTTCTAGAATAAAAAAGTCACCGTTGATCTGATCTTGCATTTCTGCTTGCCGTGATTAGCAGTTGACCTCAGACAAAACTCTGAATTATTATATATATTATTTAATAGATCTGAAAGAGACGTTAAATCTTACTTATTTCTAAAGCTTTGACAGAAAAATACAGGTTGTGTTATGGGATTTTTGAAGTTCACTTTGAACAGAAATTAAAGCTGCCATTAATCTCCATAACACTGAAACTTAAATTGGCTAATTCTGCCTGAAGAGATTGCAGAGGTTGCTGGAAAGCAGATAGGACTAATACTGTGTGATAGATTAGATTATATCCTGGATTTTTTTCTTAAAAGAAACACTGATGAATTGTCAGGAACATTCCAGTAGCTCTAGAAGTTGTGGTGCTAGCAGTTATGCCTGATCCTTTTCAAGTCCAGTAAGTTGTAGAGGGCTGCTCTGCAGCCAGATCTGAATGGTTATACAAGTACTTTCCGTGTGTGTAAGGAAACTAGAGAGAAAGCATTCCTATGTTTTCACGAGACAAATGAAAGCTAATGCAGAGATCATTTCATATAAGCAATGTGCTCTTCTGTCTTGCATCAATATTGAGAAGTCAGCACTTGGCAGAAAACATGACTCCCCACTGTGACTCTTTTCATACTAAAACTTGTTTTTCTAAGTACATGGTAATGTTTTACGCCCAATAGGGGGTCATCTGAATTTGGCAGAACACAGATCAGACTAAGCTTTTGTCGTTAGTTTTGAACTAAAGAAGAAAAGGTGAGGAATTATGAGCAAGTTGCTTATGGAAATGCTCTGTGTTGTACAACTACATAGGTCTGTAAATTTTTAAAAAGTTCAGAGTGAGTTCAAGATTTTCCCTCCAGATTAGCAGGGTGTGAATTGTCTTTCAAGGAGAATTATCCTACTGAAGCAATTGATGTCTGTATTGACTTTAGGGTATTACTCTGATGATCTCTTGTACCAGATTCTTTTATTTCAGAGAAGTTTCAAATTCCAAGGAGGTAAATTATCATCTGTACTTGGATACTAATTTTTATGTGGTTTTGCTTCTGAGAAAAACAGTAGAGAGGGAGGAGGATACAGCAGCAGATGTGACTTGTGATGTAAATCCCATTTTTGGCCATTTAATGAAGTAATCTATCAGAATAAAAGCATAGTGACAGTCATGTATTTTGTGATCAAGTTAACTTACAAATGTCAATCACTTTTTTTCCTGTGCTGAATCATGTAAACAGAAAATGTGTGATAACAGTACCTGAGCCATCAATGTCTTAGTGTGAGTAACATAAACCTTAAGAACTTCTCCAACTTGAACATTCAGTCCTAGCTATCATTATAGATTCCAGAGATACATATATTTAATGAAGCATATAAAATTTTCCTGAGGTCACCTAAATGAAGCATTTATCGAGTGGTTTGTATCATGAATGGGAAGTGCATTTTATAATATATCGTATGTTGGAAATCAAAGACATTGGGATTGTTAAGGCATTTCAACATCAACTGCCTAGCACCTATATCAAACTAAATTAATCTACTGTAATTGTGATGGTGATACCAGTCACATATGGGACTGCTATTTATATTATCATTTGTGCTTACATCTGGTGAAGACAGGTGTAGGTGTAGAAAAGACTAACAGTCAGCCATCATCTTCTAGTTCTCAGTCTATACTCTGCATCTCATATAAAGAGAAGTAATCTTGCTGGTCGATCATCAAATACAACCTGTTTCAGAGCAAAACAAGTGTTCATTTCAGTGCACAGAAATCTAAGCCAACTGAACACACACAAGTCCATGGTACCAGATGGGGTGCATCGGAGGGTGCTAAGGGAAATGGCTGGTGTCATTGTGAGACTGCATTCTATCATTCTTCAAAAGCTCTTGGCAACTGGGGGAGGTTCCTGATGACTGAAAAAAAGAAAAAAATCTTTCATCTTCAATAAGGGCACAAAGGAGGATCAAGGAAACTGTCAGCTTCATCTCAGTCCCTGGGAAGGTTATGTAGTAATTCCTCCTGTGTATGAAGAACAAGAAGGTGATTGGGAGCAGCCAGCATAGATATACTAAGAGTAAATCACGCCTGACCAACCCCATTGTTTTCCATGGGGTGACTGGACAAGGGAAGAGCTGTGGATGTTCTATATCTTGACACTGGCAGGGCCCTTGACACAGTCTCATATAATGTCTTTCTTACCAAATTGGTAAGATACGGGCTAGATAGGTGAAAAGTAAGGTGAGTGGACAGCTGGCTGAACTGCTGGAATGAATGAGATGTGATCAGTTGGTGCCCAGTAATTAGTAATATTCCTTAGGGATCAGTACTGGGACCAACACAATTAAATGTCTAATGATCTGGATGAAGGGATGGAGTGCACTCTTGGCAAGTTTGTGGATGCTGGGGTAACAGCAGTTGATCTGGATTAGCTAGATAAATGGACTAACTAGAATGTCATGAAGTTCAATAAAAGCAAACGCAAAGTCTTGTATCGAGGGTGGAACAACCCTATTCAACAGTATAGTCTAGGAAGAAGCTCTGCAGAAGATGGGTGGGACTACTTGATGTACAAGGAGAGGCCGAGAAGGCTTGGCCTGTTGAGCTTTGAGAAGGCAAATGGAAGACCTTATGGCTTTCTACAACTACCTGATCGGAGCATACAGAGAAGATGGAACAAGACTACACAGCAATAGGATGAGAGACAACAGACGCAAGTTGGAATATGTGAAATTCAATTAGATAAAATGAAAAAAAAATTCTATGAGGGCAGTCAAATGCTGGAACAAGTTGCTCAGACAGGTTGTCTGTCTTTGGAGATGTCCAAGACTGTACTGGACACAGCCCTGGGGAACCTGATGTAAATAGACCTACTTTTAGTAGGGAGTTGGACTGCATGACCTTCAGAGAACCCTACTAACCTAGATTATTCTATCACTCTATGATTATTTTTTTTCATTTCATATTCGTATTCATAGTCATTGTTTGAGTTTTCTGCCAGAACATAAATTTCTATTTTTCCTTTAGTTCATTCACAAACAAGAACTTTTGAACAGAGAGATAGTTCTTCAGTTCTCAAAATGTTGACAGAAATGGAGTGATTTTCCAAGGGCTGGTCTCAGTCCACGTTGGGAGATACTGGCTGTGATAGTGATTTTAACACAGGATCAAACTCCGTAGGTGCTTAATTTGAGACTATTTAGATTTGAGGCATAAAATGTTTATTCAAAATAAGCGTGTCAAACATCCATGAAACTTAAAGTTCCTTTTGGTAGTGGAACCTTTGTAAGAATTGAATGTCTTTTTTAGAAATAATCTATGTTCAAGAAAGGCTACACTTCTGAATGCAACTTTTCCCCCTTTTTATTTGCAGAAAATATTGAACAACTAACTGTATCCTATTGGACCTAATGTTGCTTTTATAAATGTTGTGTTTATTGCATATATATATGTGTGATTTTTAGCATATATAAACATAATTTACTCAGTGTAGTTTTCCCCATGAAGTCTTGTGGAATTTTTGAAGTAATCAATAGTTATAGAGCTCTGTGCTCTGTAACATAGTTTGAAAATCACTACTCTAAAGCACTGCAAATAAATAGATGTTGCCCATAGAGACAGCTTAGTTGATGCTTAACAATATCAGCTTGTTATCCTCATAGGTGAGTAAAATTAACACTACATATAATTTCCTCCATGACATATTGGAGCCATTTCTATCCCGTTTTAAAGCAGTAAGTAATATCTGGAACAGTTATTTGTTACTTCGCTAGTGTATAATGACAAAACTTAGCAAAATGCCCAGTATTCCTGAAATGTTTGAATTGAGCTTTCTTTGGATAACATATGGTATAATTTGTAATGTGTTGCACAGATTCACAAAAGTGGCATTATTGTTTTCTGTCTATATCAAATTTACTGAGGTTTTAGTTCTGTATTTGCAATCTTGCAATTTTAAATGAATGTTTAAAGGTTTCATCTGTAGCCACTGAATCACTTGAGCATTGCTGCTTCTACCTTTAAGGTCCTATATTTGCTATTGCTGTTTCTGACTCAGCCTGACTAGCAACAGTTGTGACTTCATGTTATGTTTGGTGTGGTTCAGGAAGGGAGTCCAATGCAATATCTAATTGATCTTTTTGCAAAGTGCTATCAAATAATTCATTTGCTACATTTCCAAATTTGTATGTAGCTTAAAATTCTTTTAAAGTAAGGATATTGATTCACCTAGTTTCTGTCCATTTTCACAGACATTATAGCAATAAGCTGTACTATATGTGTTCAGCACAGAAACATTAATTAAGGCTGGGAGAACAGTGTTGTATTTCTCAGCAGTCAGAAGAAACGTGGAACTCTATGCTCTTTCTATCCAATATAGTATATAATCAGAGAAAAGTTTCTTTCCTCAGAAATCTCTTTAGCAATAACTACAGGCACAGATTTAGTTAGGGGCTGTGGAGATATCCTTTTCAGCATTTCTCATGTATATTTTTAGCAAGTTTATTTGATGATTACATGGCAGTTGGTGTGAAGCCTGGCCAAAGGTACAATAAATCAAGATGGTAGACCAGACATCTAAGAGAGGTCAACCCTTCCTGAAGGATTTCTTCTTTAATTCAGGATGGATCATGTTGTGCTGCTATGGAAATTAAGCTAAAATATGAAAGAATAAATAGTTCTTCCACAGCCTTTAAAAAGAGACATCATACGGGTTAGAAGATTCAGGATCCTCTTCTTCTCATCTTCTTTTTATTGTAACTGATGTCAACATAGAGTGGACTAATGAAACTGCAAAGTAGAATTGAGTGTATTTCATTATATGTTGCATGAGCACAAACTGCATATTAAACTTCAGGTAAAATAAAAATAAGGGCTTCTCAGGCTGTAGCTGGTAGTTAAAACATTGTAATTTGGGGGAAATTGTTTTTTTGCAAGCCACGGTCTAGAATTCAGTTCATATCATGGTAACGTAGGAAGGAAATCTGCTGTTTTATTCCAATTTATGTGTTTGCTTTTCTGAATTATGGCTTGTTAACTGCACCATATGCGTTACATAAGACAAAAGCACTTTTGTTAAGGCTGTTCTGTTATCCAAACCCAGTAATCCAGTATGCCATCTCTCTTTCCTGAGAAATTACCTTTTCCTGTCTATTGTTCTGTCTTTCATGGAGAAGATTTTTGATATTATATATTTTCTTGTCTTGATCTAACAGAAAACCAAAGAATGACTTTATTAATAGAATTTATTTAAAAAGAGGAACAAAACCCTCAGAAATATAATATCATTGATTGATTATGTCTCTTTACTGGAAGACGTCTAGAGATTGCTGAGAGATGCATTACTTGTTTTTATTGGCAGGCTTCCCTGAAATAAGTCTTCACAATGAGTCTAGAATGTCCTGTTCATGGATTGTGCCAGCATTCATTATTGTTTCTTAACAGGTTGTAAATCAGCACCTGACATTTTCTTCTATCTGTTTTTTGTTTTTTTTTTTCTTTGGTCATTCATTTGTGTTTTTTCAATCTGTAGACTGCAATGATGTTGTTTGCTGTAATTTGGAGTCATGCATTTTATCATTATGTGAGATACAGCTTTTGGATATTTACCTTATAGTGATACTGTAACAGCTTTATGCCACTATGAAGAATAACATCCGTTTTTTAATAAATAACACTAATATAAAGAAAATATTCAGGTTTACCAGAACTTATAGGTTAGCTGAGGAAAGTAATGATTGAAACTTATAATTTAATACTTATTTTCTATAGAATTGGTAATAATACTAATTAGCTTCTACAGCATAAAAATCCAAGAAGTTCAGAACCTGTAGCTGTTTCAATATTGAAGATGAGGTATGCTTCTATAAATATATGAAAAACATTACACCTGACCATTTTGAAGTTTTGTCTGGATAAACAAAACAATTCCGAATTTTGTCACAAGTAATGGTGAGTTTGCAGGTTGTAATGAAGCCATGAAAAACAGACTTCAGTGTGCAGAAGACCCATAAACATACAAGCAGTGGACTAATTTAATATTGTGGAGAAAGCAAAAGGAATTTTTGGCATTTTTTCTGGAAAAAGAAAAAAAAAAAAGAGAAAAAGGGTTTTGTTCATGGTGCAGGCTCTCCAGACAGTTGGCATACAGCAAAGAAAAATGACCGAGGTGGTTCTCATTTTGGAAATAGTGTCACTGAGTTAACAGAGTGCAATAGCTGAGATGCCAGTGACTCTACTGTCAACATACTGCTGCTGCTGCTCAGGCTGTTTGGAAAAAAGATTGGTCAGTTGTCTGCGTATAGATCCCTGTTGTGCCTTTGAGATGCATTCAATGATGCTGAGCTCACAGGAGACATCTGTTGAATTGGGAGCACAACATGCTGATACAAGTTAATAGAGCAGTGTATATCTTCACTTTGAGTAACCTTGTATGCATCTGTGAGTATAAATGGGATTCCATACTTTGCTCTTTATATGCAGGGAAAGTTTGGGGGTTTTTTTCTTTGTTTTCAGGACATTTTGTGAAGGGTGACTTGTAATAAAAATTCTGTAGACCAAATTAGTTTTTTATTGACACTTCTACAGCCCCTGTGCTTTCCCTGAGGAATCTTTTAACTTACTTTCATTTTATTCTTTTGAAGATCAAGAAGATGCATGTGCTATGGCAGGCCTGCAGAAGCTAAAAACATTAACATTTATTTATGTGTTCAGCATAGATATGACTGTGTTCATCCTACAGGCACAAAACCAAAATGGCTAACCCAGGAACATAGTTGCTGTAGATTGTTTTTATAGTTGATGGAAAAATACAGAGAAGCATTCAATCCTAACACCCAAATCGTGTTCTGAAGGTGGTTTTTTTTTCCCCCTGTCCTGATTAAAAAAGTGCCTAGGATGACTTTGACATTGCAGTTAAGTGCCTACAACCATTAAGGATAAACAAGGACTATATTACCCTAGAAAGAAAATGGGACTATTTCCACTGCCTAAGAGTATAAAGCATCAAGCTAAGTCTTACTAATATTTATTTACTCTATATTCCCTGCTTTCTTTCATTACCTGCCCCATTTTCATGTCATAGTGTCTTTAAGGTATCAGATAACGCAAGACATTGGCATCTGGCCACACTCTAGCCACACTGCCAATTACTGCTGTATATTGGTGAAATATATGAGGATAGCTTTTTTCTATACATGCATAAAGTATAGCTCTACTCTATGGACACTGAATGATAAATTTTACAGAATAGCAATCCGTGGGCAAATTTTCAGTTTTCCTGAAAATATATTTATTTCCATCCTTGCATTTAATTGTCAAGATTATTGAAAAAGTCTTTCTTCTAATACAGTAAATGCATTTAAAATGTACTTTTTGTTTGTAAGTTGTTTGGCTTTTTTTTTTATTTAAGAGCGACACTTGCATGTAATGCATTAATATAGATATTCATCCTAAGTTTGGACACATTAGCAGTCCAGGACTATGCAAAATTATTTCTTTTCACTAATTTAGATTCACAGTAACTGTGAGTTTTATTTACAAAGCAGATATTTGCATGCACAAATAGTTAAGAAAGTGCTATATTTTGTGGTCATAGTTCTATATTTGTGATGGTCTGTGATAGATTTTTAGTTTGAATGTCAACTTTGTGGAAATCTCAAGTTTTAATGCCTTAAAATTTTAAAGTTTTGAGGTTTGGTTTTTTTTTTTTTTTCACTGAAATGCACAGTCATAATGCTTAATAAATACACATTTATTTAATCACTCTAAAAAGGAGTCATGTTTGCCCAGGTGTAAACTCTTATACTGTGTGCACAAGTGGGGTTCGATCACCAACAGAAAGACAGTGCCAAGTGTTTATATACAAAATTGTTACCTAGGTTTTTTTTCAATGGGAGTAGGTGCATTGACTCTGGATCCATTCCCAAGTAGTGCTTTGAAGTCTTGAAGTCTGTTAGAGAAACCCAGGTTGTATGTCAGCTTTTCAACAGCAGGCTATTAAGATAAATAATGGAACAAAAAGCATAATCAGGGGAAGAACATTAGTAGGAAAGAAAAGTTCAAGGTATGTGATAATAGCACATTAAAATATTTTTCCTCGTTTTGAGAAATAGATGATTATTTGGTCTGTAGGTGTAGTTTGTTGAGAGGAAAGCTATTGGATTTGCTAAGGAGTTATACATTGTATAGGACATTTTGCATATTTTTTGACACTCTTACACTAATGTTTCCAGTAGCTGTCTCCAGGGTTTATTTATCTTTTCCAGTCTGTCTTATTAAGATCATTTTTATAGTGGTTAAGGGGGTAAATAGAGACTATGGGAAGCTTAGCAAGCCAAAGGAATTGAAACAAGATATAGTTCTCATACTATATAAATGCTAGTGGTTTAAAACATTCCTAAAACTTCATTAAAATGTTTAGATTTTATTTAAAATTGATTAGTTTGTCTAGCAAATAGTCTCCTGTCTCATTCTGCAGGTCATTTAGTATCTGATTTATTTGTAATGTATACACATTGTATGTTATGTATCTACATATATACGTATGTATATTTAAGTGGAATATATGTTTATATTTCACTTAAAGACTGTGGGAGAGTGGAGAGCATCGCATATTTGCTGTGTCACCCCCACAAGACCATGCCTCTCCTCAGTAACTGCACACTCAGCAAAGAAGTTTCTGGAATGTAGGACAGGATGGGCTGAGAATAAGGGAGAACAAAAGAAAGAAACAAAAAAATTTGCAGCTCAAGCAGAGAGTGAGAGACTGGAGAACAACAGACTTGAGAGGCTAATCCTCAGAGGTGATGGACAATGAGAGAGGGGTCGAGAGAAGACTCTGCACAAATCAAGGCAACACACTAAGCCATGGAGTAGTACTCTAGCAGTCCTCAGATACAGGGTAAGTTCTGTATGGTTATAGACACATTTCTGTGGTCAGTCTCAATTCTGAGTTCTCTTGTTGAAGTCCCAGATTCTGGTATCTGTGGTAGTAAAGGCTTCCTCCAGAAATTACTGTCTGTCAGCACGGGTGTGCTTGATTTAAGGAAAGACTGCAGAAACATTTGCCTGAAAAACCTGGTTCACTTACTGCTTTGTCACAGCTTACTTCAGGAGGGGTACATGTGTATGTAAAAATAGAGGAGGAATAGCATCTTGACTGAATGAAATTTTTATATAAGTGACAGTGTATGCCTTCAGTTGCTGTAGCTGAATAACTTTTGTAACAGATGCATCATGGAATACACCTTTTAAAATGCAAGTTCTGTGGAGCTGATTTCATATTTTGGAGCCTTTCATGTTATTAACTAGTGTGACAGAGGAAGCAATGATTCAATTCTTTTTAGTTAAATATATTTTAATTTACATTTAGGTCTTTATATAAAGTATTTATAAGGAACTAATTCTGGAAGATGTTGTCATGCTGTTTTATTCATAATAAGAGCAGAAATGTAGAAATGAATATTTTGGAAATGTTGTTTAAAGTTCTATTCATAAGGCCTGTGCATTCAGAATAATTCTTTAAAGCTTGCACATTGGGAATCGATCAAAAATTGCAAGTATTTCTTTGGGTTTTTCTTTTTCTAAAACAAACCGTACATTCTCACTTCAGTGTTGAGATTAAAGGAGCATCATGAATGATGCAACATGTGTTACAAAGACGTGCTTATTTTAGCTAAAACAGCACAGTATGGCATTTACAGATATTGAATTTGAAGACTTGGATTCTCTACTCATGCTTTACTTCACAAATAAGAGGGACTCCAGTGCGCATCAAGAATTAAACAGGGTGCTGAAAACTTATGGTACCTTTTTATCACAGATAAACATTCCCTGTTCTTTATTCAAAAAATCATAATGTTCCTTAGATTTTCCTCCTGACAAGATCCAAAACTAAACCAGTATACTTTTCAATGGTTACATCAGTTGTTATTTGTGCAGAACATAATATCGGAATGGAAGATTAAAGTGCAAGATTTATTTTGATTGTTCAAAATTGAAAGTTCAAAGTATTACATTTATGAAGATAGCACTAGTTTTCTTCATTGCTTTATGATTATTGCTTGTAAGAACAATGGTGATTTCAACTGAATTCCTGACATCCCAGTCGAGGATTCCGCTATTACATTAATTAGCAAACTCAAGCAGAAAAAAGAATGCAGAGTGACGTGCTTGTCTACTGATGCTGGACTGCATGTAGCTGAAGAAGTAAGATGTAATTTGCACTTACATTGTGCATACTGTATGTGTACTTTTTCTCCATTCATATGGAGAAAAAGGTCTTTTTAACACTGTCAGTCATTTGTAATTTATATTTAAACACAGCTGCTAGTGTTATTGCTATAAAGGCATACACCTGATGAAAACTTCCTGGCTGGCTTGTTCTCGCTTAGTGATGTGCTTGAATAATATTAACTGGCATGCATACCTTAGCACATCTGGACTTTTTGGTCTTCTATGAATCATTCCAGTAATTTCTTAATTCTATTAAAAATATGTCAGGATATAGACAGTTATTTGCAAACAAAATGAGGGTGTTTTATCATACTGCAGCTATTTGCCAGTTGCCTTATAATACCAGTCAACATAGTGTGAGACTCTATAACTTCTAACACAAATGCCAAAACAGTAATAAAAAAGGAAGACCATATTTGAGAAACTGTTGACTTCAAGAACCTAGCTAGAATTTTGATTACTTATAGGAAAAATGCTTAACTTCTAAAACTGCAGTGATGTTGTTTTGGAACTTTATTATAAAGAAAAAGTGTGTTATCAGTTTTATTTTCTTTTCTGAAGTAAAGAAAGACTTACAAAAATAGTAAATAATGTTAGCTTAAGATGGTTGGCAAATGCAGCTTCAGATGCTATAAAAATGCAAACATAACACACAAAAATAGAATTTTGTTCTTTGTATCTGAAAGTACCAGATAAAATCCTTGGTATATTAGGAAAGGAACTGCAGAGATGTAGAATTTTTATTTATTATTATTCTTCTAGCTCTCCATCTCTCTAAAACTACAAATACATAGTTAAAGTTTTATTTTATTTCTTTGCATGTGTTTAGAGGAATGGAGTTTGTATAAATTTGTTCATATTAGCTGTGAAGATGTTTATCATAGTTTTTTTTTCTTAGGAACAAGACTTTTTCTGTTGGTGACCACATCAACAACTTTGAATGTACTGAACAGTTTCAAACACATTCAGCAAGGTTTTGGTCAAGTTTTGGTCACAAATCTAAAACACAGCACCATACAGGCTACTGTGAAGAGGGTTACCTCCAGCTCAGCCAGACCCAGTACAGTGGTACAGATAAAAAAGATACTGAGTTTCTGTGTGTTGTGAAAATTGGTGAGTGGTGGATGGAAAAAAACCCACACTCTAATTACTGTCCCTTATTTAATGTGAACCAAATTTTATCTTTCTGTTTGGCCGGTCAACCAGCCACGTACATGCTACAGAACCAGACCGAGGAACTGAGCATGCTGTAGACTGTGGAGGATGATGGGAGGCTGAGGAAGAAACCGCTATGAGACAGTGTCTTAGAGCTGTATGTAGGAATGCAGAGATGTCTGGCAATTACAAAGACCTTGTTCTATTCTGCGACTTCCTGAAGAAGATTTCTCACGTGGACTAACAGGATATGAGGCTTCAAAATACCAAGACTTTAGGAAGCATATTTTCTATTTTGCATTTAAGTGTAGGCTTCCCTTTTTTACTATCGTTGTTATAACTGATGAAAAAATTTAACATAGTAAAATTGTTAAACACACTGATAATTTGTATTTCCCAGGGCAGGCAAACAAAATAGGTTGAAATGATTTAACAGCTTATTGCCTACAAGGCAGTAGTTCTGCCTGCCCAACTTTAAGTCATGTATTCCTGCACCTTCCTGTGCATAAATCATGCTTACCCTCTCAGTGAGCCCTACCATTTGCCAATCCAATTCTCTTTAACATCTTTATCAATGACCTGGATGAGGGGATTGAGTGTACCCTCAGTAAATTCGCAGGTGACTCTAAGCTAGGCGGGCACGTTGATCTGCTTGAGGGTAGGACGGCTCTACAGAGGGATCTGGACAGGCTGGACCGATGGGCTGAGGCGAATGGTATGAGGTTCAACAAGGCCAAGTGCTGGTTGCTGCACTTGGGTCACAACAACCCCATGCAGCACTACAGGCTTGGGGAGGAGTGGCTCGATAGCTGCCCAACGGAGAAGGACCTGGGCATGTTGGTGGACAGACGGCTGAATATGAGCTGGCAGTGTGCCCAGGTGGCCAAGAAGGCCAACGGCATCCTGGCCTGTATCAGGAATAGTGTGGTGAGCAGGACTCGGGAAGTGATCATCCCCCTGTACTTAGCACTGGTGAGACCCCACCTCAAGTACTGTGTTCAGTTCTGGGCCCCTCACTACAAGAAAGCCATGGAGGTGCTGGAGCGTGTCCAGAGAAAGGCAACAAAGCTGGTGAGGGGTCTGGGGGACAAGTCTGATGAGGAGCAGCTGAGGGAACTGGGGCTGTTTAGCCTGGAGAAGAGGAAGCTGAGGGGAGACCTTATCGCTCTCTACAAGTACCTGAAAGGAGGTTGTAGAGAGATGGGGAGTGACCTCTTCTCCCTAGTGAGAAGTGATAGGACGAGAGGAAATGGGTTCAAGTTAAGCCAGGTGAGGTTTAGGTTGGATATTAGGAAAAATTTTTTCACTGAAAGGGTTATCCAACATTGGAATAGGCTGCCCAGGGTGGTGGTGGAGTCGCCATCCCTGGAGGTGTTTAGAAAAAGGGTGGATGTGGTACTTGGGGATATGGTTTAGAAGTGGTTTTGTCAGGTTAGGTTAATGGTTGGACTCGATGATCTTAAAGGTCACTTCCAACCTTAACGATTCTGTGATTCTATCCAATGGGAAACTAAACTAGCAAAAGTCTGAAATGTGACTTGTATTTGGTCCATGCAAGAAAAGCATGTCCATAAGATGGCAAAGGTGGACTAACCCTTTTAGTATCAGCAGACTGTTAGATTGGCCTAGATGAGCTTGTTTAAGCCTTCTTTCTCTAGCGTACAGATGAACTAGGAATACCAGGAAAACAAATTGGAAGATTTCTAAGACAGGAATAGAGTTAATGGTAGTAGCTATACAAGGAGACGGCTAGATAAAAGAGTGAAGATGACAACCACACTTAGATGTCCAGGACAGCCAGGCTGCATACGCACTTCATACAGTCAGTAGAGAGAGAAAGAGCAGTCCCTCCAGAGGGTGATTTGAAGCATATAGATAAAGATCCTCTGTATCACACACGTGATGATGAAAATCACTCTCTAAAGAAAACGAGCTCTCTTTTGCTGATCCAGAGAGCTTAAGGAGACTAACCTTCTAACTTAAGTGTCTAAAAATTAGCCTGTGTGATATGCTCTCCAATGTCTCTGAAAAATTTCAAACTTAATAAAATTAGATCTCATGGGCAAAGAACAGAAAACCAGAATCCAATGAATTCAGATTCAGTTCAGAAGAGTAAAGAATCTAAATGAGCTGGCAATGCAAAGTGATATCCAAAAGAATAAGCCAAAGATTAAGAAATATAATAATCTTAAAACACACATTTTCCTTGCACCAAATAAATGTCATCAGAGAATTAGAATAAATTTTTCCAAGGCAGTGCAACAACAGATTTTTCTTTACCTGAAGATACTGTTGGAATCCTTTGGCATCATTAGCATTTTTACTGGAGATATCTACTCCACTAGAAAGTACTGGAGATTTGACCTAATCAGACACACTGCTGTAAAAAGAATAGTTGGGAAATCTTTGTCACTCTTCAGTTTTACCCCTAATCTTCACAGTTCAATTGATCAACGGGAGACTTAACTGAGCACTCACGAACAAATGGTCTGTGATTTTAGTGGTCTGTTTCATTGCCATATACCAACAAAGAAGTGATGTTGAAATTGCCAATGACCTTACTAATTTTGAAAAAATAAATAATTAAAAAGGTGTAATTTGCACAGTAAAATACAGCAGAATGGTTTTCATATTTTCATTATATCTTTTTCTAACTAACTGTGCATTTTTACACTCCCTGTGTTCTGTGCTTCAAAGTCTTGGAAAGCAGATGTGTTGAAAGATTGTAACAGTAATCAATAATTGTAAAATGAAGGAGCCCTATGAAGTAAACCAAACTGCTTTATGTCAGATGTGACTGCAGCAGGTTTTACTTCCATTTGTTTCATAGATACTATCTTCCAATAACAATCTGAATAAATTAGTTTATGGTAGCAATCATATAATAGCAATGTTAAAATTACTAGTTATAAATAGTTTCAGTGTTTTTTGTCTTCAAATGAAGTTAAATTTATCAGTGAAGAGAGAATAATCTGATCACAGATACCAAAACCAAGAACTTTTGAGTCTTAATCTTATTACTTTAGAAAACATATCCTAATTTCCCTTTTCAGTTTCCTGTAGATAAAACTAGAAAAAAACCCTCATTTTCTACATCTTCACAGATTTTAAAAATGTAATTAATGAGTATTTGAGCAGTAATATATATACACTCTTTATTTTTTGATGCACAGTAGAAAACCACCTTCAAAATACATCGACTGCAAAGATTCTGTGTTGTACTCAGGTCTCTATCCTTGCACAGAGCGTATTATGAAATTACAACTTAGTCCAAACATTCACCTTTAATAATTTTTTTTTCCTTTTGTCAAAGCATATCCTCTCCTTCCTTGGAGCAAAGTCATAATGCAAAATTTAAGGCAGTGTAACTTCATACTTAGTTTTCAGTGCTTGCAATAACCAGCCACAGAAAAGCTTTTGGGTCTTTTGAAAGCCAGCCATTCTCTGGCAGGCATCAGTCTCAAACAAGGATTAGGCAGGTTGGTTCCTAAATTAATAAGAGCATCTAGCAGTTTCTGTTGGTTACATGCACAGTCAGCAGGGCAGGACAGATGTCTAATTTGGGTGAATTAGATTACCACGGAGAGATCCATCATAGTGTTTACAGGAACTAGGTTAACTAGTTAAGCTATCATCCTAAGTCCTGTTTCCCATAGACTTTTTAGGTGGAAAGAGATGGCTGTTTCAGATCTTTCTTTACACATGAAACTGAAAAGGCTTGATTTTCAAGAGTTTTGGGTTGTTTTTTTTTTTAAACAATGAACAGGTCTAACTATTATTTTGATGTCAGCAACTTTAGAAATACTAATTTTTATTTAAAACTTTCTGCAAATTAGCAACAGCTGGTCTCTAACTTCAAAAGTGGTGTTGAAAAGTACTTACTGTACAACTTTCTTGAATTGTTAACTCTATTTATCAATGTTTAAAAATGTCATTGGAGTATGCTAGGGAAACATTTGGAAGAGGAATACCTTGGAAATTTATATAGCTCTAGAATTGTACAGCTCAAAAAGAGAAAAAAAGCAAAATAATCTTTTATTTATTTGCAGGTGGGTTAATTCTACCTACTACCTAGGTAGCCAGTTTTTTTATTCTTTTGGAGTTAGCAGAGTGATAATGATCAAACCACACATTTAATTGCATTATTGCTCATCTGCTCTGTGTCCTAAAATGCATATGAGTTTCCAGAATAGGTGTATTTGAAATACATCATGTTATTGGAAACTAATGAATATGGCTTTTCTGAGACATTCTTATTCAAAATCCCAGAACAAATAGGTTACAGAGTCATGTAAAATAAGACTGCAAGGGAATTGAAGAAGTTATCTAGACCTTTCCATGATCCAAGAGAGTATGTGCTAAGAAATGCTCACCTAATCATTTTTAAATTCATAGTCTCCTTAATCAGCTTTTGAATATCTTCTGTATGGAAGGGTTTTCTTATATCTTAATTGTTGTTACCATAATTTAAATGTAATTCTTCCTGTTCTGTCCACACTCACAATAGAGAACAAATTATTATGATTCATATTTCTGTGTTTCTGGAAATTTTTACTGTCTTCCATCAGAACTGCCTTCTGTGAGACATGCAACCACAGTTAATTCATTTTTAATTTGTATTTTGTAGATCCTGTAGTTTTTTCCTGATTTGTCAGTGAGAATCCCATGTGAAACAATGTGAATGCCATACTAGAGTGAAGATACAGGGAATTTACTGTTGGTTTCCTACCTACACAGCTTTTTGCTCTCTGAAGTTAAGGAAACTGTACTGCATACAATGTTCTTGTATAATTACTGGTCAATGACTAGAAGTCCCCCTTGAATTTTGGACTTCACTGTCTTAGACACTGTATGAGTATGTATTTCAGAAAAAAAAAAAAAAAAAGGTTCAAAGATTTTAAACAGATGACAAAAATAAAGAAAGAAAACCAGACACAGAACAGGTAAATTATGTGCCCTACATTGTGTATCAGGTCTGTAGCAGGGCTAGGAAGTTACAAGTGAGCTGGTCTGTTAAGCAGTTCTGCGCTCGTAGGAGGCAAAGGCAGTGTTTCCATTCTACAGCTCTCTTCAGAGTGATAGGATTGTCTTCACTGAAGAATAAATAACAGCAAAGATACTTAGAGCTGAGTTAATCTTACTGAGGTGACTTTAACATCTGCCTTCACTTTTTGCTTTCTCATAATATTTGAAGTATACTGCAAAATTCAGTATACTTTTGCTCTCTGCCTGTCTTTTTGAATTTATTTTCTGAAGGTGCTAAACGATCAGATGATGATGAATAGTATAGAAACAAAGCTTCTAGATCATATTTAATGTGAGGCAAAATGTTCCACCAGTCATTACACAAAATTATTTTTAAGATATGAGAGCACTCTTCCCAGGAAGTGGAGAAGAAGCAATAAAGACATATATTCTGGGGATAAATTATTGTCAGATTGCTGCTGAGAGCAGTACAAGGGACAGCACAGAGAGGTGACTGGGGCAGGACTCAAGTTGGGATGCTGAGTTGTGCAGTGCAGGACAGAGAAGGGAATAGGACTGGAGTCAGGAAATGCAGAGAGCAGAAACCGGAGGCAGTCCAGCGTACTTAGGAGTTGTACTGTGCCCTGTCAGAGTGATCGCCTTTAATCCTATAGAGAGGTATTGGTATACCTCCTAGAAACCCTGAGATTCCTCTCGCTCTCTGATTCCTGCACAGTGCAAACAGCATCCTTACAAAGGCTTTGTCTTTTACCATCTGCCCGGCTTCTTTCTTTTTTCTCTGCTACAATCTCAGGGAGGTGCTGACAGCATTTCACAGAAACATACTCAGAGAAAATACTTCTCTGACCAGGGCTGAAAAGGAGAGGAGGGAGTTTGAATCTATTCATCGTGATCTATTCGTCATCATCTGATTGTTTAGCACCTTCAGAAAACAAATTCAAAAAGACAGGCAGAGAGCAAAAGTATACTGAATTTTGCAGTATACTTCAAATATTATGAGAAAGCAAAAAGTGAAGGCAGATGTTAAAGTTCTGGAAAGGAGAGAACTGTCATTTTAGCATACAGAGCTACTGCAAGATACTTGAAGTTAAATCTTTTCATTTTTCAGCAGGCTTTCTCAAAGGACTTATTTAAACAAAAAACTCTAAGCAGAAGTGGATGTGTTTAGTGAAAGCAGGATATTTATGTTGTTGTCCTTTCTACCCAGCATTTTTCTCTCTTCAGAGTTCACAAGGGAATCTGGCAGATCCTTTGATGGGAGATCGCTTACTATAGAAAACGCAGGACATGATGCTAGAAGGAAACATGTCCCTTACTAATGTGAACACATACTGTGGCAGGGTAGATCCAAGAGGTTATTCAGTCTTCTAGATGAGACCTAAGCATCAAGGTACTAAATGTTTGTCAGAAGACTATTGCAGTTTTCTGAAGAGTAATGGACCTCTGTTTCCAGATTACAATTACAGCATTTTGCACCGTGGACACTCTACCTACTTTTTTTATTTGGTATGTGGCTTTCTTATTTTTCTCTTGTCTTACGGTAAGTACAGTATCAATATGAGTTTTTAGATAATCATTATATTTGTCTTTATGCGTAGGTCTTTATTTGATGGGGTTGGAGTGATTTTTGCATTGATTTGAGTTTATACAATGCTTTAAGGTTCCTGCAGAAAGTAGGTGCTGTAAAAATATTAGCTGGTGGGAAAATCAAGTAAAGTAGAATTATTGTATCTTCACTTTGTTTTCTGTTTTAATTTTAAATTTTTAATTGCGGAAACCACAAAGCAAGATCGGGGGAGATTTAAAAGGCCCCTAAAATGGCAGTCTTTTTTACAAAGAGTTGTTATGCTTGTTGGAATCTAGAGTTATGAATTTATTGACTTGATAAAACACTGAAATCTGGCTTACTGCCAAGTGTTAGCAGTAAGATGTGGAGCAAACCGGGCATATGCATCTCCCCTGTGGCATGATAAAGACTATAAAGTTGATGTCTTATCCACCAGATCTGGGCCATGTCCTAGGAGAAACAGTCTGTAGTGGAAATGTTGTTAGACCATTGTTCTGCAACTAATGCTGTTGTTGTCATAGCTGAATAATAAAACATTAAAATAAACGTAAAAGGAACAGGTTTGCAGCATGGAATTTGTTAAAAAAAGTCTGTCTGAGTTAACAGAATTTGTTATGAATCTTTTTTCCCCACAATTTATGTGTGTGAGTTTGTATTTTAAAATGTTAGTTCTGTGACAATGCACAGGTAAGAGGAAAAATGCTAGAAAAATTTGACTTTTGCTTTCTTACAGATTATGAAAATTGCAAAATTTTCAAAATTTTCAATGTAACTTCTTGACACTGTACCCACATTTTGAGCAGTTTCTTGTAGCTCTCCTTTCATATGAAAGAAAATCTATTCTATCTGTGCAGCCTCAAAATATAGATTTGTTAATTCTTTCTTGCCTTCTCCCTTATGAAGCAGAGAGATCTTCTCACAGCAAGTCATTTAAATATCTAGTAATGTTTCTTTCGTTTTGCTAGAAACACTTGTGAAGTTTGCAGCATCTAAAATGTCGGTAAAGATGCTTGCTCATGACTGTGTTTTAAATCTTTCATAATTTCCATGTACGATACATGTTGCAGAAGAACTCAAGCTAAAAAGAAGCCCATATATACTAGGAGTGCAGTTGAAGGAAATTTATTTGAAGGTTTAACGTGGTCATTGTAGATTGTTGATTATGCATGCTCAGAAAGAAATTTCCTATAAAAAGATGCTGTGAAGTGATTTCAGAAAGTATAACACTGTTTTAGTCAAAGCACGTTTCTTTGTTTCAGCATTCACACATAGAGTTCCTTCTGGATCATCTTTATATTGCAAAAGAATTGTAAAGAGGAGACCATCTTTTCCAACAGTAGAAGGTTTCCTAAGTGTATAAGTGCAGGCATCACAGAAAAATACAGGGGACGGGTTCCTTTAATAGTATCAGGTTCTGTAAAATCCTGCAAAGACAGAAAATTTCAGGTCAGTGGGTTATGGACATACAGCAGCTCTTTATATATTTTCACATGCAGAGATTTATATGCTATTTGTCACAATTCTTTCTCCAGATAGATAAACATGTTACATAAATTACCCATTTCTTCTCAAGATCAAAAACTGTTTGCTATGTCCAAATAATGCTACTGTTCCTCAGAGGGGTAGTTTAACATTATTTAAGGAGTAAATGAAGCAGCATTTACTCTTAAAATGACTGTCTCTTATCTTCTGACATGGCTTCCAAAGGGAAGAATATTATTCTTAGCAAGTGGCCTTCAGTATCAAAGTACAGGTGAGTTTATAGAAAAAAGGAAATACAGAAAAGAATGGAAACACAATTAATTCTCATGAAAACTATCAAATTGGACCGGTTAGTCTATTTATCTTTCCTTTTCCCTTTATAACATCACTTCTTCTTTGTAGCCAAGATAGTTAAAATGAAAACTTTATTGTAAGGGAAATTTATTCAAATTTAGATTAGGTTTTCTTACTTTTTGGTGTAATGAATTGTTCAATAACATTCAAAATTTGCTGCTAACAAAAGACACAGTAACATGGTTTGGATTTTTGGTTTTGTTTATCATATTCTCTACCTAAATAGACTCTAAATATATTGTTTTCGTTCCTGACTGAAGTCTTTTTTTTTTGTTCTGATTTATGTGAAGTGAAGACAATGACAGGAGGAAGCTTAATGTGACTGTTCACGTTTACAGTAGCAACAGGCTTGAAAACCACACATGAAATGCTCTAGTTCTGTGGCCTTCATTATACAATACCTGAAGAACATAGAAACAGTGTAATCATCTCAGGAGTCCAGAACAT
Source organism: Ibidorhyncha struthersii (assembly GCA_013398815.1). Classification (NCBI taxonomy): domain Eukaryota; kingdom Metazoa; phylum Chordata; class Aves; order Charadriiformes; family Charadriidae; genus Ibidorhyncha; species Ibidorhyncha struthersii. Next base: position 117,666 of record VZSZ01002378.1, read on the forward strand.
GCTTATAGTTTCAAAGATGAACAATAACTCCATATAACCAATCCATCATCATTTACTTAATTACAATTATATTGGTGGATTGTGGCAATTCAGATCAGATTGTTTTATCTCTCTATACCTGCTCTATTGGATATCTGAAAAAAAAAAACCCACAACAAAAAATGCACAGTACTTTATCAAGTGCTGCTAAGCAAAGACTGCAAGAAAGATTTTAAATACAGAGAAGCTACTATTGCAACAGTCACTTTTGTTTACATGAGTACATGATCTGTACTAAAATTCCTGAAGTTAATATTTTCTTCCACAGTTTGAACTGCTTTATCTAATAATTTACATTTTGTAGAAAAGGCAGACTTATTTTACTTTCTAATGGTACAATCCTGAACATTAAATTTCTCTAGGTATTGTTTTCCTTTCAATCAAGACATTAGAAGTTGTAAAATACTAAACTTCAGAATTTTTAACATGGGGATTGAAAATACATGATGGAGATAAAAAATGTGAAGATATTGTGCAGTGCAGCTTATACTGATACAGCTGATTCTTATTTCCATCCTAGAGGCATGTTCTGAACATTTATGACATACTGTTGTCTGCCCGTGCACTTCAGAGTGCCAGCCATTTATATGAAACAATAGCTCAGAATCTGTTTTGGTTAGGTTCTGGGTTCCTACAACTGTTCAGAAGTATTGATAAGATATATACTATTTTGTCACCATTGCCTGGCCTTTTTCTTGTATTAAGTATTTAGATTCTAAGAAACACATTATTTTGGTGAAATAAGATTGCATATTTTTAAAGTATAAATAAGTAGACTGTTGTCAAATAGCACTTTACTGAAAATCTGTAGAAAGTTATACAGCTCAAGTATTGAATGTATGCTTCCATAAATGCGTATACTGATAGAAGTGTGACAGACTGCTATTGGAAAGAAAAGAAACAAAAAACTCTCTGCCTTCCTTTTTTTTTTTTTTTTTTTCTATTTCACTATTTTTGGGTGGGTTTTTTTTCAGTTTCATAGTAGTTCACCTCACTTCGTAGAGTGTGGAGATCAGTAAATTGTCCTTCAAGAGAAAGAACATGGTAGCAAAGTACTCTTGAATACTACTTTCCCTTGTCTGTTCAGCCACACATGTGACACTACTGTATCCTATACCAATCGGTTTCTATTAGTAAACCATGAGCTGTCTTGTCTGCTATTTTGACATTTTCTCTTGAAAACATGAAGTTTTTTTTATTCCCTGTAGATTTTTGTAATTGTTTATTTTTCTAGAGGGGGCAAACACATGGGAAGGATAAGCTTGTATCAACAAGGTCTTCCTGTTAAATCCTTTCACTTATCCTAACTCCAAACAAAAAAAACTGCTGTCACATATTGCATTTATGCTGTTTCTTTGTAATGGCAGAATGATTATTGCTACAGAAAACACGGAGTATTAATTAAAAAGGATTTGATACCTCCTCTGTTCAAATGACATCAGACATTCCATAACAGATTGCTATAAATGGTTTACTCTAATTTGGAACTGGATTGAGAAATTTAGAGATCTTGATTCTTTAAGAATTTCTGAGTGGTGAAGATTTTACCAATATATTAACTGATCTTCAGCCACATTCTGAAATGCTCGGATTATATGTGATTTTGTAAGATTAATTACTATATTGGTTGAAGTCCTCTTCACCTTGAAAATGAAAAACTAGACCATTTACTTGAAAAGGGGATTTAAAAAACTTAATTTCCAGAAATTTGCACCTTTAAAATACTAATGATCATCTAGCTTTCCATGCTATGTTACTTCTAATGTAGATGAAAATGTAGCCTCTTTTATAGCTCTTGAAGATAACAACTAATCATGATGTCTCTTTGTCTTCCCTGCAGTCTACTGTGATTCTTAATGGCTCAATTATTGCTCTACTTCTTGGTCTACTGAAAATGTAGAACGTATTATTTTCTGAAACCCAGCAAATAGCCGTTGTTTCTCTTACACTCTTTATCATTCTGCCTGAAACGGAATATTTCAATGCAGCCTTCTCAACTTTTTTTTAAGTATAGAAATCTATTTCTAAAATAGATTTCTCATACAAGAATAATACCTTTTCTAGATTTTATTTTTGGAGTCTGCATTTCTTAACTTTAAAAACATTGTGCTTGCCTTCTTGACTACCTATGTACAAGTATAAATCTTAATTGATTTCTCATGCCACTTGATCTAATCCACATTTGATTTAAGTAGCCCCTGGTTTTACCTGTGGTGGAATGAATTTGACTTTAGGAGTTTCAGGTTCAAAATTCTGTTCAAAATTAACTCTAAAGAATTCACTTCTGAGAAATTTCACCTAAATGCTTAGGCAATATTTTTAAACTGATTTGCTTAAATTGCACAGGTGGGCCATCTCAGCTGAAAGCCACAGTGCATATAGTTTTGGAGAAAATGAGACAAAAGGACAAAAAATACGAAATCACAGCCAAGTGAAATAGTGTTTCCATTACCAAAAAGTCTTTATAAATTACATTCTGTCATAAACTTTGGTCTGTCCTAACTTTCCATTAACTCATTTCTTATTTTTTATAAGGACTTTTACTTTCAATAAATAGATTGTAAATAAAATTATATATCAGCCTGTAGGAATTAGGTATTAATTAATTTAAACAAATATATAATTTGCCTACTAATTTTTGTAAGAGGCAAAAAATGATTGAGAATGATATTTTTTTCATTTTAATGAGAAGCTTTTCTGTGCCTTAAATAGCAATGGAAAGATTAAGCATTTCATAGTTTGTCTAGTCAGGAAAGAAGTTCTGGTTCACGACAGCTCAAAATGTTTGTTTTCTTAGAGTGAATGTGGCAGAGGAGTTTATTTTCTCTGTCTTTTTCTGTAGAACTGTCTACTTAATTCTGTCATCCAAAGTGCTCTGCAGACAAATACAAAATATCTTTCAGAGAAGCCATGTGACTGTCTTCTTGAAGGATTGTATTTCTCTCAAGGGAAAACCTTTCATCACCAAATTGTTTGTAGTGCCATATGAAAATGCTTGGATTTTCAGTGAAAATAGAAACTGAAAAAAGAGCATATTTGACTTGAGTTACTCAAAAAACAGAAGTAACACAATCCTGAAGAAACGTATTAGCTCTGTGACACTCCAGCTGAGTTCAATTTCAACTTGCCTTGTGACTTGTGTTCTCTGAAATAGTGACCCTCAAAGTTCAGTGGTATCTTTGATTCCTGGAAAGAGCCTGAAGAAAGGTTACTCTAGCCTTTTGGAATTGCTAGCACAGAGACCAATTTTAGCCAAAATTTGAAGGACCATAGTGGAATTAATCTGTGATTAAACTAGGTCCTCTCTGAAAAACAGATTATTATGGAATCTCTTGCACATTATTGCACTGAATATCTTCACTCTGCATAAAATAATTGTCTTTTGTGGCTGGAGGCACTATTTGATCGACTCTGTCTCTATGCTGTAGTTGAGATAGTTCCTCCAAAGTGTAAGCCATCGCTTCATGTTTTTACTTTGCTCTAAAGAATTTCAGTCATCAAGACCTATCATGGCATAAATAAACATTTAGGGAACAGTTCAGTTTTGAACCCATACTGAGATAGACTAGAAAACTTTGCATTGGGAAGGAAAACTGAAACCTGATAAAGTTTCATGGATTGGGAACGTGTAGACAGTTGCTGAACAAGTGTACTGCCAAAACGCTTCTGGCCTGTTAATTATGGCATCGGTTTTTCTGTAGTCTGTTTAGAGTGGCAGCAAAATTCTGTGACAGAATACGTGAGTGACCGTATTGGTCAGCTGGTTAAGTTTCACACAGAAGGGAAATGTTATGAAACCATGCTGTCTTACAGTGTCATTGTGATAGTATATACATCATCTTGGCTGTCTGGGTTTTTTTGACTGCCTAGCACACAAAACTATATTGGGTTTGCATGGTCAGGTTTTGGTAGTGGTAGGGCTACAGGGGTGCCTTCTATGAGGTGCTCCTAGAAGCTTCCCCCATGTCTGATAGAGCCAACACCAGCTGGCTCCAAGACAGACCTGCTGCTGGCCAAGGCCAAAGCAATCAGTGGCGGTGGTAGGACCTCTGTGATAACTTATTTAAGAAAGGGAAAAACCTGCTGTTACAACAGCAACTGCAGCTGGGAGAGAGGAGAAAGAATATGTGAGAGAAACAACTCACCAAGGTCAGCGAGGAAGGAGGGGGAGGAGGTGCTCCAGGTGCTGGTGCAGAGATTCCCCTGCAGCCTGTGGTGAAAATCATGATGAGGCAGGTTGTCCCCCTGCAGCCCATGGAAGTAATGGTGGCGCAGATATCCACCTGCAACCCATGGAGGACCCCATGCCAGAGCACGTGGATGTGCCATGAAGGAGGCTGTGACCCTGTGGAGAGCCCATGCTGGAGCAGACTTCTGGCAGGACCTGTGGAGAGAAGAACCCATGCTGGAGCAGTCTGTTCCTGAAGGACTGCAGCCTGTGGAAAGGACCCACGTTAGAGTAGTTCATGGAGGACTGTCTCCCGTGGGAGGGACTCCACGTTGGAGCAGGGAAGAGTGTGAGGAGTCCTTCCCCTGAGGAGGAAAGAGCAACAGAAACAACTTGTGATGAACTGACTACAACTCCCATTCCCCTGCACTGTTCAAGGCGGGGAGATAGAGAATTCAGGAGTAAAGTTCCACCTGGGAAGAAGGGAGGGGCAGTGTTTTAAGATTTAGGATTTTTTCTCATTATCCTACTCTGATTTGATTGGTGGTAAATTTAATAATTTTTCCCCAAGTAGAGTTTGTTTTGTCTGTGATGGTAACTGTTGAGTGATCTCCTTGTCCTTATCTCAACCCACGAACTGTTAGTTATATTTTCTCTCCATTGTCCAGCTGAGGACAGGGAGTGATAGAGTGGCTCTGGTGGGCACCTGGCATCCAGACAGGGTCAACCCACCACATAACTGCTTTTCACAAACCGCAATGTTTTCAATGGCACACCAACATTAGAACATTACCATGTCACAATCATACTGTGCAATAGTAGGAAGGTAATGTGATCGGTGTTGTGTAAATATCGCATCTGATTTCAAAATCAGAAATACCTCGTTATCAGGAATTAATTGAAGATAAATATTGGAGGGTTTTTTTTTAATTAAGTTTTAATTCTAAGAGAATCACAGAATCATAGAACCATAGAATTGTTAAGGTTGGAAGGGACCTTTAAGATCATCGAGTCCAACCATTAACCTAATCTGACAAAACCACTTCTAAACCATATCCCCAAGTACCACGTCTACCCATTCTTTAAACACCTCCAGGGACGGCGAATCCACCGCCGCCCTGGGCAGCCTATTCCAATGTTGGATAACCCTTTCAGTGAATTTTTTTTTCCTAATATCCAACCTAAACCTCGCCTGGCTTGACTTAAACCCATAAGTTACGTTACACAGTGCATTAAAATAAGCATGATCCAAATTGACCCTGGAATTATAGACATTTTCTCAGTGCCTTCTTAAGAGAAGTATTCAAAATAAACTATCAGTATCTTGAATTATTATTTTACTAATAGAAAGAAACTTGTCAAATGTATTTTCTTCTGAATCTATTCTTCCTTAAAGTTTAATCTCATTTCCTCGCCAGTGATATCAGAAATATATATCATGTATTTTTCTACCAAAAGGAAGCCTTGTTATTTGTCGTATAGACAGAATATTTTCTTGTGAAAACTAAGGTTTAAAGAAGCAGATAACCCAGCAGTTTACATGCCATGTATTTCTTAATGAAAATACTTATCTTATTACATCTTTACATTTTGTATGATCTTTGTATTGTTACTCCTTTGGTCAATCCTGTTATCATCTTAACTTTCCTTTGAATGTATACATTTTCTCACAGGCAAAAGTAGCTGCAAATTGGAAGATTTCTGTTTGCCTTTCAGAACTATGAATACATTTAGAAGGAGGCAAAACAAGATCAGAACCATTTATGTAAGCAATACGGTATTTTGGTAAAAATAAATAAATAAATAAATAAATAAATAATAAATAAAAAAATTTGTCTATAATTTAGAATCTTGCTAAAGTATCTTAGAGTGACATTTGATGTATGTCTCTGAGAAATTACTATTAGATTTTAGTTTGAAACTCCATAATAAACCTTTATTAAACATTTATAGAGTTGAATTAGAACCATATGAATTGTGGCCCATGGTTTTGCAGCATGCCTGCACTACACCACGACTTAAATAATCTCAAGGAGAGTGTTTTAGGTTTGTCTGGTTTATATTTAGTCCAAAGAAAACAATTAAATATGTACCCATTTCCCCCCAAAATAACAAGGATAGAGATGCTTTCCTTCTCAATAGCAATTATTAATATTTTAGGGGACGTAATATCTCAAATCAACAGATAAACTTAGAGACATTGGAGGTAAGCCAATGACAAAGAAAGAGAGAAGGTCTTCCAGGTTATGACCATGTTCTAGCTACAACCAGTCTCAATCAAATAGTGCTGTTGAATACTAACCCGTTCAATGGCCAACTACACTTATACTGTATTTAATCATAATTTTATAGCTAATTCTGTTACATTTGAATAAATGTTTGTTGTTTCCAATGCTGTTACTGTGGTGATTTTGACCCAGTATGGTACTTACTGATACGGTTATCTAGACATCCCAAGACTCCCTTCTGACTCATGCTAATTACATTTCTTTTTGGTCAAAATTATCTTACTTTAGCCTTGATTTTTTTACCTAATTAAGCATAGTTTCTCACCTTATTTATAGACAGCTTGCATACAAAATCAACAAAATAACCCATTCTGTGGGTATCTTTGCCCTTGAATAGTTTTCATCACCCTTCTGGTTCCCATCAGAGACCACAGCTAGTTTGGAAGGGTGGTGCTTCAGTGGGACGTACTGCTCACAGGTGTTTTGAAATGAAGTGTTTGTGTTAGCATAAATGTGTGATCTGGGCAAACTGGAGAGAGAATTTCTGTTTTAAATACTAGGTTTATAGTTATCTCTTCAGAGTCTCAGACACTCAAAGAAATCGGAGAGAAAAAAATGAGTTTTAATCTCTGCTGATTCTTAAGAGTGGCACTGAGACCTCCACAAGTTTGAATATGACAGCAGGTTTGAATTACAGATTCCTTGTTAATCCTTCTGTTTATATTTTATTCTGATAGTCTAACATCCTGCCTAATTAATGATGTTAAGTAAAATACTCCACAATATAAAAAAATATACAAAAAGGACACCAATCCTTTGTATTTTTTTTTTTTTTTTTTAAAAAAAAAGCAATGAAAAGAAAAGGAACATTAACCTTTTTTTCCCCTTTTTCTGTCTTTCTCCTGACCTATTTTATCCAGCTATGATAGGACAGTAACCTTGAAAGACTTCTATGCATTGTGGTTTTAAAGGGAAAACTTAAATCTTTCCCCTCCATTGATGGAATGAACTGATCTTGGTCACCAATGTAGGCTGTAATAAAGTATAACACTGCTTTTTACTTTCCATCTTCCATAGTGTGATATTATCTTCCTGATGTCAAGTGTTCTGAATTCAGGGTAAGAGAAGCTGACAGCATTTTGAACTCTTTTCTCACACACTTAGAATTAGAAGTGCATGTACAGCTAAACTACACTAAGCTCTAGTGGAGCAAGGGTCTAAATTCTAGCTCTACATTTGCTACCAGCTTCAGTAGAAACAGATATTTTCCCCAAATCAGAGTTGAATTGAGTGCTTCTGAGCATATCCATTATGCCTTTTGGTATAAGCAGTTAAATTCGTTAAAGTTGTTACAGTAGTAAAACTAAGAGCAGAAATTCGACGGTTTTCTGTACATGAAAATATGCTCTTGCACAAGATAAAATAAGCCTCATGAGAACAATCATTTAATATTCTTCTTCTTTGATAGGAATGTTCATTAGAGAGCCTAGATGAGCAGGTGAAGTTGTGAAGACCCGGGCTAATAGCAACCAATCATAGTCAGGTGAAACTTTGTTGTATAACAACTCTGCAAACAACTCAACAAATTGGAAGCTTGGGTATAATTAACACTTTGTGTCCATGTCTATAAAGAGTAGGTCATCCACTCGATGGCAAAAGACAAAATTATGTAACTTAAATTTAACTACTAGTTCTGCATTGTAGTTAGGAAATAGACTGTGTATTTCCTTTAAATAATTTAAGAAAAACTCAAGTACAACTGTAATTAGTATTCATTCAGTCACTCTGAGTGGATACTTAGAATAATTTTTAAAATTATGTTTTGTAGACAACTTGGAATGAAAAAATATGCAGTATGACAAGATAAACTGCATGTAACAAGTAATTCAGCTAGCAGTTCTCTTTTTAACATTTCTTTAGAATTTCAGGGTAAAAAACACAAATTAAAATTGTTCAAATGTTAGTAGAGCTCATTTTGCAGGCTACGGAAAAGGGTAGTTTTGAATAAAATTATTCCATCTATGCTCAAATGGCAGCAATTAGGGGGTAAAACTGATTAGGTGTAAGAGGGAATACTAAAAACAAACAAAATCCTTACCAGTTCCTTGAAAATGCAAACACATGCATGCATGCAATTTCAACGGCTTTCTTATTTAAACATAACAGAACTGTTTCCATATTTTTGGTTTAGAGTAAAAAATTTTATTTTATTCTTTACTTTGCATTCCCTTTTCGGTACTTTGGAATCTTAGGAAATATGAACTCAAACTCCTATTTGAACTTAAATTAGATTTTATAAACCCCAACATACTTTTGAATCACACAGAATCATACCGAATGGTTGAGGATGGAAGGGACCTCTGTAGGTCATCTTGACCAACCCCCCTGTTAAAGCAGGTCCACCAAGAGCCTGTTGTCCACAGCCATGTCTAGAGGAGTTTTTGTCTTCAGGAGTCTCCAAAGATAGAGACTTCATAACTTCTCTGAGCAACCTGTGCCATTGGCTCAGTCACCCTCATAGTAAAAAGTTTTTCCTGATGTTCAGAGGGCACTTCCCTTTTTCAGTTTGTACCCATTGGCTCTGGTCCTGTCACTGAAGATAGCCTGGCTCCATTCTCTTTCCACCCTTCCTTCAGGTACTTACATACATTAATAAGGTCCACCTGAACCTTCTCTTCTCCAGGCTGAACAGTCACAGCTCTCAGCCTTTCTTCATATGTGAAGTACTCCACTCCCTCAGTCATCTTAGTGACCCTTCACTGGACTCTCTCCAGTATGTCCATGTCTCGCTTCTACTGGGGAACTCAGATGTGGGCTGAGTAAAGGGGAAGAATCACCTCCCTCAACCTGCTGGCAACACTCCTCATATAGCCCAAGCCTACCATTCAGCTTCTTTTCTGCAAGGGCACATTGCTGGCTCACATTCAACCTGGTGTCCACCAGTACCCCCAGGTCCTTTTCTGCCAAGCTGCTTTCCAGCTGAGTGGCCCCCAGCACGTACTGGTGCATGGAGTTGTTCCTCCCTGGATGCAGGACTTTGCACTTGTCCTTGTTGAGCTTCATGAAGTTCCTGTTAGCCCATTTCTCCAGCCTGTTGAGGTGCCTCTGGATGTCAGTATGACCCTCTGGCCTATCAGCCACTCCTTCCAGTTTAGTGTCATCTGCAGACTTGCTGCAGTCAGATTCAACCCTATTATCCAGGTCCTTAATGAAGATATTAAACAGGACTGGTCCCAGTATTGACCCCATGGGTACACTGCTAGTCACTGGTCTCCAACTAGAGTTTGCGCAGCTGACCACCACACTCTGGGCCCCATCATTCAGTCAGTTTTCAATCCACGTCACTGGCTGCTCAACCAGCCTGTACAGCTTGTCTGTAAGGATCTTATGTGAGACAGTCTAAAAGTCCTTACTGAAGTCTGCTGCTCTCCCCTCATCTACAGGCCAATCACTTCATCACTGAAGTTTATCAAGATAGTCAAGTATGACTTCCCCTTGGTGAAGGCATGCTGACCACTCCTGATTATTTTCTTGTCCTTAATATGCCTGGAAATGACTTCCAGGATTAGCTGCCCATCACCTCCTGAGAGATTGAGGTGAGGCTGACTGGCCTGTAGCTGCCTGGGTCCTCCTTCTTCCCATTCTTGAAGATGGGGGTGGCATTTGCTTTCATCCAGTCTTCAGGCACTTCTCTCTTGAAATGGAACTGAACGTTTTCAGAGACGTCTAAACAGATTTTGGTATCTAGCTTAATGGAGCATCTCAGTAAGTGGGTAGTAACATGGAAATAAAACTCACAAGAAAATTTTGAAATAGACACTGAAACATGATTAAACAAGTCTTATTCCAAAATACTGAGTTTTTGAGACAAAAACTTTGAGAAGTCAATTTTTCATTTCTGCAATTGTAAGGATTTCTTTTTTCCCCCTGCATATTATTAGCCAAAGACAGAGGTTTTCGATGTCCATGGGAGATGGGTAGGAGGGAAAGAGCATAGTGATTTTTAGCCGTATATCCAGTAGTATATGCCCATTAATATAAACTTTAAATAGAAGAGTAACAAAAGAAAACAGAAAATTGTCCTCCAATGTGAATAACTAGATTTTTGCATTCACGTGTTAGTAAAACAAATATCCAAGATTGATAGAGATTAAATATAAAAATATAACAGCCTTTTCTGAGTTCTATTTGAATTTATATTTTTAACACTAAACGCGCTGTTTTTACAGACTTAGATATGAACAGAATTGTCTAGTTGGAAAATACAGTACTAGATAACTTTATATTTTGAATTTGAGGTATAATAGTGGTATTCTTTGATGTGCCTTGCACCTATGTACTTCCATCATGATTTATGTCTTTGTCTAATAAAAAATGTATATGGCTCAAGCTGTTGACGTGGTTGGCATCTGTTTCAGATTCATTTTTACTGACAGCAAGCTGCTGCTGGCGAGCACTCAGCCTTTTTATCATCAAAAATACAGAGACTGGCATTCCTGCCATTGCTCTTCATTCTGCACTAGAGTTCTTCATCAGATGTACTGCACTAAAACCTGTGATGGGTGACAAGTGTTATACGATATCCATTTTAAGTTTCCTAATTATAATTTTTAAACAATGCTAGAATTCATTAAGAAGTTATCATAACAAGTGTAATAATGCTAAATAACCCTTGGCAATGTCTAAGCTTTTAATCCCATTTTGAAGACTATAGAATATCTATGCATATCTATATAGATATGTCAGAATATTTATCTGTCATTTGTTATGACAGAATAGTTTAAAAGAAGCTGAGTATTTGACTGTTAGTAATATGATTCATTTCCCTTTATCTGTGCTACAATATCTTTGGTTTTCATGCACCACTATAGAAGGAAGAGTGTGTGGTTTTGTGCATGTATACATAAATGTGCACCTAAACTATCCAGGCAAATATATATGTCATATGGATGTACATTTAGACTTGAGGTTCAACAAGAAGTTAGAAGCACTTTCTGAAGTGTTCCATCATTTGAGGAGTCTTTTTTCGAATCCCTGCACTGTATGACGTAGAGTATTGGGGCTTAGTTCAGGGGAGGTTGCTTAGCATAGTACAAAATAAAAAGGTCTATTCTTCTGTCTGTGCTTTATAATGTTACTGCCATTTTGCATTCATGAAAATTATGGTCTTTCTTATTCACTTTTCTGCTATTCACATAGGCACCATCTTCATTAGTGCATGTTTTTGCTCTGTGCCTAAGAAACGTTTCCTTTTGATATGATCCATTATAACAAACCCCTTTATTTTTTTCAGATCTCTCCTAAAGAGTCACTTAGTTTATGACATCTGAGAAAAAATAGCAAATTAATAACAGTAGGTTGGAAGCAGTATTTGGAAGTGAGAAGTATGTATTTATGGTCTAAAAGCTATTATACATAGGTCCTTCTCTCACAGTCTTCCTACGTAACTTGTTCTCTTAGGTAGTGTACAATGTAAGCATAGATTATATCCTGCACACTGGCTGTTCCAGGAACAGAATGAATAGCAATAAAATGAAATAATAATAACAAATTAATAACAGCTCAATTTTCAGTGTAATCTTATCAACTTTTAAAACAGATTTTGCAAAACCACCTGATTTTTTGGCATGAGACATTTTCTACAGTTTAGTCATTTCAGTTCTCTTGGCAACCCAGTTTTGGTCTTGGTTAGAAATGTTGAAATAGAAACTGCAAAACTGGTGCAGCACTACAGAACAGTTCAACAACCTGTTCACAGTCTACAGAGATATTATTAGTCCCATGAGAAAACAGCAGAATCCTGTCTGAGAGCCATAATTATCTGGTAGTCTGCATTTTTCGAAGAGCACAGAGTTTGCTCCTGTCAATTGTTACCAGAAGCAGAGGCCTCTCTTCGTAGAAAGTGGTGCTTGTCTAGAGGGTTGGGTGGCCCTTTTAATACATCCTGGTACATGCTCCAAGAAGTCAGGGCTATTTCATGTTTTGTTTTGTTTCCTGTTTTGTCTCATTTGTCTTCTAGAAGGTAATCTGGCGTTCTCAGAATTTCTTTAACTGGCATATGAGCCCTACATTTCCCTACTTGCCTCAAATGTATAGTTCAGACTGTCGTGCCATCCAAAATTAATTGCTTCTGACCTGGCGTCTGCTAATAGTTTTAGGTACTCAGCAAAAAACTACTTGTACGTATTTTCTGTTCTATTTTCTCACCCTTATGTCCCTCCTTCAAATGGCATGATGGCCATTGCAGAGAACAAGAACCTTTACCAAATAACCCCTGGCACCACTGCGGTCTCAAAGCCTCTTCAGGAAAGAATTAGTCAGCCCCTATTGTGAGCACAGGATTCATGATGGGTTCAGAGAGGTACCACACACCTGTCCTTTCTGCAGTGAGGGGAGGGCAGTATGCCAGGAAACCCAACTCTTCAGAAGATCCCCAAAGGCAAAATGAGAAACTTGAATTGAATTGGTTCTGTGTATAGTGTGGCGTTTTCTTTGTTCCACATGCTTCTCACCAAGCAGAAGAAGAAAAGAAACAGCAGAAAATGGGAAGAGGTGAAAATTAAATATGGTATAGGAAAAAGGCACTTGATTATCCAGTTGAAGTAACTGAAGGGTAACAAAGTCTCAGTTATCTGGCAATATAAAAATGTAGAAAATAAAATCTCATAGATGGTAGTGATACTCTTAAGATTCATTGGTATCAATGAAACAAGACTAATTTACACTGGCTGACTGATCAACATTTGAGAAAATGAAAACAAGAAAAAAATTAACAAAGTGTTCTTAACTCTTTTAAAAACAAGATGTGATATCAAAACATGGGTAGTTTCTATTGCTTTCATAAATATTTTATAAGACTTCTATTGCAGTACTTGCATCTGGGTTTGTTGAAAATATTCAGGGAAGTTACTAAGCCACCTCTGCTATTGTTCATCTAATCCATAATGGATTAGCTCCTTTTTGTGGATGAAACACTTTCATCAAAAGATTTCCAGCACGATGGACTGCATTTCACAAGAATTATTTAAAAAGCATAGCCTTTTCCTTTCAAGAAATATTTTCAGGCTGTAAATACTTAGTGAGTAGAGGTACCTCCCTGCAGTTCCTGATAAGATGTCTTAGAGGCAGGAATGAAGATACTCGTAACATCAGTGTTTCCTATTAACCAGCTCTGAACAGCTGCACGCTTAGCATGCTAGCAGTACTTCTGCATACTCACATTGTCATCCCATTCCAAGGTACCTGACTTAACGCACTAGCAATTCACAAGAGTGGAAGACTAACTGTTATTTCTTCTAAATATAGACCATTTCAGTAATTAGACCTTTGTGGGGGAAGAAACAAGTAATTGCCATGCAGAGAGATTCAAAAGACTCAGAAAAAAGACTGGAAGTGGTAATCTCTGGGTGCTGCACAGTGCCGCATAGGAATGCAAAAATCTGTAAACAAAGGCTTAGAAACAATCAGGAAGGATAAAATGAGAAAGCTTAATTTGTTTCTCTGATGTGAGGTCAGAATTACTGAAGGTATGACTGGTATAAGTTGCTATGGGAACTGTGGAAAAGAAAGGATTTGGAAATGGCAGGACAGGGATGGACAGATGTGGAGGTGATGTTTGCTCACAAATTTTGCATCATTGTAAGCAGCATGTCAATACCATGGATTGTCATTGACTCAAACCGACTTGTTCCTTATGATATGCTCTGTACTGCCAAACCTTTAACCATCTAGCATGGTGTGAGCTTTAGAGATTGCACAAGCTGTGGCATTCCTGCAACATTGTGTAGATACAATTTTGTTGCAGCAATTTGAAGAAGTGATGTCTTTCACACGCTATCACTGAAGCTCTTCATTTTTTAACATGTATTATTATGTATTGACCACCGGATGTGGAATCTGGAAATGTGAGCTAGATGATTAAGCTCCCTGTTCATTACATGGAAAAAAGAAGTGAACTCTGATATCCTACTATATGTATTAGTACTTTAACGAATCAAGTCAGAACATGAATATTTGTCAAAAGAAAAGCAGTTTCATTTTCATGTCTTACTGCTATTAAAAAAAATAAAGAAAAAGTTTCATTCTCTGCAGTTAGTCCTACCACACATCTGTTGGAAAATATTTATTAGGTCAAACCTTTCAAAGGATTTAGGAAATTAAGAACTGAATTTATATATTTTAGTTGGGCTTGGGTGTAAGCTTCTGAATCCTGTCAAAGCTAAAATGTTTGTGCATGGGCCTAAGGAACTATATGGTTGGTGACGGTCACACCTGTGGAGTTTTAGAAGGCACTGTAGTGTAGCATGCAACTCAACAGGGACTTCTTTATTACATCTTAGGACTGCGTGTCTAATTTAAACCAGTTGTATCCCATTTTACTTGCTTAGATTCTTTATTGAATCTGACTTACGGTATTTTACAGATGCTTACAGCTTTATAAGATTGGACCTTATTATTTATTAATATATACATTCACAGATATTTACAGAGGCTGCTTTTATTGTAATGTCTTATCAGGTGGATTTAAGTTAGTTCAGAATGTAAGCCTCCCTATTAATTTCTTTCTGGTGAAAAGATTTTGTGACAGAAGGGGCTGCTGCTGAGTTGTGAGATACATTGTCTTCTTGGGCTTATTGGTTTCAGTTTTCTGATATTATTCTTACAATTTCAATTATGATAGGTAAAAAAGTCACAGAAAGTAGAAAAAGATATTTTTCAAAGCAGCCCGGTAGTCACTATGCTCCCCTTTCTACACAAGACATTGCAGCCGGAGGGGGTGTTCGGGGTAGATTGTGGGGCTGCCATAGAAAAAGAGGTTTTGCTATGGATTGAATCTCATAATATTCAAGTCAGCAATATGATTTCGAAGGGATATCTTTCATTGTTTTATGTAAGGAGTTCACAAATAAAATCTGCAGACAGCCATTTTCAATCTTTATGAGAAAGATTTCTAAAGGAAAAGAAGATTTGATGGTCAACTCTTGCTCCCACGACCCCACCCCAAAGTCCACTATAGTATACCTCGTGCTCTTCCCAGCACCAGTGACACACGCACACCAAAAATGATCACATTTGTACAAAAGAAAGTGTATGGAACACATTTAGAACAAGGAAAAAGATGAAAATGCAAATGATGATTTCTTTGTGCCTGCATTTCATGGGAAGCGATGTACGCTACTGTCAAAGTAAGTGACAAAACAAAGGGTACTGTTACCAATTTGAATAAGCCCATTATTTATAGGTAAAAGGCATGTTCCATCATGCTTATATGTAGTTCTTTCATGTTTTATACTCCTACTCTCTTATTTTCCTGTATTTAACAAAAGGAGTTAAATTTCTGGTATATTTGAAAAGTTCCAGGGAAACAACATACACGGCTCTAGCAAGGTTTTATTGAATCTTGTTCATCACAAGAATCAGAGAACAGTTAACTCATCAACAGAGTCTTGTTTTTGTTGGGACCACTTATAACACCCCCAGGAATTAGTATCTTTGGGTCATCTAATCATTTCCCTCAATCAGCAGATTAACCATCTGCTGCTAACAACTTCAAGAAACTAGTGACCTTCAAGTAGAGAGATTTAAAACCAAATTAAGAATGGATTTTTATTTTTGTGCCAACACGGAAAAAAAAAAAAGGACAACAGCTTAATTTAAGTAAGAAAAAAGAAACACTTAAAACTCAATTTTTGTGTCTTTGTTAAAAAAGAAATCTGATAATTTAAATTTGTTTATGTTTTGACTTCAAATTTAGTTCATTCAGAGAAGGAAATGTTATCTTTCTGAAATGAAATTATAAAACCCCAAAATAGAAAAGTTATAAACATACTTTATTTCAGAACCTTTAAAGCAATGTTTCCAACGTCATATTTGAAATTATGATTATAATATTAGCCTTCAGCACAGAAAAGGCATGGACCTGTTGGAGCACGTCCAAAGAAGGGCCACAAAAATGATCAGAGCGCTGGAGCACCTGTCCTGTGAGGACAGGCTGAGAGAGTTGGACTCACTCAGCCAGGAGAAGAGAAGGGAGACCTTACTGTAGCCTTTCAGTACAGAAAGGGAGCTTATAAAAAAGACAGGGACAAACTTTTTAGCAGGGCCTGTTGTGATAGGACAAGGGGTAATGTTTTTAAACTAAAAAGGGTAGATTTAGACTAGATGTAAGGAAGCAATTGTTTACGATGAGAGCGGTGAAACCCTGGCACAGGTTGCCCAGAAAGGTGGTAGATGCCCCATTCCTGGAAACATTTGCTCTGAGCAAACTGATCGAGTTGATGATGTCCCTGCTCATTGCAGGGGGGTTGGACTAGATGACCTTTAAAGGTCCCTTCCAAACCAAACTATTCTATGATCCTGTGATTTCAGAATTTTTCAAAATTTTTCTTCTCTACTTTTATCTACCCAACTAAAATTATTTGTTGTGTTATGTTCAAATTAACAGATTGTTTTAGTTGCTTAGAAGCTTGAAATTTGGGGAAAATGGTGATTTCTCCCAATTACATTCCTTACAGGTAAACATCTAGATATGTCATGTATTTTTGAGTTAACTAGAGTTTAAGCGTTGCTAAGACAGGTCAAAATTTCGTTAGAAGTAGTAATTTAATTAAAGTTTTCCTGATTTTAATTGTATGTTTACAGTTAAGAATTCTGGTAACACTCAAAATTTGCAGCCAGGCTCTTGGTCTATATGATCTTGTTGGGCCACAAATAGCTGAGAAACCATGGGCCACGTACTGAGCAGTTAAAAACTAGAAACTTTTCATAATCTCTTGCAAGTTGTGAAAGAATGTATATCTATCTAAAGAAAGAGATTAGTTTAATTACACTCTATCTAATGTTAGAAGTAAGCCTGACCTATGTATTAATTTGTGCCTTATGACTATCATCAGAAATTATCACTGTGAAATAATGTTTCTTGTTTGAAAGATTTTAAAAATGGAGAAAAAAGCCATTTTAAGCCAAATTATTAACAGTGTCTCAAATTTTGAGACATTTACTCTGATTACAGGATGCACAGTTATGAGTTTATTTCATTAGAAAACTCCATTGAACTACATTGTGATTTTTTCATACCTGGAATGTAATATAGGGAAATAAGAGGATACAGAACAATGTATTTTTTTTCTATTCAAATATTAAAATGGGGGGAAGGGGTGTTTATCTTCCATAAAATAACCAAATGCACACTATAGTGCAGCGAGTACAACTAAAAGTTCCACCGCTGAATGTACCATAAGGTTTTTTACTTTTGCTGTTGTAAGCAGAGGGCACAGAGGTTATTATTTCAGTTCAGTGTCTAGACTGAAATGAAGGGGGAAAATTGCACTAACTTAAAATTTTAATGTTTTGTGAAACTATTGATTTTAAGGATTCCTACATGAATTTTTTTTCATATTCTTTAGTAAATTCTTTAGTTTAAGTAATTCTGCCTGGCTTTCCAAAATGACTCTTAAAATTGTTTATAAAATATTCCTTGCTGATTAATCATTATTTATTATTAATAATAATAAATAATAATAAAACATAAAACTGTTACCAATTTTGTTATCTTTATGTGGAGGAATCTACATTTGTTTGTTTTGAGAATTTCCTGAGGCAAATGTCCAGGATCTCTTAATGAGTCAGTGGAGATTAGTCCTAATTTATGAGAAGATATAATTCACTTATTTTAAACATTTAAAACACAATGACGATCTACAGAACTCTGTGTGAGTGAACATTAGTTCCAAAAGATTATGTGGTGAGGAACCTGTAATTAGCTAATAGGAGTCCAGGCTGGGAGCACTGAGCCCAACTTTTAATGAAAATGTCCTTACGATGAACATTCACAAATAAGTTTTATATTTAATGCAATCTTATGTTTGTCTTCATTGAGCACTTATCTATATGACCAATAGCTCAGTAGGAAACTAGTTAATTACGTTGGGAAAAAATAAACAGTACTAGTGGTGTGTACAGAAAAAAATGCCATTCCTTCATGAGATACTATGAATTCGTTGTGTGAATTTGGTCTGGTCGTAGAGAGATTCAATCACATCTGTAGAACTGAAAAGACAACTCCTAGATATACTGACGTTCCTAGCTACTACAGGCTTTTCCTTTATAGTCCAACATAAAAACGTTAAAATCCTCTCTTTGTTTTATGAGAAGGCTATGTAGTGACACTATCATCAAGGAAGTATGCTTGTGTTTCTTTGTGATATACAGTTGTGAAGCTCAGTAATCTGTCTGTCTGGTAGATCACTGGGCAGAATATTAGGGTAGTCTATTCTGTGGGAGATAAAGGCATGAATGAGCTTCTCTGTATTTGACAGATAGAGAAATGTTTTAAATCCCAAAATATTTCTCAGGTGATAATAGATCTTAATAATAAACCTGCCAGTGTTCAGAGGATATACTGGAGTCAAAAAATACTCTGCAGTGTTAAACAGCACCTAGGCATTAAATGTACATCCATCAGGAAAAAAAAAAAAAAGAAAAAGCAACACAAAACTTTCAAATATTTGAGATGCCCTTGTGCTCTTGAGGAAACCCAATTACAAATTTTATACAAATTAACTTAAGAAATGAAGTTTCATCCATATCTAAAAAGGGACAGTTTATCATTTAAATAGTATGGTTTGATTTTACTTGCATGATTCTAACACTGATTTTGGTGGTACAAATTTAAATGATCTGTCTCAAATACAGTAGGTAAATACTAGTTCATATATGGAACTTCATAAAATACAATAATGAATGAAAGACTTTGAAAAGCAAAAGATTAAAAGGTTGTTTTTCTGCAGCTGGTAGAAATGTCAAAACACATCTACATTTTACAAAAATTGTATGGTACAATATAGATGATGTTTTGACCTTCTAGCATGCAAAAACATTAGGCAGGAAGAAAGATTAGATATCATAGATAATAATATGTTTTCACCTGTAGTATCCTCAGTATGTAACAGTCACAAAACCTTCATGTGGTGGTCAAACCAAAGTGAAGATTCTTGCCAGTCTTGGTCTTCACTGAAGGTAACACAGAAACATTGTAGATAAGTAGAGGGAGATACCCAGTGAAATAGAAGACTTGTTTAACTTCATTGTGGGTATTAGATGGAAATTCACCTGAAAGCAATCAAATCTGCTCAGGTTGATCTCTGAATCCCTGAAGGATGCCACAGAAACCAATGAAAAAAATTTCCGCACATATGGCTCCAGTTTCAGGCTTACAAGTGTACAGAGCTTTTTTGGGCTTACGATAGGGAAATAGTAATTTGGAGAGAAGGGTTGATTTGGTTTTTAGACATTTGGGAATTTATACTATAATAATAAAAGACTTGTGCAGCAGAAATATGGTTCCTTCAAGCAGAAATTAACACTATTCCAGTACTGTATAAAACACATTCACTGCAATCTAGTATATATATTCCTATTATTACACAAATTGTGGAATAATTTATTCTTAATCTTCAAAAAAAATACTCTAAAAAGGTTTTAAAAAGAGACCTGATCTTTTTTTCATCATTTTTAGTACAGAAATTTTAAGCTCCCAAAGGTACTGTCAAATTTTTGCTGATGGCTGATAGTATTTGAGTAGTTGCTATCATTCAGCGGGTATCTGTACTTCATACCTGAACATCTCACCCTCCTTTGAGAAAGTTTTGATCTGTTAATTCTTTTCTCTTGACATTTTATTCTTTGTTTCAGATATAGTTTGCTAAAGGACCATAATAATGGCTTTGGCTTTAGGAGTAAGACTTTTAAATTGTTCTGTGCTCTTTATAGCCGTTTAAAATTCCATTCTTAATTTTATGAATATGCAGTTTTGTAAATGATAGCAATTCTGTATATTTGTTACAGAATACAGTGGAAATGTTGCTTCAGAAATCTTAGTGCAACAGCACAGCAGACTGGAAAGTAGAAGAGAAGCTTGATAAAGTAAATAGGCTGCTGCTTTTATACCAATAGTAAAGGGACTTCGTTTTATTTGGTGAAAACTTGTACTGGTACTAAGTTCCTTCCTACACTAGATCTAAGGATACTCAGCTCTAAACACCAAAACAAACCAAAAAAAGACCCCTTTGTGATATAGATAGACCCTTCGCTTTGAGAGAAAGAGGGAATAGGAAGGACTCAACAAAAGAGTAACAAATGATTCACAAATCGTCTAGAAAGCTCAGTTGACGTAACTATCAAAATTTGAAAAAGCCCTAAAAATGGCAAATAGAAAATATGTATTTTAAAAAAATTGGTTTCTGTTTTACCGTTTGTTTCCAATTGTGGTATGAACCAAGAAAATGAACATGTGTCTCTGGAAATTCTGTTTTTTTAAAAGAAATAAAGAAAAAAGTGATGTCTTTCTTTAAAGCCTAGGGACAGATTTTCAACTGTTTGCATTTTCAAAAGAATTTGGTGACCAATTTGATAAGAATTAATGGTGAAAGTTTTATGAATTAAGAATATATTTGAAATAAAGCTATTAGTGAAATATTTGCTTTTTCATAAAAAGTTATGTTAGTAACTAGTTTGATAATAATTTATTCTTAACTCTTCCAGTTCATTACTTTGAAAGTATTATTTTTCTATTGTATCTTATATAGCAAACAATGATGCCAAAATAATGCCAATGTTTTACTTTGTTTAGAGAAATAAATGTATTTCAAAATTTTGAACAATTCACTTCTGTGTTTTTTGACCAGCTGCAGTGCTTAAGCCCTTCTAAAAACTGAGTCCCTTATTTAGTGACTTAGAGAGGTATCTTTTAAATGAGCTTTGTTGAATGTTATGGGCTGATTGTAGTTGTGGATCCCCGGTGATTTGGGGCCATTTAGTACCAGCCTCAAAAGCCTCGGTCTGTGCAGATTGCTTCAGCTAAAACCATGAGCAAACTGTGCTGTTTGTATATACTGTTCCCTCATGGTAACTCTATCTCACTTGCCAAATGGAAGTGCCAGGTAGTATTTTCCGAAAGGGCTTTTCCCTCATGGAGAACAAAAAAAAAAAAAACCTAACAAAAACGTTTGCTAGCATTTAAAGCCATACTCAAATGGTTCAACACTGACACTTTAAAGTTATTGTGCATTTTAATCTTGATTTTGCAAAACACTGAATAGCAAATTCACAAAACAACACTGATGTGCTCAAAGTGGGGTCAGCACAACATAGATGTGTACAAAAGTTTTATTTATTTTCATTTTAAATGCTTGAGAGAAGCAATATTGTCTCACATCCTTATTAAAAATATGCTAAAATAGATAACATACATCCTACGGGTCATAAAATGCCAAACCTTAATAAGGGTGCATTTTTGTTATATTATAAATATGATGAAATTGATTAAATAGATTGCTCTGCAGCAAGAGGCAGTTAAGAAAAAGTTATAATCAGACTGGTGTTGTAATAAATTATTAAATTAGCATTTCTGTAATTCCAAGATTAATAGAAGATAGAAAATGTGTGCAATGTCATATTTTCCAATTAAGAAGCAAACAGTCTTCAAGTAATGAAAAAGCAGGTTAGTGACATCCAAGTTATACTAGACAAGTAATATCCGTGATATAATTTTTTTTTAAAGAGGACTTAGTCAAGTCTAAGAGGTATTATTAAAAATAACTGCAATTTAAGCAGGACTATAGAATAATATGCCAGAAGGGAATACTAACAATAAAGATAGAATCATAAACTTCAAATAAATGACACAATAACGTCACGCACTTCCAATAAAGCCTTTGAGACCTAAAGATAGAATTTTACCTTATAGTTTATATCCCAAGGTCAGAAAAGTGGAGTACTTTGTCCTATATTCCAGAAGTGGTCTCTTTACTCATTTACAGTAGGGAGCAATTTAAAGTGACTTACAAGTAGGTAAAGGGCTTGGTTCTCATTTGTGCCCATTAAAGAAAAACAGTAGCTTAGTGAAATATGTCAGCCTTTTCTGTTATTCAGTGACTGTACAAAGCATTTATAGTCTAGAAATTCAAAATAATGCATTGATTGGACTAAACTTTCTGCATTAAAGGCAAATGAAAGACAGATAACCTGCATGGCAAAGAAAAAAACAAAACAAAACAAAACAAGTAAAACCCCCTCCCCCACTTTCTTTTTATATATGTAAACGTGGAAAGTGGCTTGTTTATTCAAATCGTCCTTTGATACAGATAATGAGACTTCTAATAAATGAGTTGGTTTGCATTGTAGATACCTGATTCAGGATTCAGTTTCTCTTCCTGATTAAGTGAATATCAAAGGCTCTGAATTGTTTTCTAACAGCTTAAGACAAAAGGGGGAATAATTTCCTATCTCATGGGAACATAATTATCTGAATTGCAATTCCTATGGCCCATGGATTTAACATACCATCCTTTCTGTGGCAGAACCCTGCCATTTCGTATCAAGATCTCAGTTTTACATTACACAGAAAGGAAACACTATGATCCAGTGCCACTGCTGATAAAATTCCTGTCTCAGAGAAAGTCCGTACTGAATTCTCATCACTGCTTCTTGCAGCTCTTCACTTTTATTTTTTTTCATCCAAATACAGCCAACATCAAACCTTGAGTTCTGAGATGATCACTTTTTTTCTTTGTGGAAGGTCGGGGGCAAATCAGAAGTCTTACTTATACAACATACAAGCATAAAACAAGTTTTATTACAACTGTTAATACTTCTTTGGGAAGTGAGTATAGATAGAAAATAACCTCTAATCTTTTTGTCAGACAGTGGGGCCTCATAAATGTGTTTCTCAAGCAATGGATCGCTTTGAGAGTGCTCTTATGACTGGAGTGTTGGAATAGAAGGATACAAGTTCTTTACGAAGGCCAGGCAGGGGAGACGTGGAGTGGATGTCACCCTCTATGTCAATAGAGTATACGGAGCTCTGACTGGGGATGGATGAGGAGCCGACCAAGAGCTTATGGGTCAGGATTAAAGGGAGGGCAGGGACAGGTGACGTTACAGTGCGGGTCTGCTACAGGCCACCTGACCAGGAAGACCTAGCAGATGAGGCCCTCTATAGACAGATAGGAGCAGTCTCACATTCACGAACCCTAGTCCTCATGGGGGACTTCAACCACCCTGATATCTGTTGGAGGGACAACAGAGGAGGGCATAAGCAATCCAGGAGGTTCCTGGAATTTGTTGATGAAAACATCCTTCTCCAAGTGATAGAGGAGCCAATGAGGAGAGTTGCCATACTGGACCTTGTTCTCACCAACAAGGAGGGGCTGGGTGGGGAATATGAAGCTCAAGGGCAGGCTGGGTTGCAGTGACCATGAGATGGTGGAATTCAAGATCCTTAGGGGAGCGAGGAGGGCGTACAGTAAGCTCGCTACCCTGGACTTCAGGAGAGCGGACTTTGGCCTCTTGAGGGATCTGCTTGGTAGAGTACCATAGGATAAAGTCCTGGAGGGAAGAGGGGCCCATGAAAGCTGGTTAGTATTCAAGGATCACCTCCTCCAAGCTCAGGAGCAATACATTCCAACAAAGAGGCAGTTAAGCAAAAATGCCAGGAGGCCTGCATGGATGTCCAGGAGTTCCTGGACAAACTCAGATTCAAAAAGGAAGCCTACAGAGGGTGGAAGCAAGGATGGGTATCCTGGGAGGAATACAGAGAAATTGTCCGAGCAGCCAGGCATCAAGTTAGGCAGGCTAAAGCCCAGATTAAATTAAATCTGGCCGGGGTCATCAAAGGCAACAAGAAAAACTTCTATAGGTATGTCGATGATAAAAGGAAGACTAGGGAAAATGTAGACCCTCTGTGAAAGGAAACGGAAGACCTGGTCACCCGGGATATGGAGAAGGCTGAGGTACTCAGTGACTTTTTTGCCTCAGTCTTCAACGGCAAGTGCTCTAGCCACAGTACCAGAGTCACAGAAGGCAAAGGCAGGGATTGGGAGAATGAGGAACTGCTCACTGTAGGAGAAGACCAGGTTTGAGACCACCCGAGGAACCGGAAGGTGAACAAGTCAATGATGAGATTCATCTCTTGGTCCTGAGGGAACTGGCAGATAAAGTTGCTAAGCCCCTATCCATCGTATTTGAGAAGTTGTGGTGGTCTGGTGAAGTTCCTGCTGACTGGAAAAGGGGAAACGTACCCCCCATTTTTAAAAAGGGAAAAAAGGAAGACCCAGGGAATTACCACCCGGTCAGTCTCACCTCTGTGCCTGGTAAGATCATGGCACAGAGCCTCTTGGAAACAATGCTAAGGCACATGGAAAATAAGGAGGTGATTATTTCACAGCCAACATGGCTTCACCAAGGGTAAAATGTGTCTTTGCCCTTGGTGGCCTTCTGTGACAGGGTTACAGTGTTGGTGCATAAAGGAAGAGCAACTGACATCATCTACCTGGACTTGTGCAAAGCATTTGACACCGTCCCACATGACGTCCTTGTCAGAGGAGGGGAGGAATCCCTCTCCCAATAGGAGAGACATGGATTTGATGGATGGAGCACTTGGTGGACAGGAATTGGCTGGATGGCTGCACACAAAGAGTTGCTGTCAATGGCTCGAAGTCCAAGTGGTGAGCAGTCATGAGTGGCATTCCTCTGGGGGCTATATTGGAACCCGTGCTGTTTAACGTCTTTGTCGGCGACATGTACAGTGGGATTGAGTGCACCCTCAGCAAGTTTTACGATAACACAAAACTGAGTGGAGCAGTTGACATGCTGGAGGGAAGGGATGCCATCCGGAGGGGCCTGGACAGGCTGGAGAGGTGGGCCCATGCCAACCTCATGAAGTTCAACGACGCCAAGTGCAAGGTCCTGCACGTGGGTCAGGGCAATCCCAAGCACAAATCAGGCTGTGCAAAGAATGGATTGAGAGCAGCCCCAAGGAGAAGGACTTGGGTGTATTGGTGGTGAAGAAGCTCAACATCAGCCGGCAATGTGCGCTCACAGCCCAGAAAGCCAACCATATCCTGGACTGCATCAAAAGAAGCGTGGCCAGCAGGTCGAGGGAGGTGATTCTGCCTCTCTACTCTGCTCTCATGAGACTCCACCTGGAGTACTGCGTCCAGCTCTGGAGCCCCCAGCATAAGAAGGATGTGGACCTGACATGGACATGTTGGAGCGAGTCTAGAGGAGGGCCACAAAGATGATCAGAGGGCTGGAGCATCTCTCCTATGAGGACAGGCTGAGAGAGTTGGGGTTGTTCAGCCTGGAGAAGAGAAGGCTTCAGGGAGACCTTATTGTGGCCTTTCAATACCAAAGAGGGTCTACAGGAAAGATGGGGAGGGACTTTTTACAAGAGCATCTAGTGATAGGACGGGGGCTAATGGTTTTAAACTGAAAGAAGGTAGATTTTTATTTGATATTAGGAAGAAATTTTTCACTTTGAGGGTGGTGAGACACTGGCAGAGGTTGCACAGTTGTGGAAGCTCCATCCCTGTAAGTGTTCAAGGCCAGGTTGGATGGGACTTTGAGCAACCTGGTCTAGTTGAAGATGTCCCTGCCCATGGCAGGGGGGTGGAACTAGGTGATCTTTAAGGTCCCTTCCAACCCAAACCATTCTATGATTCTATGATTAGTAATAGTAAGGATAATTTTTTTTCTTTTAAACTTTTTCGTTCAGCTGAATCTCATTCACAAGACATAGTGTCCCTCATACGTTATTGTGACAAACTAAATGTCTTTTAAAAATGAGTAAGGCACAATGCTAACAACTTTGTCTTGATAGCTTAGTAAGTGAAGGAAAAAAGGGAAATTCAAGTCATCATGACCTCTTTAAGACACCTTTTAAAATTTTGTCACAAGTTCACAATAAAACTGTGATAAGACATGACAAGAACCACCTTTATTTTATTTGATTTGATTTGGAAGAAATAGGTTCAAATAACATCAGAATTTATTCTTTGATTTCAAGAGCTATGAGACCTAGAAGCTACAGAAAAGGTCAAATGAACTATCACAGCAACATGAAAATTTAGCGTGCAGATGATAAAAAGTTCTGTACAGAGAATAAAGTCATGGGAGATTTTGATTTTAAAAAATAGTGGGGGAGAAAATGGTCATGGAAGAATAATTTTCATGCCTATAGAATCACACAACCGGACCGCACCCAAAACCCAAGGTTAATATAACATTGTTATCACCGAACATCTTGAGTAGTTTATTATCATTTTGTTATAGGAAATGCAAAATAATAATAGCATTTTATTGTTAGTTTCCAGTGGCAATATTATAAATCCAATAAAATAATTTGAAAATGTCACTTCCCTCTTGTTATTTTCTTCAGAAGAAATACAAAGAAAGTGATGACATTTATCTACACAGCGATGCCGTAAACCTGAGAAGTAACCAATTGCAAGCAGTTTAATTCTTCAGGTGAAGAAAGAAATAGAAATTACTACTTAAAAACTATAGGGAATAAGGCTTTTCAAACGTTTATTTTTTAATTTCTGATGTTCATTATCTTTTCATCAGCATATTATGAGCGGTAACAGTAGGATCATATTAAAATAATTATAATTTCATAACTTTTGGAGTGAAAACTTGAAAAGACAGAGGGACAAGTTATATTATACCATTATTCCCTATTATTTCTCCAGTAGATGTGCAATTTGTCATGTTCATAAAATACTGTGGCTTTTGGAACACAGTATCTTTTAAGTTCTTTTATGCTACTACCAATTGGTATTTTTGCTGGACTTGATGTGTGCCTTATTTTTTTTAACAAGCCTTTATAAATTTTTTGGTGTTGCTTTATTGTAGACTAGAGGGGCATATCTGCCCTTGCATTTTGAGACAGCAATGCAGATTTGACAATGTTTCCCTTTCCAGTACTGCAAATTTAAATATATCCTATGTGCCCTACACAGACTAACCATGAAATATGCTTAGAATGAAAAAAGTAAAGATCCAGTCTTCATTTAGCTGTAGTTTATCTCATTATTTGCGTGAGCCAGGGATTACTCATTTAAGGTGCAGAATTTCGCCCTTGAACAAAAGACAGACTTTGATGTTGTGTTAAATGAGGAGTAGTTGCGTTCAGCCCAGTGGAATTGCTACTCACTTGTGCTGGGAAATAAAAGAAATTAAGAGTCTATTTAAAGTATGTTTTATAATTTCTAATCTTTGTGTATCAACTCATTTGCATCTTATCTCCATGAAAAATTCTGTCAGAGTTCACCGTCTCTCATTTCATATAACGTATTTCCTGTCGTTTCAAAGCAAAAACAGTCATTGAAAGAAATTGTATAGTATTCATGATGTGTATTTTTAACAACTTTGTTATTAAAAGCACAGGGGAAAATGTGTCAAATTATTGCAATTTCTCTCTATGTGTTTTCTTTTCCAGAAGGCTCGAACTTATCATGCATATGTTAAAATTAGCCTAGGGCCTAGGAAATTTGGCAGTGAAACTGTTAGAACAGTATTTCACAACCACCTGCACTTTCCTGTTGTGAATTTTATTCCAATTGCTAAAAATATACTTGCCATTAGCAGTGATTTAAGAGCTATCAGTGCATCATCAGTGCAGGCTGGAACCCTGAGAGAGGACGGTTAAAGAGAAGGAGCAGTGATTATGACCTCCTTGTTGAGAGTGACTCTTTTCATTTATGCAAAGTACATCCTGCAAACAGGGAGCCGCCTGCCTTCGAGTATTCTTTAGAAATGATCTGTCTGAAGAAATAGGAAGGAAAATCTGGGTAACAGAAGAAGCACAGGCACTCCTAAAGCTCATATAGCAAGATTTACCAAAAAGCTAGTTATTGGAATGTAAAGTAGAAAGATCAGATCACAAAATAGTTTTCCTCGGAAAAGGAATTCTACAGTCATTTGAAATTAATAATACAACTTATATGTCATAAATCTGACTTTGCAAACTATTTTCCAGTTTATAACTTGTGGTTAAAATGAGGCCTGGGAGAAATTAATTTGGTTTAGTGATAAAGGCCAGTAAGAAACTTTCAGTGATGGAATATTTTTTTTGTCATCTGATTTGTTTTCTGTTCGGTGCACTGATACCTATCAGTCATCTTCACATTGTAAGGTACATTATAATCTTAGGTCCTATTTCAGCAAAAAGTGAGTGAGTACCTGGTCAATAACTGATTTACTTATTGAAATTTGCTAATACTTGGAATAGCACATACCAAAAGGAAATTATTTAATTCTCAGAAAGTCCTGATCCCTCCTCATTTCCCAGTGTGGTTTTGTACAGCCATGTGGGCTGAACCCTTTTTGTTCAGAGGTGCTATATTTGCCTGAGCCACTGTGCATCAAGCAATGGCAGAGTAATGCTGTAATAAACAGGAGTTTATGTTTTATTTTGAGTTCTGTTTTATTTTGGGTTTGTTTTCCTGAGAAGGCATTGCAGGATTAGCAGCTCCTTAAATGGCTTTAGCCTACCTTTGCGATGAAAATCGGACAGGTTGACAACTTAAGCAAAAGTCTTACTTGGGTATTTGGGTACGCCCTGAGTTAAATCAACAAATTTAGGCCAAAAATATTTCTGAATATAGGTCAGAGGCTTTCAAAGTGTGAATGAGAGCTGGACTAATGGCAGTACTTTGCTGCTGTGGTTAATGCTACAGGGAAGATGTACCTTAACAGAAATACTTGAAACATCTGTATGCATTTAATAGGTTACTTGGGTGCTACATAATCCTGCTGTTAGGACTCCAGTTGCTGTGTTTTTACATATTTCTGCCTTACTGAGCAGCAGTCACCTGCAGTAAAAATGCACAGGGAATGATTAGCAGCTGACAAATCCAGGTGCTGGGCTATGAGGCATTTGAACACTTATGATATTGCCTTGCATTCATCTTCAGGATAATATTGTGTGAACTCAACTAGAAATACCAATGCCTCTAAGATTGCCTCTTTCTAGCCATTTCTAAAAATATTTTCAAAGCAAGTTTTTGTGGGTTATTATTTCCTGTCTACAGAAAGCACTATGTTCACCCAAAGGAAAAAAAGAAGTGGTAATAAACCAGGAGCTTTTAATCAACTGTGAACTAAAAGGTAGGCCTAAGGGATCTATACAATGCAAAAGCTAACTTACAGAACTTGTTTTAGAACAGAGCCAATTCAAATTCAATTCACATGCACACAAACTTATGAACTAATGCAAATCCAAATTAATGATTCCCAGGGCCTAGTTTTTCATGGCTTTTCTCCTCACCTCTCTCTATGTAGGGTAAAATCCATGCCCTTAGACTCTTGCAGAATCACGTAATAGGCATGAAGCTGTTTTACTGTCATAGGAGTTAGTTCTGTACCTTTCTATATGTACTTGTCTATATATCTAAATTAAGGAAAAATTTACTCAGGGATGTCTTAAACTCAAGTGATCAACCATCTACGCTAAATAAAATCAAGGCTGTTACAGGCACTTCCTAGTTTTATCAAATATCTTCTTTTTAAGATATTCCACATGAACCCTGTTGGTAAAACTAATGTGAAGTAACTATTTTTAGTATAGGATTAATGCATTCTTTCCTGTCAGTTTACTTCTTTGAGGAAATTCCACACTGTTTTATGATTGTATGAGTTACGTTCTTGCAGCTAGTGATTATTTGAAGTAAATTTAAAGGCATGAAATGAGACAACATTTTTCTTCCATAGCATATCATGAACTAACATTTATGAATGTTTACTAAATTAACAGGTATAAATGCAATTATGTCTGAATACCAGTATACCAAACCAAATTTAAATCAACTGTTAGCTGCAAATTCTTTTAATTAATTTTTCTTTATCTGATTTACACTTTGAGTTTCTTCTCATGACCATTAAATTAAATACCTCTAGTTAAATCAGCTTTGGTGTGCAACTACAGTCAGAAAAGAAAGAGATTTGTTTTATCAAGATTTTATTGACTTCAGGATTGAGAATGGTTAGAAAAGAGAAAAAGAAGCAATCATGTAAAATGATGGTAATGCAATTTTCTTGCAAGCATTGGCTTACTGTGCTAGGTCCTCTGCAAATTAGAAAAGAGGTGTCGACTATTATGGGGAACTATCTGCCCAAGGTTTTCCTTGTAAACTATGCCAAGAGACTTAAGCAGGTTTAGTGAATGCAAAATGAGCTAAATTCTCCATTTAAACTCGAGAAAGTTTTTCTAACACCCGTAATCTTGGTCAAGGTGGTAGGAAGCGTTTCAATAAAACAGAGGGGGCTGTGTTAGAAAAATGCTTGTCAAAAACATACTTTTTTATAAAGGAAGATTTGGCAACTCCAAAATGAAGTTTCTCAGAAGAGACTTTTTTGAATACTCAGATGGGCTATTACAGATGCAATATTCTCTGTCCTCACCTCTAGACACAGGCTATTCTGAATTTTCCTCTTATTTTTCTACAAAACATCAAAAAAGTGTGGTGTCATGTTGATGCAGACTGTGGAAATACTTGAAATCTCAAAATATAGTATTGCTAGAAGATAGTTTCCCACATGGTTCTGATTTCTCTGGAGAACAAGATATACCTGAATAGTATGACATGGTAAAGAGGCAGTTCTGTCTATATGCAGGAATATATTCTCAAATCATACTCATTTTTGCTATAGTGGAGCTATAGCAAAAGATAATATAATACACAACTTGCTATTGCAGTTTTCCAATGAACCTTGATCCCAGCCATCTTTTAGAAGATATACATTTTAAATATTTAATTTCATTTTTAGATGCACAGAATACATTACATGTAATTTATTCTGCTCCTCCCCTCCCCCCGCCACCCCTCCCCTGGTAAGCCAGCAAAAAGAACTGTCTGAGTGCTTCGTGAGAGTAAGAAGTAGTCAGCACTCGCTGATTTCTCTATATGAGTTATGAGTCAGATTGGAAAAATATTTATAACCATCAGTGCAGATGATAGGGGTGATGCAACATTGTGTTATTCACGTATACAGTAACTTTGTTCTTCAAGTATTTAGGACTCTTTGATGTCTGCAGCACAAATTTCCCATCACAGTAAAATGCATGTCCCTTCTTAACTGACTACAACAAGAGTGCATCTGATACTATCCCACAGGAGTTCCACATATTACCCACCCTAGACAGGATAATCCATCCACTAAATAGAGAACTTATTCAATACTCCATGTGTTTACATAGATCATAACAAGTTACAGCCTCTTCTAGAACCTTTGAAACACACTTTTTTTGCAGGACTGTGGCACTGTCTAGTCCCATATTTTTTTCCTCAGACCTGCTGCTTCTTTCAAGCTCAAGATATACATAAGTGGGAATTTGACCCACTTACGATTCTTCAGGTCTCTGCTGCCATACTATTGCCGCCTTTGTGATCCCAACACCCTAAATTGCTCCTGAGTATGACTGTGTCTCTTATTTCAATTTCACTGTCTTTCTGCGTGCAAGAACTCAGAAATCTCAAACAGATCAGTCAGTCCCGTCTTTGTGTCCTCTAGTCTCACATATATCCTCTTAGATACTGGATTGTTCCTGTACTTTCATGCAGCACTGAGGAACCTCAGAGAATTACAGAATGGTAAGGGTTGGAAAGGCACTTCAGAGATCATCTAGTCCACCCCCCCTTGGCAGAGCAGATTCACCTAGAGCAGGTTGCATGGGATCGTGTCCAGGCAAGTTTTGAATATCTCCAGAGAAGGAGACTCCACAACCTCTCTGGGTAGCCTGTTACAGTGCTCTGTCACCCTCAAAGTAAAGAAGTTTCTCCTCGTGTTCAGGTGGAATTTCCTGTGTTCCAGTTTGTGCCCACTGCCCCTTGTCCCACTGCTGGGCAGCACTGAAAACAGTCTGGAACAATCCTCTTGACACCCACCCTTCAGATATTTATAAGCATCGATGAGATCCCCTCTCTTCTCCAGGCTAAATAGACCCAGGTTTCTCAGCCTTTCTGGAGGTGCTCCAGTCCCTTTATCATCTTCATAGTTCTCTGCTAGACTCTCTCCTTGTCTTTCTTGAACTGGGGGGCCCAGAACTGGACACAGTACTCCAGATGTGGCCTCACCAGGGCAGAGTAGAGGGGGAGGATGACCTCCCTCAACCTGCTGGCCACACTCTTCTTAATGCACCCCAGGATGCAGCTGGCCTTCTTGGTCACAATGGCACATTACTGGCTCAAATCAGAGATCCCTTTGCTTTTGAACAACTGTTTCCTATTTTGCAGAACCTTTCTTTCTGAAGTTACATTTAACTGTCTGAATTAGGATATGCGTCTTAATTCTAAGATGTCTTATTTCAGAGTTCCTGTTGCTTTCTTTATCTGTTCTCATTTTAACAGCTTAAACACCAGCCGTTTATATCCATTCATTAACATTCTGCAGGTAGTAGGGTGTATTTTCCTCTTTTTTATGCCATGTTCTGAATCACATATTGGTCTAGTCTTCTCTCCTGCTGCATCGCTTTTGGTTCACATTCCCCTGACCTCTGGTGTCTTGGCCTTTCCATGAAAAGAAACAAGAAGTCAGTAAGATTTAGATCATGGATCTAAAAAAAGTATTAGGTATTAAAGGGGATAAGATATTCCAAATGCTACAAAATTAAACACTTTCTCTTGTTGAATGCACTTTGAAATCTGTAGACAAAATGTTATTTCCACTTATAGTGAGAACAGTCTAATACTTGGTTCTGTATCATCTAGGATTTTCATATATTCCATTAAAATTAAATACTGTCTCCTTATTTAGTCCCAAAGTTGTTGTGCTTTATTGAATCCGTTCTTTGTTATCTTTTAGAGAGGTTTTTTAAAGTGGGCTCGTAATGCTGTACTGATGTTCGTGATGACCATACATATTAACTCTTTAAACAAGCACTGTAAAATTTCAAATGACTGTGCTACTTGAAAGATAAAAAATAAAGTGGAATAGATTCTCTAAGCTATGACAGCAATAATTGTAAATCAAAGGTAGGTAAAAAGGTTACAGTCTTGCAGACCACGACTAATTGCAAAAGGAATTAGTCTTTTTCCCTATAGTCAGGAAAAAACAGTAAAATTTATTCTCTGATCTTGTATTATTAAGTTTGGTACAGAAACTCTTGTCTACATCTATGCTAGGAACTCCCTGTTCAAAATTCTACAGTTATTCATAACTGCTTAATAGTAGTGACAGCTGTACAAACAGTACAAAAAATGATGACGATGAAAATATGGGGAAGAAAAGTTAAAACTTTTAAAAAGGGTTCAAAAGATCTTTAATAAAATCTAATGAATTTAAGATGTCAGCTTAAATGGTTGTGGTGGTTTGGCCTCAGCTGGCAACGAAGAACCACGCGGCCGCTCACTCAACCCCCACAGCTGTGGGGAAAATCGGAAGAAAAAGGCAAAACTCATGGGTTGAGATAAAGGCAGTTTAACAGAACAGCAAATGGAAAGAGAAAAACAATAACAATAATACCGACAAAGGAATATACAAATGTGATTATGGTACCACCGCTCACCGGCCAGACCCGGACCGCCCCAGCCCGCTCTGAGCGGTGACTTCCTGCCCCCTTCCCCAGCCAACTACCCCGACAGCCCGAATGGTATGGAATACCTGTGTCCCCTGCCACATCCTTGGGGAAATTAACCCCATCCCTGCCAGAACCAGGACAATGGTGAAATATATTACAGAGAAAAAGTCAATTATAATTGTATTAGGACTGTATTAATATTTGAATTTTAGTTATCAAGTTGTTTCAAAATTTTTCACTGAAAGGTATGTTTCAAATGTGTTTAGAACCAATATATCAAAAGTTACACCCAAATGGGACAGAATTTGTAGAAGAAAAAAACATCTCAGAACCCCAAGTGCATGTTTAAAATTGGCACGTCTAATGCTGGCACAGAAGATGGCATTATGGGTGAAAAGTAGCTGGCTGTTCTTTTGCGTACTGCTTCAGTTAAGGTTCATATATGTCTCTCCTATGGAGAATATAAGACACATCGGGCACCTACTGCTTCTGGGGTTGTACTCTTCTTAGGACAAGTCTGTAGGAGTGGTAATTCCCACTGGTATAATAGTCTAACGGTGCCAGAGCACTCCTGAAGTAGCATTTGATCACTCTTACTCAGTCTGAGAGCAGTTGAATTCCCATATCCTGCCTCTACCTCTGACTTGTTCTTCCTGGCTGCCTGCTCTCCTGTTTCTGGCTGTTTACTGGTTTAGCTTCCAAGGGAGAGAGGCAGAGATGGAGAGTGCTCCTGGCTGTGGAATTAGAACACTTGCTAGGGATGTGGGAGGCTTGAAGTCTCTGATGCTGAAAGGGGCCAGCAGATCAGGTTTTCTCTGAATGAGGCATCTAGACTGTGAAGTGGGCAGAACCAAATCCACCAGGATAACAGCAGTACCACGTTAGCTGATGGTCTGAACACATCTGGCTCTTTACAGTTCTCCATGGGGCATGCACAGGTACTTTCTGCCTAAATTAGGGTCACAGGAGAGCTCTCTGCAGAACGTAAGTACCACAGCTCTTTAAAAGAGGCCTATATAACTGGCTATGGGATGTTCTTGGGAGCCACCTAAATAGTTTGGCCCTGAAGAGCAGGCCACTGAGATTTCACTCCAAGTTCAATGTCAAAGTATTTTAAACACATTAGAGCTTATCATACATTTTCTTTATAAAAACAAGCCAAAGGTATTTGGAAACTAAAACCATGCAATGTTTGTTTAGCACATGCAATGTGCTGAAGAAAACACTGTTTAATAGGTATGAATAAATAACTCTAAATTCCCTGACCTCTTTTAAAGAACTGCTAATGTGTTTTGTTGTGTGATGAATCCTTCCAGTACTTAAAGGGGGCCTACAGGAGAACTGGGGAAGGGCTTTTTACAAGGGTATGTAGTGATAGGACGAGGGGGAATGGCTTCAAACTGGAAGAGTTAGATATTAGGAAGAAATTTTTCACTCTGAGGGTGATGAGGCACTGGAACAGGTTGCCCAGAGAAGTTGTGGAAGCTCCATCCCTGGAGGTGTTTAAGGCCAGGCTGGATGGGGCTTTGAGCAACCAGGTCTAGTGGGAGGTGTCCCTGCCAACGGCAGTGGCGTTGGAAATGATCTTTAAGGTCCCTTCCAACCTAAACCATTCTATGATTCTGTGATTCTATGAAATACCAGAGACTTCCTAAATTTATGCAACATATGAACAAATGATTGCACCACAACAAAAATGGAAACAAGAGACACTTGAAATGGGATCAAAGTAGGTATGAAAATACATGTTATTTTGCCATTAAAGCAATTACTACAAAAGAATATTAATATAAACCCACTTGGTCCCAGTGGATTTACAAATGATTACAAGATTTCAAACTACTGTTGTTCTTCATGCATTCAAATATCTTACTGTTGGATTCAATTAAGGTTTTCTCAGTTCTTGCAGAGGAAGTTGTAGTAGCACTCCAGTCATCATAAGGTAGCATCCTTAGAGCAGCCATGACATAGATCAGACTATAGATCTAGCCATTTCAACAACTTGCTATGAAGTAAAAAAAAAGGCGTACTTGAGGGAAAGGGGAGACATTTTTTAATGTGTGCTTGGTAAACATGAGACTATTTCACACTTTTGTTCACTAAGATAGTATTTTAAAAAATATTTTAAAGGTGAAGGATGAATCAGGAATAGCTTTCCTTTTAACATGCTTAGACTTTAAAAGCTTAGACTTTAAAAAGTCGGAAGGACATAGTTGGTCAATGTGTCCTCAACACGGAAGCAGAGTGGACAGTGTAATAACAGAAAACAGCATATTTATTTCACATACATGTAGTTCTTAATTTTGAATTGCCAAATTAAGAGGAAATTTTATCAGAAATTATTGTAAGGCAAGAGAAGACACTGACTGCAAGTGGGCTAAGGAAAGACATCTTTGGAGATCAGGAGAACTTCGCTTAGTTTTAATGACAGGACTAAGACTTCCTCTTCTCTGTGCTGTCTATATTCTTCACCTTTTTCTTCACTATATGTCAGTTCTGGTTTTATTTACACCTTACACTCTTATTCTTCTCTCTCTCCTTATCCCTCTGAGAGGGTGCTAAAGTCAGGTCCATGAAATTGCACTAATGTCCAATTAGTTCACTTTGGATTGGATTGTATTTTCTGTGTTGCTTTTTAGCTGGAAAGCAATTTCTCATGCCTAATAGAGGTGCAGCATGTGGTTTTCATCACATGAGGTTTCATCATATCCTCTAATCTCAGTTCAGATATGTTGGTAGCCCCATTAACCTTTCCAGTGAATATGTGTCCAATTTCAAGTACTCTTGATTGATAGATGGATTTATATTAAGACTATAAAACAAGATGAAATTCAAATGAAAAAAAATATCATGAACTAAAGCAATGAGATAGTGTGTATGAAATTCAGTAGGCAACCACCACTGGGCTTTTCTCAGCTCCGATGATGTTTTCTTCCGTCCAATATAATCACACGTGGATAGCTTGTATCTATTTCAGCAAAATAGATGGGTTGATTAGATGACAAACGTAAAATGTACACTATGATATATTGACAGATTTGTTATTAAATATTTACCAATCACCACAACTAGAATGTTTTTTATGCATAAGAGATCTGAAAGTCCCTAGAGAAAAAAACTCAAGTCATAACTAATTTTCTTCTTAATTACAGGACTCACTGGTAGTCAGGGGCAAGCTCCAACTATATAGGCCCATGCGTATTTTAATTCTCTTAAACCTGTGAAGTAATTTGAAGATGTGCTTGTGGAAGATGTATTCATAAGGAGGAAAGAATTTTTAGTGTGAAAAAAAATGTTGATCTATTTATATTTTACAGTAGTGTATCTGTATCAAGAGTCTGCTCTGTGTTGATTCTGTGCTGGTATCCCAGGGCCAGCTGGTGGTTGTATGTGGCCAACTGGTGGTCGTATATTGCCCAAAGAGGTTGTGCAGGTACATACTTAGAGATATTCAAGCACACAGTCCTGGGCAATCGGCTCTAGGTGGCCCTGCTTAAGCTGGAGTGCTGGACCAGATGACTTCCAGAGGTCCCTTTCAACCTCAACCATCTTGTGATTCTATGAACTGTAACCAAGACGGGGTTATGAAAACTACATTTCTGCTGAGCTCTCCTTACTTTGAGGCTTGCTTGTATTCTTACAGTCTGCTGAAGTGTAACAGTAAGCCTGGACATTGCCTGTATATTTTTAAAATTCTCACATTGATGCTTCAGAGAAAATAATATGCAGAAAAATATTTTAGCCACCTGGAAGTTATGTGTCAGGTTTAAACTAGTGGACTGAGTTCTTTATATGGTTATTTGGAAATTGATCCTACATATTTTAGAATAGGACAAATGGTACTCTGGACGTGCCTGCTGCATTTTTTAAGAGGGAGGCTATTGACTAAATTTGATTGGATTCCTATGTATTAGATGGCTAAAGTTGAGTGATTTGAATCTTCTCTCATCTGTATAACAGCTTATTTAAATGAATGACTGCTTGCTAACATAATTATTCTCGCCTATTAAAATTTACACATATAGAACCCCTGATAATATAGTCAAGAAGGGTTGCTTCTTAATTCATTTCAACATTACGGTAAAAAAGTTGATGGTTAATATTCCTCCACTGTAATTCTTCATATTCCTAAATTCAAAGATCAGTTGTGGGTTTTTTTCATGTATGGTATGATGGTCATTTTAAGGAAATCACTTATATGACCAACTGCTCACATCAATTTAAAGTATGTCTTAAAAGACAATGTTTTTCTATATTAGATTTTCAATGGATAATAAGGTAGCACTGTTTTAAGGTACATTTAAGAGCTGGGGTTTATATAATAGCTGGGTATTGCAAACCTGAAGTGACAGTAATTCAGCACATGATGCAGAGGAAGTGCCACATTTTACATCAAAAGGTAAACTGTCTTTGGGATAATTCAGCAACTTTTTGATTGTAGAAGGTCAGTCACACAAAAATATATATAATTAGTATTAATGCTAATAAACAGTGTTTAACTACTTAACTGTGCATTTACAACAGGTTTTTTGGTTATGTTTCTGAAGTATAGCTTTATTGTCTTGATGAACTGAACAGTTAACAAACATGCAGTCTAGGGCCAAGCACAATTTTGTTGTGAAAGACCCCTTAGTCAAATTACATTCTAAAATAGACATCTGCAGTCTTGTCAGTTGAATTACTCTTTAGACTCTCATGACTGTATTGAGTTTTTCCATTGATTATGGAAAGCCACCATATGGATTATGGATGATACCTAGCTGAGTTTAAGTGTCTTAATATTGACTGAGTCTGTTCCAAAATACATTTTTTATTCTAGAAACATCCTATAAACCTATATGTCTTTCTATGGGGAGATGACACAAACTATCTCAGGTCTGGAAATCTAGGCCATAGAAATCTAAATCTGTACAGATTAATTAACCTTTTCATTATTTTAATTTAAATACCAATGTTGTTGAGACTTTGCATGCAATGTTGCTTTAAGTCTTCAACATTGTTACATGTAAGAAATGTGTATGTTCTGGTTTGAGGCGAAACAGAAAATATTTTCTGTTGTTCATTTTAGTGGCCAGTCCGGCCCAAACCATGACAGCTTATAAATAAATGCATGCACACATACTTTCAGAAAACATAGTAGTATGTTTCTCTATAGATTGAGCAAAATGTTTTCGTTGTGCTGTACTGCTTAGGGTTATTTTTTGCAGAGAGGATATGGATAGGATGGCTCCCAAGTGAACTATTTCTGTCTTTTCCTAGGAGATTCTTGTAGAAATTTAATTGGGCCCAAGGTTGGCCAGGCACGTTAAATCCCAAAGGTATCATAGGTTCAGTCCTCAGAGAGATCTTGTTGCAGCCTGATGAACTTTGTGGGATGACTAAGGGACAGCTGCAAGTGAAAATGTAAGGAAGAAAGTTGATGCATCCTGAGAGAAAGTAAAAGGCATCTCTAGATATAGACAAAATAGGTTTTCTTCTTTGCTCCACACATTTCCTAACAAGATGCAATATTTGGCTATCACTCTGCCATAAATGGTAGAAAGATGCCCTGTACTCATACACTGCACATTGTGTGTGTGTATATATGTTTATTATCTGTTTATATAGGAAAGGAATACTCCAATTTTAATTCAATATTTGCATAATCTTTTATGTTGAAATTGTTTTCACTAACCTCCTGTTGGAAAAGAAGAATTTTGTTATATAAGGGACTTCCTCACTAATGATTTGCCAGCAAAATATAGCTATACCATCAGGATGCAATTCGTCCCACCTACCTTTAGGTATTTGCAGTATAGATAACTATAACTAATGTTACCCTATACTCCTTTTATAGTCAGTAGAGAAAAAATGGGCACTTCCAATCTAATTTGAACATCTACTTCAAGGTAAGAATAGCTCCTTAAAAAGCCCTGTTTCTGCTTATTGCTTGTGTAAGGAGCCATGGGTGTTTAGCTCAGAAATGTTTGCATGGTATCTAGACACCCAGATTTGGATGGATGCATCCCACCATCACTTTTTTTAAAATTATTGACTGATTCTACTGAAAATTGAGATGCAAAACTAGACTGGCTGCAGTGGATACTTAATTCAGTGACTTGAAAAGTGGCAAGTGAGAAATTCCAAAATGGAAGCAGTGTATTGCAGCATTTACTGCCTTTTAGTAATACAATTCATTTACTCCTCTGTTCATTATTTAGATATGTTTATCTTTCTTGCACTTCTATGCATCCTGAATAGTCAGATTATTTCTGTTTATTAGAATGCGCCCTGAACTTTTTATCCCCCCTGTGGTTCTTTCGGTCACATCTTTCAAACACCTAAAAAGGAAGCTCATGAGAACATTCCCTCACCCTGGCATTAATCACAGCAGTATAAAGTATGGAGCTATTGATTGCTTATAACTGCATCTTTTGAACATTCAGAGCCATTGTGTTCACAACATGATGAATGCACTTGCAGATGGCTTTGTCTGTAGTGGCCATAAACTTCAGTTAATGGCTGAATTAATCCATAGTAAATGAATAATATCCTTTCTGGCCGTTCCAGGGAATAAACTACATGTTGCATTTTTTCTGTTTTAAAAAAAGCAGTCGTAATTCAAGCAAGTACATGTGTCAGCTTCCCAAAATGTGGAAAAGTGCCTTGTATAAATAAAAGGATTCACTTTTAAAGCCATTATCTGAAGAGTTTCAGGAATAGGAAATAAGCTGACATGCAAATAAGCATTTCATCTTCTGAAATGAAAGCAACTTTTTTCACATGCATGCTATGAAAAATTAAAAGGACACAGATTTTTCTGTGTTAGAGGTGACAACTTCCAGAAATCTTCCTGATTTTTCTTTCTTTTTTTCTTAATTCATCAGTGGAGCTTCTTTCTTTTTGCCTAAACAAGCAAGCAAAAATCAGTCTCAGAAAGAGCTGAAAAGACTGGTGAAATCCCACCTAAAGAGTTAACCGACTTTAAAAAAAAAACAAAAAAAAATTAGCAGGCTTCTAAATCTGGAGAAAACCAAATTAAAACCAGGCTCTTGTTTTCTCTGAGAANTATTCCATCTTTCTTACCTGTCTTTTCCCTCTCCCTTCCTCCTGAGCTCAAAGGGAAACAAACAGTTAATTGTGACCTTTCAGGCTTTAGTCAATGCAGTTTATTTTTTCTGCTACTTTACTACCCAATAATTGTTTCTGCTCTACCCGCCCCAAATAAACTAACACATCTTAGTAGTGACACTCTGTGATCTCACCCTCCAACATCCCTGCGGTCCGATGCGGTTTGGAGCAATGCAGAATCTTCCCGGGATCTCAGTTACTGGTTTTGCTTCGTTCATAGAAAGTTAAGTGGTCCCAAAGCCCATGGTGTGGGATGGGAGGGGAAGGTGTGCATCACAGGATGCACAGCCTTAGCAGCCCAGGTGAGTGGCAGCAGGAAAAGGCAGGACTAGCAAAATGGACTTACAGATTTAATACTTGCTACTATTTTGATTCAGAGAGCAACATTTTGAGTACATCCCATTAAGTACTGAATAGTATGAGAATTCCAAAGAAAAAATGCTTCATATTTGCTTTTTTGCTCAAGAACTTATTATCACTAATCAGTGACTATGCTGCTTTCGCAACTGCCTTGTGCTCTGGTTCCCAGTATGATAGCACTGGCAACACAAATAGCTGTGGCTGGTTGAATTAGCAAGATTGCAGAGTATATTACTGGCTGTTGCATCATACTGCTGTTCCTCTATTTAAAAGACTGAGTGACAGAATTTGTTTCCTGTCTGTTTCTTAAGATAGTTTCCAATTATAAAAGGAAGTATGGTAGGAGATATTTTTCCTGTCTGATTTTCATCACAAGCCTTTAAATATCCCAGTATCCCACTATGATTTTCTGGCGTTGGAGTTGACAACACATGCATTCTTACAGAGTATATCAGCTGGGGTTTAGTGATTATACTGGCTAGTATGCTTTTTTGTTTGTTTGTTTGCTTGCTTTTTATCATGTGGAATACTGGCATGAAATCACACTTTTTGAGAACAGGAAGGTTTCCATTTGATATTCTACATTTGCTGATGACTTCATTACATGTAGTAATGCATGCTGAAGGAAATACAAGTTGTGAAACAACTGGTAAAAGTTTAAATTATAGTCTGTATTCATCTATATAGTGTGCACTGTAGTTGGATTGTTACTTTCAAAAAACCTCACAGATACATAGAGATGTGCATGTCATCAATGTGGGAAAGTTTGAGCCTAGGTGAACTAGTAATTGCTGAATGGATTAGGGATGAAAATCCATTTCTATTGGCACCTCTAAAAATCACTTAAACAATGATAGGCTGACTCAGCAACACTGGTATTGAATCTGAAAGAACTGCAAGACCGCTATTCAGTGGCACAGTAAAAATATCATAATGGCAACAGTCAGATTAAAAGAGTGAAATCTGAACAATTATTAATAATCAACATGTGCATTTATAAATCATCTGTTGAAATAACCATTTCTTCTTAAAAGTGAGATATAAGAGTTGCAAATAACATTTCGGAAAATCCTTTAATAAATATACTTTAGTCTACTTCATAAAAGTTGAGATCCTGTGATAGTAAAGGATGGGATGAAACAGTATTTTCTTTTTTTTTCTTTTAACTGCACACAGCTTCATTGCTTACTGCACGTTAAGGGAAGATGGTAGCAAAAGCTGCTAGTACATTTAAAAGAACTAAGTATTTGTAGATGTCACGGCTCTTTACTATTTTACTGTCTTGTCTAGGAAAAATGCAGGGACATACCAAACAAGCAGCCGGGGAAAATCTGCGTGTGCTCAAAGCAATGAATAAGCACAGTCCTGTGCATTGGATGTTCATAAGCTGGACAACTGAATGGCACTGCAGTGTGTAGTTTTGAGTAAAGGTGTTTTCCAAATGGAAAGTAAATATTTCTTAGCTAACAAAGATTACATTCCTACATGTCATTCTTTATGTCATTCATGCTAACATCTTTTTATAAAAATTTCTTACTGTGACTGTCTTGTCAGACACGACATTTTCAACAGCACCTCCCAGTTACAGGAGTTACCTGTTTTCATGGCCACCTTGGTTGGCAATGGGTTTATATAGCAGTAGCACAAAAATTACTGAAATTGAAATACAAAACCCCATTCATTACTAAAACTGAAATACAGAAAACCAGTACCACAAACATTACTAAAATTGAAATACAAGCCAGTAATATCTCCTAAACAAGGCATTGGAAATATGGATTTAATGTACCCAGAAATTATTCTGACCAAAAGTATTAGAGGCTTTTTTAAAAAAAAATCTTAATTATTCTTAATTGACTTATTGAAATGCTTTTTGATTTTACTTAAGAATAAT
The DNA here is from genome assembly GCA_013398815.1 of Ibidorhyncha struthersii. Taxonomy (NCBI): domain Eukaryota; kingdom Metazoa; phylum Chordata; class Aves; order Charadriiformes; family Charadriidae; genus Ibidorhyncha; species Ibidorhyncha struthersii. The sequence goes on from VZSZ01002378.1 coordinate 160,820, forward strand.
TTCCGTCTTGCAGCTTGGATGGAAAAGTTTTTGCTAAGTTATTATAACGTTTTGTTTTAAGGAATCTCAGTTGAGTCAGCTTTCTGTTACTTACATTGTATTTCAGGCAATAAAAAAGCAATGTGAAAATTACTTCTAATAACCTTGGTTACCTTTGAAAATTTGATATTATGAACAATTAGAAGCGAAAAAAGAAAACAATGCAAATTAGGCACTTTGTATTGCTGGCAGTGGTTTTCAGCGTGAAACCTGCTTTGAGTGTTCTCTATAGTTAAATGTATATTTTACTTTATGGTTATGTATTACAAACTGTAAGATTATTTATATTTAGTTTCAAATGCCTAAAAATTATTGTATTTCTGGTTGTAAACCCATGTACTAGTTCTATCAACACTGCAGTTTTCAAAATGGAGAATTGTTTGAGGATCTTTAATAGCAGTTATTATTTTCACCATCTGACAAAGTACTGTGATTTTTTGCAAATTTTTGTAAATTTTACATAACTATGTAAAAACATATATGCATGCATTGAAATTCATACTACCCATACTCTGCCAAAATTGGGATCTAGGTAGGCATCTCGACTTGAAAGAGAAATTCAGGATCCTGTCCTCAGACACTGCCTACTCTGGTAACACTTTTAGTCATTCAGCTCCTGCAGTTGGACTAAACATATAAACTTGCATGTGCTCAGAAAAGTTCGATTTCGAGAAAATGGGCACCACCTCCCACCTTTTCTCTGATATAGAAACCGAGTAGGAAGAGACACAGACTCCACCTAAATCTCCAATCTCTTAAGCATACTCAGACTATATTTAGTACATTGATAACATGAAGTTCAGCAAAACCCAAAACAGAGGTGTGCATTCTCATTCATGTCATTTGCAGAACTACTTTATAATTACAGCATTTTCGCGTTTAAGTACTTGGTTTAGAGCAAAGCCTGAGGTTTTAGGTCTTACTTGGTTTAGAGCAAAGCCTGAGGTTTTAGGTCTTTCTCAGACTGACTTGATTAAGACCTCAGACCGACTTGATTAAGACCTCATACCACAGAAGAAGCACTGGTCAGAAAAAAACAAGGTGGTGACCTACATGTCAATAAAAAGAGGCTCCTTTTTGCTGACATTAGTAATAAGATTCTGACTGAGGAGTGCAAAAGAGTTTGGGACAACAGACTAGGCACCGCTACTAATTTGTCCTGTCCTATTCATCTGTCACCTTTTGAATTACTGCAGCTCGCAGTGCAAAATTATAAATAAACTACAAGTTTTTGTTTGCTTAAAAAAGCTGGGTGGTAACCTGTGATGATTTTGGAGCTGATAGTCATTTCAGATGTCCCTGTAGTGAGAGTGGACAGACAGCAGAGAGCAGAAAGCCTTTACTGCAAATACAGTAAGGGTGGAAGACACCTGTACCCATTTGAGCGAGTCTCTTTTCAAACAACAGAGGAAAGTTCTCAAGCATTTTCTTTTTCATGAGCTGTTAGGTAAGCATAGTTCCTAAGAATGACCAAAGGCAGACAGAGGGACAAAGATCTGATCATGGGGTGTATTTTGGTGAGTTGGGATTCCTTCCCTACATCAAGTGGATCTGAGAAGGGAGCTATCATACAGCCAGTTTCTACTCTCAGAAGTGGAGATACAATGCTAGTACCAAGAGTGCCTGCTAACCTTGCTCTGAATGAACAGGAGTGATTTACTTGAGCACTGTCTCCAAAACATGGGGGGACGCTGAGAATACCTGGTGGCAAAGGACACCATGAATACTAGTACAAGGATTTTCTTTTCCTCCCTGTTAAATTCGGTGGTAGCTTTCTTATTCACTATAGAGATGGTCAGTTTGAATTCCTGAAAATGTAATTTTCATTGATTGACCACCCCAATTAAGAAGAAGCACCTAATAAACACACTTTTTTTCCTTAATAAATCATCTAAAAATCTTTAAAGATTATTTTTAGTAATGGAGATGGCATATGTAACATGCATGATAATTTTATTGATGAGTTTAAAGCACTTATACTTTAATGAATAACTAGTGAAGGATTCTTAACAAGTCAGAAAGATGTTCAAGTCACACAAAATGCAGAAGAATTAAGCCTCTATGTATTCTACACTCCTTGTATATATGCAATATATATGTGTATATATATTATATGGATTTAAGTTCATCCTCTTTACCTCAAATGTGATTGAAAACATTCACAAATGCTTCTTAATGTGTTACGTATGTATTAATGAGATGTTTTCTGTAGGTATGTTGGCTAACACTAATTTAAAGTTTGGTGATCTCCTTTCATGTGAGCTCTGGAAGGGACTGTGTGGAACAAAATACAATAAAGGGAAAATGTTGGTTGGGTTCACCTTGCAATGCAGTTTTGAGACTTCAGTCCTCTCCTGTTGGTCGTGCCCTTAAAGAACCATCTCTTGAGACATTTCCTTTCTTTGCTTTCTACTGAGGGAAAATTTCCTGGTGAAGCAGGAAGTGCAAGTGGAAAAACTTTACTGTCACAGGCTTTGTTTTGTTTTGGTTTGGTTTTTTTTTGCTTGTTTTATTCTAATTCCTGGTGTATAAACAGATGCAAAACACTTCGTAAATTGAATAGGAGCAGTCTCGGAGCATACCTAGAATGTTTCCTGTTATCTAAGCATATGGGAGTGTTTAATCCTATTTTATGTATTTATATACTATGGCAGTGAAAAAATCACTAAGTATGTTTTTTTTACTATATTTCTAAAATCAGTGTCTGTATAAGTAAAATATTTTATAACGACTTTATAATTTACAAAAGACTTTTTAAATTCATCTATAGTATCTACATGTCAGATTCACAGAACACACTCCTCATCTCTGCAAATTAAAGGGCTGGGAATATGGATGCTTAGAGCCTGATTTAGTTAAAATTATCCCCTGCAGCAGTGGGTGGGTATCAGTTCTTCACAGCTGAGAATGATTTTCATAATTGTGCAGCACTCAGCAGCTGCAAAATCCCTGAGGATGCATCTTACTCCTCTTTCAGGAACAGTCTAGGTTTGCCCTGCCTGGCAGAAGCAGTTTGACTCCTCATCTCTCTTACTCCCATCATGATGTGGCTTTCTGGAGATAATGTCTTTCCTTATCTTCCAAATTTTCCACTTCTTCAGAGGAAAGTTGTAGAGGCTACAAGAAATGCATAAGAATTGTCTCCCTTCTGATTGACAGATCCATTTAGAACGACTCAATGAACCTTTAAATAATTATATTCTATAGCTGCTTCTGCAGTTACGAAGATAATTTTCTGAAACATTGCCATCTAGTGGCAATTTACGCATGGAGCCGATTACGTGATGCTAAATCTTTACTTCACACTGTCTTTTCTTAATGTTTCCTTCAGTGGCCAATGGTGATACCTTAGAGGTATATTTGAAAGAGGGGAAAAAAAAGGAAATTATGTGAAAATAAGAGTCACATTACTAATTTTAGCAGACCAAAAAAAAAAAAATCAAGAAAACATTTACCTGCTTTAAAGCTGGTTTTATTTCTAAGTAAAATGTTATGCAGGTTTTCAATTAAATATTAAGCAGACATTTAAAAGCACTAAAGCTAAACCTGTATTCATATAAGATTACACATCTATTTTTCTGAAAAGAGCCTGCAGATAGGAACTTCTAAATAGGTCTGACATATTCCTCTGATCACTTGGAATAACAACATTGTGTTACTCACTTGTGGGCAAATTTTAAAATATCTACTTCTTGGTGCTGATGATTCACAGATATGTTTAAAACATGATTTAATAATTGGTTACTCTTTTTTCAACGAAAATGATCATTTTTCCAGGAGTTTTGACTCATCTGCTCTAACTAATTTAAAATTATGTGAATTGAAAATACTGTTGTTAATCACAGAAAAGAAATTTGACTCATTTTAACAAATACAATTAGTTCTGATGAATGTTAATATCAGAAGTGATAAAGCTATCTCATCAGAAATGCATTTAAATATAATTATAAATGACAGAAATTTTGTACAGGTTTTGTCTTGTGCACATTTATGAGCATTTTACATGCTCAAGTGCACATATCCTCCTAAGCTCATACACATATATACATTATTTATGTTCATATGCACTGTGAAAAAGCCTGAATATTCAATATAGTAATTAAGATACTAACAATCACCCATTCAACTTTCACTCTTTTAGATAATGAAAAGATTTATTCCCCATTCCTACAGTAATTCTGTCTGTAACAGTCTTTGCAAAGCTCATTCAAGAATCAATGCCAGGAAGGCTTGGACTGATTAAAAATGAAGAGAAAAATAAAAATTTGAATCTAAATGTGTGGCTTGCTCAGATTTTTAACTTTGATCTTTAAATGGGTTAGAAACCTGGAGTAACTGGAGCATCCCTGCTTTAAATATATGAAAAAAGATGAATAGCAGATGTGAAACACAAATATTTATAACATACAGTTGGTAACACATTGTTTGATGATTGTGTACTGTTTTCATTATTGGCACCAGTCATTTATATCCAGTCTTTAATAATAAGATATCTGAAAATATATCCATATGTGGAATGGCATCTCAGAGATTTATAACTGCCATCACGGTTACAAATTTGTCTTACAATCAATTTTTAATTACTTAAACCCTATTTGAAACATACGTATTTCTTCATTAACCATTGTGTATCTCATTGTGAGATCGCCCTTGCCTCTGTGTGAAGATAGTGGTAATGCAAATAGCACAAAGGTTTCTTTGACATGGGTGCGAGCTGACAACATTATTTGTGAGTTGCAAAGTCAAATGCGAACAACATATCTCAGCCAATCCTGTCCCCAAGAGAGTTAAAATGCTAAACTACTATTTTGTCATCTGTGCAGCATCAAATAACTTTATAGTTGCCACCAGAAATATGGATTTTGGTTAAATTTAGTAGAATGATATGCACATAAAGGGATGTAGGTTGGTAGATACAGATTATCTATTAATATTTTTTCTAGGGTAGCTGTGTGCTGTAACTGATATTAAACATGAACAAGATGTATTTAGTATGGTTAATTACTTAAAAATATATTGATAAAGTATCAATTCAAGTATTCTAGGCAGCTTAATGAAAATATACTATCAATATAGTGCTAAGCATTCAATGTAAAATTGTTGCTAATAATTCAAGTACACATTAACAGGGGTGTGAATGACATGATAATCCTTGATGCTTAAAAGGATTAAAATATTTATACTGCCACCAACATACCTTAATATTATTTAGACAATGCACTGACGTGAGTATCTTGAAACTTCCTATTAGCATTTATATAAATCAATCAATAGTGTCTATTATTCACTGCTCATTGTGGTAAGGAAAATGTCAGGGTATTAATATGAAGTGACTGAGCCTTGGGTAGGACTGAGGGAAGTATATACTGTCTCTGTAAATACAGTTTTAGTCAGGTGAAAATAAGGAAGATGAAAAATGGCTTGAGAACAACTCTGTCTGACATGGAAAGAAGAGGGATCTGGACAGGCTGGACCGATGGGCCGAGGCCAACAGTATGAGGGTCAACAAGGCCGAGTACCGGGTCCTGCACTTGGGTCACAACAACCCCATGCAGCACCACAGGCTTGGGGAAGAGTGGCTCAAAAGCTGCCCAGTGGAGAAGGACCTGTGCATCTTGGCAGACAGACGCCTGAATATGAGCTGGCAGTGTGCCCAGGTGGCCAAGAAGGCCAACGGCATCCTGGCCTGTATCAGGAATAGTGTGGTGAGCAGGACTCGGGAAGTGATCATCCCCCTGTACTTGGCACTGGTGAGACCCCACCTCGAGTACTGTGTTCAGTTCTGGGCCCCTCACTACAAGAAAGACATGGAGGTGCTGGAGCGTGTCCAGAGAAGGGCAACAAAGCTGGTGAGGGGTCTGGGGGACAAGTCTGATGAGGAATGGCTGAGGGAACCAGGGCTGTTTAGCCTGGAGACGAGGAGGCTGATGGGAGAACTTATCACTCTCTTCAAGTACCTGAAAGGAGGTTGTAGAGAGGTGGGGACTGACCTCTTCTCCCTAGTGACAAGTGATAGGACGAGAGGAAATGGGTTCAAGTTAAGCCAGGCGAGGTTTAGGTTGGATATTAGAAAAAAAAATTTCACTGAAAGGGTTATCCAACATTGGAATAGGCTGCCCAGGGAGGTGGTGGATTCGCCATCCCTGGAGGTTTTTAAAGAAAGGGTAGACATGGTACTTGGGGACATGGTTTAGAAGTGTTTTTTGTCAGGTTAGGTTAATAGTTGGACTTGATGATCTTAAAGGTCCCTTCCAACCTTAACAATTCTATGATTCTATGATTCTAAGAGGAAATAATTTTCTAACTCACAACAGGTAAAATAGGTAACAAGATATGTGAATGAGGATAGAGAAGAAAGGAGCAGCAGTAATGCAGGAGGTTCAAGATAAAGATAAAAATACAAATTTCAGTTATTTGAAACTGAAGAAAACACATCTGGAATGTAACTCAAAATAAGTCAAGGAGGTAACAGTGGTACATCACAAATATGTTCAGTGGGAAGGATTTAAGGCCAAAAGAGACAATAGTGTGGGGAAAAGGTGTGCAGTATCAGGTAAACAGCTGTGTTCCTCATGTAGAATGGGAAGGGAAATGATATGTGAATTTCTGAGTAATTTTCTGTTGATGATTTCCGAAGCCAGGAATCATCTTTCATTTGGATTTTAAGTTCAAGATAATGCAGAAAAACAGGTAACTATGTATGCCCATAGTATGATTTCAGTGTTCCATGCTGGAATACTCATCCACTGGAACAGGTAAATGTTAAAATCCTCACTAAATTGTTGTTTAACCTTGATGTTGTTTATCATGGGAGCATTAAGAGTCTAACTGAAAGTAAAGAAATATTCATTTCATGAACAGAGAGTTCATGTTGCCATATGATCTTACATTTTCCATGCTGTAGCTACTCCCTGTTCGTGTCTGGAAACTAGGCATATGTTTTAGGCAGTGGCAGAAAAGTCAGACAGCTGAAAATCAAAATTGAATAGGAAAGAATATCCTGTGACTGTAATAATGTTCTGAGTTATTATTTGGCAAGAGAAGAGTTTCTCAGCTTTACAGCTTCTGGTTTTGGCTGAAAACAATGTTTTGCAAGGTGGAATTACGAGTGCAGGGCACATGCTGTTGGGTATATGTTCTCAGATTGCCTTCGCAACTTCCAGTTCACCCCAGTCAGCATATACAGCTGTGCCTGCCCTTTCTTTCCAAGACTATAATTTTGACTTTTTTCTCCTGTCCAGTCTATTTGGAGGCTGTTTCATAGAATCATAGAATCATAGAATTGTCTAGGTTGGAAGAGACCCTTGGGATCGAGTCCAACCATCTACCCTACTCTACAAAGTTCTCCCCTACACCATATCCGCCAACACCACATCTAAACGTCTCTTAAACACATCCAGGGATGCTGACTCAACCACCTCCCTGGGCAGTCTATTCCAATGCCCAACCACCCTTTCTGTGAAAAATTCTTTCCTAATGTTCACAGAATCACAGAATCACAGAATAGTCAGGGTTGGAAGGGACCTCTGGAGATCATCTAGTCCAACCCCCCCGTCAGAGCAGGGTCACCTACAACAGGTTGCACAGGACAGCGTCAGTCTAAACCTACCCTGTTGGAGCTTTGAAGCCATTCCCTCTTGTTCTGTCATTAATTACCTGTGAGAAGAGACCAGCACCAACCTCTCTACAGTGTCCTTTCAAATAGTTGTAGAGTGTGATGAGGTCTCTCCTCAGCCTTCTCTTCCTCAAACTAAACAGTCCCAGCTCCTTCAACCGCTCTTCATATGATTTGTCTGATAGGCCCTTCACCAGTTTCGTTGCCCTCCTCTGCACTCGCTCCAGCACCTCGATATCTCTCTTGTATTGCGGTGCCCAAAACTGGACACAATACTCGAGGTGTGGCCTCACCAGTGCTGAGTACAGGGGCACAATCACCTCCCTACTTCTGCTGGCCACGCTATTTCTAATACAAGCCAGGATGCCATTGGCTTTCTTGGCCACCTGGGCACACTGCCGGCTCATATTCAGCCGCTTGTCAATTAGAACCCCCAGGTCTCTTTCTGCCAGGCAGCTTTCCAGCCACACCTCCCCAAGCCTGTAGCGCTGCATGGGGTTTCACTAACTCTTTTACGAGATCCCTGGTGCAGTCTTTTCTGCAGCAGTTTGAAAACAATAGTCTCAAATCTTTTAAATCAGATCAGTTGTTGAATGTATAAAACCTTTACATTCCCTCCCAGGAATGAAGAAGGAGCTCTCTAACTGCTACTAGGATCTTGTCTAGCCAATGTGAGTGCTCAGAGAAATGTTTCAGGTGACCATAGCCAAATTACTTCTCTTTCACCTCCAAATGCTAATGTTAATCCTAAGTTTTTCTGCATTTCCTGAAAGATTTTTTGGATTGTGTTGACATGAAAGATCAAAACTTCCATTGACTTCTGCTTGTGGAAACTTTTCTTCATTTGTCACCATTCCCTAGCTAACTTCTTAAGATTGTACTCTGAGATATCTTATTTCTTCACTTATTATTGTTATTCTTGAACCATTTTTTTTTTTCAGATAATTTGGATTTTTTTTATTGTCTCTCTAGTGATCTAAAGGTACTTAAATGACTTCAGTTTTCCAAATCCTTCCCCTCTAGATTTTTGCAGTCCCCCAAAACAAGGTAGTCTAATCCTTGTGTCAGTTAATGAATTCAGGACATGGGGAAAGAAGAGAGACCCAGCTCTGAAGTCGGGCACTGCATACAACCTCTGTAGGAGTGTGAAGGTGTATGTATGTTTGTAGTGATAAAACATTAATGTGTTCATATTCAAAAGAAAGACAACTAACAGCTGCCCCCAAAACACAAAGACTTCTAAGCAGACAATTTAAAAAGAATAATCCAAATCACTTGAAAAAATATTAGGTATGGAAAAGCAACAAGAAATGTTATAACGTGAGCTTTCAGCTTATAAATAATTTTGAACAGCAGAAAATGAGGAAGGTAAGAACTAAGATAAGAACTAATGCTAAAACTGAAGAGGAATATATACATTTCCATTAAAACAAATTGTATTTGAGATATAATCTCACTTACATGATATAGAGATTTCATTTTCTTCTTAAATAGATCTTAAACCCCACATGTTATATAGACAAAGAATGCCGAGAAAAACGACTGAAAATATTAAGGGGGAGAGGCAGAAATTACAAGAGCAAATTTGGTGAGAAAAGGGGTCCCCCTCCAGGCTGTGGTTTGCTAGCGCCCTTGTGCTGTTGACACAAGGTTACTGTAGTTCCCTCTTTGGATGCTGTACAGATCCTCCAGCACTCAAAGTGAGGTTTGCATCCAAAGAACTGAGCTTCTATTCACGTATCTGGAACAGCAGTATTGTTATTTTGCTGCCTTCATGGTTTTCCCTGTGCCAACCCGGCAGAAAGCTACAGAACTGAATCAGAATTGCATTTGGCTTCCTTGGTAATCCTGACAGAGTAGGCCCTGTCCTTGAAGTTGCACTTGAAGTATTGCTCGTTTGTGTTCATGAAAAGGAGTGGAGAAAGATAGTCATCCCTAGAAGAGAAAGCACATTGTATTCTTTACAAGCTTCAGCCATTGGGAAGTCATTTTAAGTTTTCCACAATCTCTGCACACTGTTTTCAATGATGCTTACACGATTTTTGGACAAATACTTGGAAATGTTTGAATTACTGTAAAATTCTCTGTACTAAATAGATAAAGCACCTAAAAATAGATAATGTGTAGCAGATGTAGCACTGCATGTAAACAGTATTTTTATAAATAGTTATATAAGACTACAGCTGTAAAAAATGCCAGCTTGTGAAGTTATGTTAAAATGCTAGGGAAAAAAAAGTGACGATTTTTCATATCTTTATACTGCATATCTTTGTAGATTTCTTTCTGGTTGTAAATTTCTTACAAGCTTTTGGAGGGTGATTTTATATAATGTTTCTCAGAATTTTCTAGAGTTTGTATAACCTTTCTGAGGCCAATTCACTGTGGAATACTTCTTCCAGGTCTACCCACTGCTATTTGTTCTATATTTTTGCAACTGTTTTAAAAGAAACATGGAGCAAGCCTTCTACAGAAAATTTTCTGAAATGTAAGGGTTCCTTTGGAAAGCTCTTGTCCCTTTTTTTTTCTTCCCCTGAATAAGTGCAGCAAGCTATTGTCTGCCATATTGACCTACTACCTCCTTTTCATTTCCTAATACATATTGGTATTTCATAAAGGTTCAAGGCAGCCACTCACAAAGCGAGACAGGGAACCAGCTTAATAGGCCAGCAGCCTTTCCTAACTTAATTTTGGTTAGTGAATGAAGAATATTGCACCCAGATGAAACACCAGATTAAATTGGTCAGAGGTAGAATGTTATTGCTCAGACTAAAATTTGATGAAACTCTCACCCAGAAGTGGCCAGCTTGACACAAGTACCCACAAACTCACTTTTTCCTCAGGGTGCAGTTCATATAATTTAACTTAGATAGCTAGAATTTCAGGCATGTGAGTCTAACCTAGCCATCACAAACTCCAGAAAGGTAGTTTTTTTCATCCTAAAGTACCTGTCTGAAATAGGCAGGATTGATCTCTACAGGGATCTATTTCCTTACAGTGACTAATGGCCTGTGTAGACATTTGATTTAAAAGTTTGAATTACATCAGATTAACCATATTTCCAAATGACCGAATGTTTGTCTACTATGGAACTTCCAATAATTTTCTTTTCAGTAGGAAAACTCTATTTTGTTGTTGTTTCACTGGCTATTAATTGGGATTGCTAATAAAATTAATGCGCTCATTTTCTTTCTTCTTTTGTCATTAGTGTTTGTCTCTTAGGGACATTGTAGCAGCTTGTGCCTTAAGTGCACTGAAGGGCGGTAAGGAAGATGCCGGAAGCTACTGAGCTATAAAATGGGTGCTAGATGGTGTCTCTGGACAAAATCTCAGTCTGAGGACAAAGTGTGATACTAGTGCAATGCAGAATGAAAGAATTAAGAATTCTTAAAAACATGTAATAGATAAGGAATAGATAAGGATCATTCTTGCCTCTGAAAAAAAGAATTCTGCTCGAAGTTTGCCAATGACCACTAAAACCTAATTTACGATGCCAACTGATTTTACAGGATTATAAATCACCCTTTGCAGTAGCCCTAAGGTTTCTTTAGGTCATTGTGTGTGTCGGGTTTGTTAGCGGGAGATCTTTTCCAGTTTCAATATATTCAGCTTTATATGTAGAAGATCTTTATATGTATATGTTAAAGGCTGTTACCTGTAAAATATGGGTAAACTATGTGTGAATTTGGGAGATGAAATATAATGCTGTCCTGGATTTCAGATTTTATTTGCATTACTCAAGTTTGAGATTCATTTAGTGACATGATTTTAATAAAATCTTCATACGGTATGTCACCTTTGCAATGTGCAAAGGCCTTAATTTCACCTGCAAAACCTGGTGCCACAGTTACAGGATTTCAGCTGCAGAGTGCTTAGAGAAACTGTGAAAATTGATAAAACTACTCAAAAGAGAATTACTGTATATAGCAGAGTCATAGTATTAAACTTTGATTTCTTACAGCCGTGCAGGGAAAGGGGAGTTCTGAATCTTGGTGGAGGCTTGAGGAACCATCCTTTATATTTCTAAATAACTTCAGTTTCAAACTCCATTTTCCTCAAAGAGTTGCAGTAGTTTTAGCTGTAGGGGAACTATTGCTGGTACAGAAAGAATTGTTGTTCGTTACTGAGACTTTTTTGACCTCTTAAAAAAAAACCCACGAAAACAGTACGTCTCTAAAGTCAGATTTTCCATTATAAAAGCCTTCTTGACTCTTCTTAATATTTATGCAAATGTCCATTAAACCTATTAATTAGTATAGTTTCTGTTCTTTTGTCCAGTTCCAGCTTACAGGCTTGTGATTCCCTGGATCTTCCCCAGAACCCTTTTCTTTTCAGGGAAATGGCCTGACATTTGCCACACATGGTTCAACTATTTCATCCTCAAGATCCCTTAGAACTCAAGGGGTAACCATTAGATCCTGGGTATACCATTTAATCCTGGTGATGTTCTGCTGCTAATTTTATCAACTTGTTCTGTAATCTCTTCCACAGTCACTTTAGTTTTAGATGGATCTTTTGATGAATCCCCATGCAAAAAATGGTATTGAGGTGGGAATCTCCCCAGTTTTTTCAAAGCAAACGTTGATGCCAAGAAGTCATTTAGCTCCTATGCAATTGCACGTCCTTTCTAAGAGTTCTTTTTATACCCTGATCATTAAGAGGACCTGCAGGCTCTCCGCCAGGCTTTCTGATCTTGATTTGTTTGAAAAAGAGACTTATTATTACCTCTGAATCTCTTTTACTAGCTATTTCTCAAATTTATTTTTTGGCCTGCCTTATCTGCCAGAGTTATTTTCTTCATTTAAACTCAGCTTCAGCTTTTTTGAAATGCCTCCCTGCTTCTAATAACCTCCTTTACCCTGCTAGTTAGCCAGGCTTTTCAGTCCTTTTGTGCCTTTTCAGTCTATTCTAAAGAGGTGGTGTGTGTTGGCACTATGTTTCCAGTGTGGTTTCTTTATGAAAACTCCATGCTGTCAGGAAAGATTTAATTCTCCAGGTTGCCCCATTTGGCTTCTTTTTGATGAGCTTTCTCTTTTTTAAACGTTGTCTCTCTCAGAAATTAAATACAACTCTGGAATTCCTAACCTTGTTCTGCATCTGCATTAATATTATCTCTAAGTACCTTATGGTAGAAATATTGACACTTAATGATGTTAGCAATAGCAATGTATTTTAACTCCTGCATAAATGGTATTGGAGAAAGAGCAATATGGTAATTTCGCAACTTCGGCATGTTAGTCTCATCTGGCACAGAGCATTTCCATAACTGCAGTCTTTCTTTCATGTGTCAGGTGGAATAACATGCTATTGTGCCTCTTTGTTTAAATTTTTCCCATTATAACCTCCTGTCACTGATGATTACTGCCTGATTGATTGATGGATTGATTAATGGTCAATTTCAGGTTTTCCAGCGGACCAGCTGAGATGAGGAAACAGTCTTGACAGGGTGACTGTTACCCTCCTGTCTTTTCCTCTCTGAGATTGATTACATCTCTACTGCACAAACCATGGTTTCTAAGTCCTCTGATCCCCCTCTTCCACTTCTGATTATAGTTTTCAATTTAGTTTTAGCTTAACAGCCTGTCAGCCAAATTCACTGGCATGTTCTTGAGGCTTAAAGCACTTTCAGCTTTTGGCTCTGGTTATCTATTGAAATGGTCAGCAAACAACTGAATTGAATAGAATTCCACCACCATGCAAATGCATGAACTAAAAGATATGTGATTGAAAAACTTAAGCACCCTTTCAGTCACATGAATACTGGTGTTCATAAGCGTTAGAACAAATTACAGTACAATACTGAAAAAGCAGCAAGTAAATTCCCTTGAAAAAATAGTGTTTCCAATAATCTGTTTTTCATAGGATTTTAGAAAAAAAGGGGTAAAGGTCTCTTGTATATTAACTACAGCACCATGTGACTGGTATTCTTTATCAGTTGCTGAGCAACGGTCATACTCTGAATTTTTAAACTCATTAGCAAGCTGAACAGGCTGGCATTTGGCAGATGTTATTTGATTTTGTTTGGAGGCAAGTCAATGGGGGAGACAGGAGAGACATTGAGCTCATTGTGTTATCTTGCTTCTCTTATTAAATTCTCATGATATTTTAAACACATCTAAGGAGACTGGAAGGAACTTCTTAATTTTCAGGTTATTCACAGAACTTTTATGCAATTTTATACTAATTTAAATAAAACACATGAGCCAAATTTTGTTCGCTTCAAACACGTTTTAATCTGTACCTAATGTTTTCTTGAAGTGTTTCAGTCATTAGTAATGGCTAAAGTAGCTTTATCTGCATCCTCCAATCATGGAAGCGTTTCTTAAACATCTCTGCCAGTGTCCCTCATTCTTGATAGGGAATATATTTGTTTGTGTTCTAATTGTAGCCCTTTTAATAGAATAACTGTCAATTGTTACAGATCTTTCTGTACTATGTGATAGAAATGTGATAGATATGTGTTGTGACCATGCATCCACAAAGAACTCACTTCACTTGTAATTGAAGATAAATAGTGATGGCCAAACCTCAAAAGTCCTGGCAATGAGCCTAAGTTTAAACCACTACAATTTTGAACTAATGAGTTATAAACCAGCAGGGGACCTGAGCATAGTACAAATGTAAGGGAAGTCAGATACTGGCAGACTTGTAACACTAACTCAAGAGCACGAATCTCCAACTCGAATACCAGATGCCAGTGCACTGTTTTGTTGACTCACTTTCATTAATGGCAGTTTTAGTTAGGCTTTTTTCTGACCTTCTGAAGCTGATTGACAAACTAGTGAAAAGAGAGTAATAATAATCCTTAGTTTCTAATGGTTGCCTTGAGTATCTTCTTTGTTTAAGGACTCTTTACCCAAACCACTTATTTCCATGTGATTCAAAGGATCATTATGAATTACTGCATTATTGTAGTTAGTTTGCATCTCAGTAGCAGACACGGGGCCCAACTCAGGTCTTTCACAGTTGGCGTTATATACAAATCTACATGAAGAAATGACTCAGACTGGCATCTGGAGTACATGTTTTTAATTCTTCCAACATTATTTAAATTACAAATTTCTGACAGTTTTGCAAGTAGCTGCTGAGCAATTCTGGAAACTAATATCGCCTGACTTCTGGGTATTTTGGAGATTTTCCAACACCGTTTGCTTGGTCAAACATATTCATCTCAAAAATGGGTACTCCTAAAATTGTAGGAAATAAGGTTTATCAAAAATATGGGGCTGGCTTCTAAGACAAAAAAACAGCTAGGTGGACTGGCATGCTTCGGTCAGAAATATAAGTCAACAAAACAGGGAATATCAGAGGAATATCCATAAACTGTAACTAGTAAGACGAAGATATATAGGGAATGTCCGATCTAGAAAAATAATCTGTCTTATTGGAAATACTTAGGGAACATCAGACCAGACTCACAAGTGAGAGGGAAGTTCATAACACACAAAAAGATTGTTCTGCGTGCAGTGTGTAGCTAAGCTAAGTTAATGGATAATTTGCATAAGCCTGTAGGAAGGCAGTTAAAATTAATGGAAGAGAAATCAGTTAGGGTCTTTGGTTCAGGAAGCTTCTGAACTACAAGTTATTGGGGATGAGAAAGTGTTATGTAGTAAGGAAGTGTTACTACTTGTTTCCTCTGGTTTTATACCTTTCCTAGACATCTGCTATTGGTCCCACAGCCTTCTGGATGTGTGGACCCTCTCAGTCAAATATCTCTAATACAGCTATTCATCATCAATTCTGAATACATTAATCGTATAATACCACAGCGTATTTTTTTAAAAAAAAATCCCTGTCTCTTCCCTGTACCTTCTTTCTTCTTTGAGCCAGACTGGAGAACAAAAAAATCAAATGCTGCAGAGTGAGTCATGTGGGAGGTATGCCTACACGAGTACTCTTCACACTGCCTCCTTCCTGTGCTATGGAGCCACCGATAATGATCTACTACTGTTGTACTGAAACCATTTTTTTAGGGTGTAGGGTGGCTTATAGTTGATGGGGAAGGACTTGCTGAAAATTCTAAAATCTTTGTGCTTGAAGAAACTTTGGAACTTCCTTATGCAGGTTCAAAGTTTAGGTTTCAGAAAGTTTTGTGTTCCAGAATTAAATAATATCAGCACAGTTCTCACCAAGCCTTATAAAGCTCTCTTTAGCACAAAGAGAATGTTTTTGACTCTTCAAGCTGTAGCTCTATAGGATGAGGCAGATACTGCCAGGTAATTCTGCAGATTGGGATCTACTTCTAGCAAAAAGACATTATAAATTTATTTGGTAAGTGGAACTGAAAATGTTGCTGTGCCTTTGCAAGCTATGCACGTTACTGAAAAGTGTAACTGAAAACAGGAAAAAATAGTACAGAGTAGCTTTCCGTTTTCCTTTTGTTTTCTTCACCATTATCACTCACAAACCACATCAATTTAGAAAATAACAATTATTTGGTACAATATAGCTTTAGTGCACATCAGTTCACAGAGTGGAGTCCAACTCCCCTGCTCAAGCAGGGTCACCTAGAGCCAGTTGCCCATGTCCCTGTCTAGAGGCATTTTGAGTATCTCCAAGGATGGAGACTCCACAACCTCTCTGGGCAACCTGTGCCAGTGCTCAGTCACCCTCATAGTAAAAAGTGTTTCCCTGATGTTCAGATGGTACCTCCTGTGCTTCAGTTTGTGCCCATGGCCTCTCATCCTGTTACTGGACACCACTGAAAACAGCCTGGCTTTGTCCTCTTTGCACCCTCCCTTCAGATATTTGTATACGTTGATAATATCCCCACGAGCCTTTTCTTCTCCAGGCTGCACAGTCCCAGCTCTCTCAGCCTTTTCTCATAGGAGAGACTGTCCAGCCTCTTAATCATCTTGGTGGCTCTTTGCTGGAGTCTCTCCAGTATGTCCATGTCTCTCTTCTATGGGAGAACTGGACCCAGCACTCCAGGTGTAGCCTCCCCAGTGCTGAATAAAGGAGAAGAATCACTCCCTCAACATGCTGGCAACACTCGTCCTGAGATAGCCCAGCCTACTGCTCAGCTTCTTTTCTGCAAGGTCACATTGCTGGCTCATGTTCAACCTGGTGTCCACCACTACCCCCAGGTCCTTTTCTGCCAAGCTGCTTTCCAGCTGAGTGGCCCCCAGCACGTACTGGTGCATGGAGTTGTTCCTCCCTGGATGCAGGACTTTGCACTTGTCCTTGTTGAGCTTCATGAAGTTCCTGTTAGCCCATTTCTCCAGCCTGTTGAGGTGCCTCTGGATGTCAGTATGACCCTCTGGCCTATCAGCCACTCCCTCCAGTTTAGTGTCATCTGCAAACTTGCTGCAGTCGGATTCAACCCTATTATCCAGGTCCTTAATGAAGACATTAAACAGGACTGGTCCCAGCATTGACCCCATGGGTACGCTGCTAGTCATTCATTGGCCTCCAGCTAGAGTTTGTTTGGCTCATCACCACACTCTGAGCCCAGCCAGTGAGCCACTTTGTCATCGACCTCAGTCTCTTTATTCAGCCCATACTTCATAGTTAAGGTTAAGTATGTGCAAGAAAGAATTTTCTGAATGGTGTTGGTTTAGGGACATTGATTTGCTACTATAGCATTAGATGCAAATTTTTTTGAGCTAACTTGACAAGCATTATCCAAGGAGCTTAGCTGTTTCATTTGTTTTCATTCTTGTCATCTGAATTTTGAAATCTAGGGCTGGCTGATCATCCCTGGGGGTGCTACAGCTCAGCTGTCTTTGAAAGAGGAATTGTGCCAGTAAGTGTGTATTGATGGATATGATCCTGATGATGAGTGGAAGAGTCCACTAGATTTTATCAATTGACGCAGATAACCTTTCCTATGCCTTAGGACACATGCTTTCTTGATTGGGTTGCAGACAAAGAGAGACGAAGAGTTTCCTGAAACTGGCTTATTAGGTAGAAGAGACCAAGATAAGCCTAAACTCTGCTCTGGTCTGGAAACACTGCTTACCAGCACTGCAGCCGGCCAACGAGAGATGAAAATAGCCCTTGTCATGGGAGTTTTGTGTGAGGTGGCTTCAAGAATACAACCCTATCACTCAGTACTTAGCTGGATGGGCAGAGAGAGAGAGATAGAAGATTTTAGGTTTAGATTTTTCTTCTACGGCATCTGCCCTTCCTTATCTTAGATAAATCCATTCCCGTTGATACATATTAAAAAAAGGAATATTTTGTGCAGTGTGCATATTATGCAAATATGCACAAACATGTTATCAGCATGCTACTGACTGAAAGCTTAGAGAATTAAGCATAGCTGTTGTAATTGCTATTGAATGATTCAGGCATCTAGAAAGCCCAGAAAAAAAGAAGGGAATGTCATAAAAGGCCTGTATTTCCTTTGAAAGACACTTTTAAGAATGAAATATATTTCTTTTCATATAGAAGAAATCTGCAATTTGAATGAAAAATTCACAAGACCTTGTTATCATTTCCCAAGTGTGTGGAGCCAATTAAAAACATTTCTTTTTCTGCACAGGAGACGTAGCAGCAAAAATTAGTTGGGTAGTCTCACCTTCATCTTGATTTTTTTCACAGCTCATAAAAAACACTGGAAATGTGAAATGATTGGCAGTCTCTGCACAAGAGAGGCCAAGGACTAGAATTATGATGTCGTTTGTAGGTCAAGAGAAAAGGGTGAATCGGTAGAGTTGGAGTAAGAAACTTGCACAGCGTGGATACTCTGTTTAGCTCGGTCAGTGCTGTTAGTCTTGCACTTTAATGAACACTAAATTCACTGAGAAAAGGTAGAAAAGAAGTAATAGACGAAGGGCTGAATGGATCCAGGCACTGGAATTGTGATAAAAACCTTTCACCTCAACTTTTATTTCACAATAAAGTAGACAATTTTAAAAGAAGTTAAAGTGAGTTTCTGAAATGAATGTAGTCAAGGTCAGAAATTCTTATAATTCCTAATATCTATTGACTCTTCAGTGATCTCTGAAGAATATAGTCTTGGTCCCACTTTACGATGGAGGTGTAAAATCCCCGTGGTATTTATCACTTACAGCAAACTCAGGAAAAAGTGCAGGAAGTATATGTAAATAGATACTGAAATAAACCAGATAATGGTTCTGACTTAGGGCTGAGTTTAGACTTTTTTAAGTTCAATGTGCTGTTTTCACTTCACTTCTAAGATCATTTAATTTAAAGGTTGATATTTTCCAATGCATTCCATCTGATTTTTCTTAAAAATATTATTCCTCCATTAAACATATTTACTTCCCAGAGAAGTCCAAATAAAATGCACCATTCATATTAAAGTCTATATTCATTTCCTCAGGACAGATTTATTAAGCAGCAGAAGACAAAATGTTCCAAGTAATTTAAAACAGGAATATTCTGCAGGAGGGAAGGAGAAAGAGATATAATTTCCTTCTTCCTGTATTCTGAACGTTCTCCTCATTCATTGCTACTTTTCATTATCAGCTATTTACTTTCTTTTGTGGCATCTTTGGCTTAAAATACCAAGAGGCCTATTTTGAGGCAGTTCTGACAAAACGTGTCATATTATTTCTGTCTGTTATTTTTGTGTTAGCACTATGCTGGATGTTAAAGACATAAATGAAGACACAATGCTGATTTATTAATGATCTTACTTTGTAAATAATGCCCATAAATATTTCAATATATGTTGAATAACAACATAAATAGGTATTATATGCATTGGTGTGCTGAGTTAATGAAATAGAGAATGATTTTAATGTGTCTATTTACTACAAGAAGCTAACACTGCACTGTCTCAGGGTTCATTTCTAATAGTTAATTATTTTAATAGTGAATGTATTTGAAGTTAGAACTCCATTTTTAATGAAGTAGTTATCTTGCTTGACCATACATAGCTTTAAAGTTCAATTTTTTTCATTAATTCATCTATGTTAGTGTAGTGAACTTCAAGACTTTAAAAAAGGTATGGTCCTAATGCTATGTAAATAAAGCAAAACATGAACTAAACAAACAAAAACAGCAACAACAACAAACCAATCAATGAAACAAAAAATACCCAAAAAAACAGAATGCCAGTGAGCTTGGAAATAAGTCTGTACAGTAACAAGACAGAATGTGAAGGTCTTTTTAATATGTAACAGGTAATACAGCATAGGATTAGCACAGTTTGAAAGTAGCTCATCTCTGTGTTAATCTTGCAGTATAAGTGGTTGTATTTGGAAAGCGTTGAAGTCATTTGAATTACACAGTTTTTGTTGAGAGAATAGGGTTGAAGTACTCATGTGACCTAAGTGATACTCACATGCCCCTCAGCATTCGGAGTATGACAGTTTACCTTTGCTGTCTGTCTTGCAGAATAAATATTTAACTTCTGAATACATAAGTAACTATATGGAAATGTATACGGTCAGATACAGAACACTTTAGTCTGCTGTGGGTGTGTTTCATTGATTGTGATTTCTTTATGTTCATGGCCGTGTAATACTTCAGAGGACTTATTGCAATTAAATATGATAGAAAATAATAGTTATGGGAAATGATCTAAGACAAAAATTCCCTAATGAACAATGCCAGGATTTAGTAAAAAAGCTGAATATAAGGCACTATCAGAACTTCAGCGAACACATAGAGGTATGAGTTAGCCAAACTCCTTTAAAAGATCAGCTGTCTTTTAACATAATTCACATAATTAGATCAGCGATGAACTTTTATTTTCCCTGTTTTAGAACTCATGGGGGTGGGTATTCAAATGTCCTTCGTTGAGTTTATTCCTTCAAGTTGGCAGATGACACTTGCATGTTATTATGAGGCAGCTGAGATTCATGGTCAGTTGGAAGGAAGTCCTGATTCATGACTCAGTAAACAGATAAGTGCAGTCCACACTGACCACGGCACATGGATAACAGCCTGGTTTGCCATCTTCCTGGGTTACATGTTGGAGCAGTCTGAACATTACTTACTGCCACAGTTCTCTAGGTACCACGGACATCCCTTGCCTGTATGCTCAAAACACATACTAGCTCTTTACTAATATTTCTGTTTACTTATATCAGCAAGCAGTAACCAGTGTGGTCATTTGACCACTGAAATCCTGATTACATCCAGCTATGTTTTCATGATAATTTATGATTTTTTTACTAATTTTTCCAAAAGTTTATTGTCTGATTCTATTTTTAGTATGGAAAGACTACAGTAGTAGTCTGAACCAAACAGAGGAAGCATAATTTCTATTGGCCTAAGAAATTCTTAAAGTTTTTTTTAGTTCTTAGGAATTATGTCATTCTCTATAAATACTATGAATAAATCCTAATGGTATTAGATACTGTCAATATGAAAGATTTAAGTTACCTTAATGGTGCTTTTCTTCTGACTGGCTATACACTGATATACACTGAAAAGCTTACAGTGTCTTATAATCACATTTATTTATGTGCCTTCTTTTTAATATATAAAGCTTCTTGTTAGAAGAGAATTTATACTCTAGGTTAATTTAGCATAATTTACATAACAGAATCACAGAAGCTATTAAGGTCTTTTGGATTTCAGTGTAATTTTTTGCTTCATACTGATATAGCTGGATTCTGATTGTCTTCATACTGATCTAAACCAAGACAATAACACTAAAAGGCTTGGACTTTTTTCATTGTTTTTGTGATACAGACAGGACTACTATAGGATGGGACTGTTAGGGGAACCATATGTTTCCCATGCATTTCTTATCTAGAAAGTGACAGTATCATTTTCGTTTCTGAGAATTTTATCTCCTGAGTTATCACCTGTATCTGAATTTTGGACCTATACTACACTGTAAGTTCAGTTTTTTTTATATCAAATTACTAAAGCAATTTCTTTAACAAGCTAGGTACAGTACCAGATGAGTGAAAATAGAGGTGAGAACTGGAGCTGGACTAGTCACTTCAAATAAAGCATACGTGGGAACTCTTAACACCTAATCAGTTAAGCTGTTTATTTTCTGTTCTAAAAAAAATACTGGAGAAACATCATTATAAATGCAACATTCTGCATAAGATATGGGTAGTTCTTCAAAGTAATATAATTGCAGCTTCAAAAAAAATTTCAAGACATCATAGAATCATAGAATCATAGAATTGTCTAGGTTGGAAGAGACCCTTGGGATCATCGAGTCCAACCATCTACCCTACTCTACAAAGTTCTCCCCTACACCATATCCGCCAACACCACATCTAAACGTCTCTTAAACACATCCAGGGATGCTGACTCAACCACCTCCCTGGGCAGTCTATTCCAATGCCCAACCACCCTTTCTGTGAAAAATTCTTTCCTAATGGTCAGTCTAAACCTACCCTGTTGGAGCTTGAAGCCATTCCCTCTTGTTCTGTCATTAATTACTTGTGAGAAGAGACCAGCACCAACCTCTCTACAGTGTCCTTTCAAATAGTTGTAGAGTGTGATGAGGTCTCTCCTCAGCCTCCTCTTCCTCAAACTAAACAGTCCCAGCTCCTTCAACCGCTCTTCATATGATTTGTCTGCTAGGCCCTTCACCAGTTTCGTTGCCCTCCTCTGCACTCGCTCCAGCACCTCGATATCTCTCTTGTATTGCGGTGCCCAAAACTGGACACAATACTCGAGGTGTGGCCTCACCAGTGCTGAGTACAGGGGCACAATCACCTCCCTACTTCTGCTGGCCACGCTATTTCTAATACAAGCCAGGATGCCGTTGGCTTTCTTGGCCACCTGGGCACACTGCCGGCTCATATTCAGCCGCTTGTCAATTAGAACCCCCAGGTCTCTTTCTGCCAGGCAGCTTTCCAGCCACACCTCCCCAAACCTGTAGCGCTGCATGGGGTTATTGTGGCCCAAGTGCAGAACATCTTCACAGTAGGAATCATTACTTGCTTGTATGACAGCAAAGTGTGATGTGCAGGTAAGGTAAAGGATGATTTTATAGGGGCTTGTGTTTTTGCGTATGTTAGGTATATGGGATAGCTGTTATGCTGTGGAGCATTCAAGCTGAAGTGCCACATAGACATGACCTGTCCACTCCAAAACCCTAAAGACAATGTTTCTATGATCCAGGGCATAACATTTGGCAGGGGTAGTCCAAGTTGTCAGGGTACTCTCTAGTAAGCCTACATGAGGCAGTGTGGAAACGTCTAGTTGTTTTGCTTTCAAGCAGCCAAATTACGGACTTCATCCACTCTTTCAATGAGATTAAATTAATTTCTATGAGAGAATAAGTGCATGGCCTGTATAGCATATGGGTCCTGCTTAGCATCTCTGTGCCCAAGTAGTTCACTATGCCACAGTGTAAATCGCTTGATGGAATCAGTATGACATCTCATCCCTGAACAGTTCCTAGTGTAGGAAAATTACTGCATGAAACTTTAATGGGCATATCTTGCCTTTTTCACTTTCATTTTTAAATACAAAATTATCATGTATCTTTTCAAAGGTGAACAGCAAGGCATACCAGTCTTTTGAGTTCTTCATGAGGATCTTCGTTCTTTTTCTAATTCAGTAATTCTGTTTGTACCCAACCATATGAAGGGCAAGTGTGTGGTATCATATGCATGAAGAACAGGCAATGTTCTGCTCATGAATTTATCATTCTTAGAATAAGGTCGCCATTCTTTTTCTTTCCCACAGAAGGTGAAAATGTGCAGAATCCTCAAAAATGGTATGATGAGTTAGAATATTTTTGAACTGGTCTTATGCTTCCATTATTTGAATTGAAAAGATGTGAGATACTAAAATAAATAAAAAAAAAGAAACTAAATAATTGGATGGCATTTGGATAGGCTCCCCATAACTGAAGAATCTACAACATACTTGTAAGGATGCTTGCACACCTTGAAAAGTATTACAGACTTATTAAATTAATTTCTTGATGTATCTAATTGCAGTCGATCACAAAATGCATAGTTTCGAGAGGACTTGTGAATGGTTGTGTATAATGCAGACAGTAGAAAGACTTCTGTTAACCTCTATTAAATAATCTGTAAAGGTAAAGCATATCAATCTGAAAAGTATTGTAAATCTCATACCTCTTTGCAGTGAGGTCCACTAGCCAGTTTTGTTGGGCTTGGGAGGCCCATGGTAGGAAAAGAAATAATATATTTAAAAAATAAATTAGTTCACCTACTTTTTATCTTCTATGCTGTATTAAGATGAAATACCACTTTGTTTTGAAAAAGGTACGTAATATTCATGTGAACATTTTAGTTTCGATCAGGAACACAATTCTGACATGATTCTCCCTATTGCCCACACATATGGAGCTTTCCTTTGCCTTTTGGAGAAGTCCTGAAGCATGCAAACTATTTTCAGACACTAACCAGATTAAACTGCTGTTCAACGGTTCATAAGTAGTTGGTCCACCAAACTGGGATAGAGGTAGATTGGAGTAAATATCTTCAAAAGCCTAAAATGGTGTTGAAACTGTTTCTTCAGGTGTCTTCACAGGTCTGTGAAGAGTCCTCCTCCCAGGAGCACTGGAAGGAGTGTGCCACAGCAACGCTCCCATCCCCTTGCCCCCCAGTTGCATAAACAGACATACCATACGTAACGTGTGCTGGTTTTGACTGGGGTAGAGTGACTTTTCTTTATAGTAGCTAGTGTAGGGCTATGTTTTGGATTTGTGCTGGAAACAATGTTGACAGCACAGGGATGTTTTAGTAATTGCTGAGCAGTGCTCGCACAGAGTCAATGTCTTTTGTGCTCCTCACACTGTCCTGCCAGCAAGTTGGCTGGGGGTGCACAAGGAGCTGGGAGGGGACACAGCTGGGATGGCTGACCCCAACTGACCAAAGGGATATTCCATACCATAGGATGTTATGCTCAGCCATAAAAGCTGGAGGGCAAGGGAGTGGGGTAAGGGGGAACATTCAGAGTTACGGCATTTGTTTTCCAAAGTAATCATTACAGGTAATGAAGTCCTGCTCTCCTGCCTGTCGATGGGAAGCAGTGAATGAATTCCTTGGTTTGCTTTGCTTGCATGCACAGCTTTTGTTTTAACTATTAAACTGGCTTTATCTCAACCCACCAGTTTTCTCACTTTTACTCTTCTGATTCTCTCCCCCATCCCAATTCAGGGGAGTGAGCGAGTGGCTGTGTGGTCCTAGTTGCTGGCTAGGTTTAAACCACAACGTAAAGGAAGACTTAGCTGATGTAGTTACAGTAAAATAGCTCTTCAAACATGATTTAATAAAATTGTAGGTTGCTGATTTTTTTATCATATTCTCATCCTATTCCCATCCTATTCCCACTGTCTTTTTCATAAGGAGTGCAGAATAAACCAATGCATGGATACTGCAATAGTACTTTCATTGGTGAATCTTTAAATAAATCGATATTAAGGCAGCATATTTAGCTATTTATCCCACTTTAATCAAACCCACTTTTCTAGGGGGTCTCCCTTTAAATATCTATTGGCTTGCTTTTTAACTGTCATACTCTATTTAAATCATTATTGGATTAAAGTGTGATATTTAAACTGTACTTCGGTAGCAACAAAGGAATGGACAGCCAAATCCATGGTGTGCTGACTGTCTTGCATTCAAACCAGATTATTCTAATTTCTGTGAAGTTTCACTCTTTTAACTATAATCTGAATTAACTTGCTACTTAAAATACTAGTTTCATCAGTATGTGTTCTAAAAAAATATTATTTAAATGAGTTTATCAAAGATTTTTTTTTATTTTTTCTTCAGTAAACTTGTCACTATACACTATACCTTTCTTTTATTTCCAATGACATTGATGCAGTGATTACATTCTCCTTGTAATCACAGAATGAAATGTACTTCTAAGTAAAGGCTAAACAAGTCTGGCTGAATATCGTATTTGGAATCTGATATCTTTCTATTTGCTATTATCTGTAAGTGTGCATGCAGTAGACATTTATGTATTTGTATGAACACATATATGCATTAACAAGTACACAAGTGCTCCAGATAAGATGAACAGGAAGTAGTACAAGAAGTGTGTGAGTTGTATAAAAGGGACAGGTTATCATCTTCCCCACTCAAAGATTGTGCTACAAATGATGGTGCCTTTAGAATGAACTTGAGATGTGGCATGCCTTTTTGCCTTCAGAAACACAGGGAGAAATGGAAAACCAAAAACAATGATGAAGTTTCAAGAACCATGTGATTTGCTTCACAGCTAGAATCATAAACTTTACTTCTTTGAAAGACTGGTGAAATGCATCCCATTCCAAGTGTACTGCATAGTGACCTGTTCTGCACAAAGACTTGTTAACTGATGGAAATTACACATATTAGATTAAAGAAACCTGAGAAAAGGGAACAGAATGACTATTGTTGAGGCTTCTTTATTGTTTGTAACTCAATTTGCCAAATACCACCTAACTTTTATTTTGTTAAAACTGTTTAATTCAACAGGCATGTATTTCTTTTTTATTGTTAGTGAGATTTACGTGTGATCCTTTCAATTTTTTTTTTTAAAACACTTCAGATTTTTTGATATACTGATATTTTTAAAATGTATCAATAATACTGCCTAATAAGTATGAGCTGTAATACAAGTGAGTGAACTTTCAATATGGGATACAAGCCAAGCTAGAAAGGAAAATGAGATGCTGAAAAAACATTTATTTGGTTTCTCAGAGATTCAGATTTGTAACATGTAAGACAGATGAATGTTCGTATATATGCATATGTTTTTAATGGCATAGTTCAATTCTGGAGCCTGTTGGGATATCTAAGACAAGGAAAAATGAAATTCATACTTCAGTGATACCCTTAAAATTCCTTTTCTGCCTAAAAAAAAGAAGGTATTCCTTATGACTTGATTGACTGTGCAGGACATGAATTTTAAATAGATTTTGTCTTTTTCTAGTCATCAATTTAGCAAGCAGCATAGGACATCTTGTATTTTGGAAATCAAGTTCAAAGAGATTCTCCTGGTTTGCATATGTAACAATATATATTTCATGACCTTTCATGTTTCACATTGAGATGAAAGTATTACTGACTTCTCTTTCTTACTTTTATGGTCATTTGTTATAAACCAGCTCCTCGAAAGGCCTATGCAATGCTTGATAATCTGTGGCACGTACCATGAAGAAGTACCAAATGACTACATTTATCAAGACACTGCAACTAGTGCTTATTTTAATGTGAAAATCTATATGAAACTGAGCCAAGTATGCTGTATGATATAATTGGCTTAGTACAACCTGTTCTTGCAAAAGCGTTCTCTCTAATGGTAAGAGCTGAATCCCAGTGGGTGATTATTTCCTCTGTGATTAGAATATGTTTTGAATCCTATTATAGATATAGCGCTCCAGATCTTTTGGCTGGTTTGTGAGTTGAGTGATACCTAGTATTTTTCTTAAAGCCTTCACTCTATGAATCAAATACATATGTTAGAATCTTACTAGTTCTTATTTTTTTAAAACAGAAAAATGCAGGTATATGCAGGAAAAATAAATGCTTAGTTGCTCAAAAATAAGGTAACAAAAACCACATTAAGTGAAATAAATAACAATTCACAATTCGCTCCCTCATTTTAAAGATTTTTTTTTTTACAGTTTGGAGCTTGAATATTAAGTAAGCTTTATGATATCGGCCCCATATTTTACTATTATGCCTTAAATCTCCAGCAAGTTTAAAGTAAAAATAGCAGATGAAATACCAGCTACCTTCAGAAAAAAAAACCCAACCTGAAAAATATCTTGATGTTTAGCTAACTCTAATCTGTTAATCTGTTTTCTTTTCATTTTCAAACAGAACATATAATAAAATTCCTTACTAAAGCATATATTTACGCTTTTCTGCTACTGTAAACGTAGTGGATTGTAGTCTAGATTTAAATTTTACTCAAAAGCAACACTCATCCTCTTTGAATAATAATAATTATATCAAGTACTGTTAAGTAAAATGGTAAACAGTTTAGAATGTAAATTGGCTGTATTTCTCAATGCTGCTCTTGAATATACAAAGTATTGACTAAAATTATGTTCAAACATAGTACTAGACAGCTTTTACATTAGAAATATGACATGTATCTTCAATCACACTTGATAGGCTGTTCTACTTTGAAGTAAGAAAGCTGTAAACTATACAAAAGTTGTCTTCATGAGAAAGCCCCTGTGTCTGTCTGTTCATATTTATACGACAGCTTGTGTGTGAGTGGATTGAGCCACAGATTTTAAATGTGATTTCTGTCTCTGAAATATTTCATCAGAATATTTGTGGTCACCTGAAATGCCGCACAGCTATTGTTACAGACCTCCGAAAATGAAGTAGATTTCTATAGCCCAGAAAAGCTAATCTACTTTTGCTTTTTAGTAACTACAGTTGTATTTATGCAGTATCCACAACAGGTGCTTTCCTGAAACACCTGTCCTGTAAGTAAATGTTCTTTTATGCGGGAAAGGTTTAAACAGGTTCTGTCAATTCATTCAAATATCATTCTACTGTTTAATATATGCAATATTTATTATACTGACCACAGCAGACACATGCATTGTTTTCTAGTCCCATTTTTCTTTTTAAATAATTATTTAATGGATTGTTTACACAGACAAATATAAGACATGAAATGACAGCAGTTTCCAAGTAGATACTTATTATTTATCTTGGTTTTTGGGGACATTTTAGGTCCTTCTGGGGCAGGGAGTGGATGATGCTAGAGGTTTAAGCAGAATTTGAGTATGCAAAGGGTCATACTTTCCCCTCACAACTTCTCATCTACAGCCTGCATCTGGATGGAGATGTACCTCTAAAACTGCTCCCCTTGGCATGTCTGCTTCCCCTTCCATTCTTTAAAGTCAAGCATATACACTGTCATACCCTCCTTTATGCTGGGAGAAAAAGAGTAGCCCTCAGCCTTCAATGTGAAACCACTTTTGAGGTGCAGTCACTGAAAAAATTACAGTGGTAGTCTTGTGAGGAAAAGAGAAGGGGGAGGATAGTTTCACAGTACAGTAGTTCTTCTTATTACTAGAGATGTGTAATAATACAGGATGACTAGTATTCTACATACTGTTTATTCAGTAAATACCATAATTATTTTATCTTTGCAAGAAGACATCATTATCAGGATTGTAACAGAGAAAACTATGCACTCTTGCACAGCTGCTGAATCAGCAAAACACTTAGATCTGTGCTTATGTTTTGCTTGCTTCAAAGGGATAATTTAAAGCTTTATTTAAAATTAAGCAGAAGTAATAAGACTACATGCATTAAAATCCATGCCTCACAAAAATGAAGTCTTACTATACTTGGATAGTTCTTATTTTTTTTAGAGCACCAAGACTTCAATAAAAGTTGGTAACATGGCCCCTCTGCCAGAAGTCATACCACTATAGATTAATAATTTTGCTAACTAATATTTTTAACAAACTTGAAAAATATAACTTTATAGCACTGCAATCATTAGAAGAAAAAAAGGACTAGTATTTGAAAAAAACTAATCATTCCATCTGCCTGCCTGCAGATTTAATCTTTTGGAGCATAATAAGAAAAAACCTTGTTGAGCTTCATATGTTGAAAGATGTCAAACTACTTTCCATTGTCTAAAAGTACTGAAATATTGTGGCATTTTAAGTAAGATGTATGCTAGCAGCAATACATTAAACTTATTATATAAAATTGATATTATTTCTAAAGGTTTGGGGGATTTTTATTTTCCATTTATGCCAAAGGCCTAGATGTCTAGGTGTGACAATCACTGAGATAGAAAACTTAAAAGGTTTCATAAGAGGGAGTAGAAGGCCAGTCAATATATTTTGGTAAGTTTTTGTAGTTCTAAGGTGACAATATGCTCATTTAATACTTGAATAAAATTGCCATGTTCCCTCTAAACCTTGTCTTGCTGTTCTTATAATATAATATATTATTTATCTGAACTCCCTTCAGTGGGACTTATTTACATGACTAAAATACGTTCATGTGGATAAAGTCTGAAGAAGCGGCTTCTTCATGTATTACATATGCAAGTATACCATTTCTCATTAGTAAGATACATAATACCCTGTTGCTTAAATGCCTCACACAGTAAAACATTTTTGAAATACTAATGTAAATACAGATATTTTCATAAAATAAATATTTCTGTGCAGAGTAGTTTTAAAATTTCTTTGGGTAATATTTGTTAGTAAAGATAAAATAATATTTAAAATTATCATATTTATTTTGAATCAAATTTTCTTAACTTTTATACAGATTGCATAGGATACCATATGAAACACATCCTGTAGAGGGGGGTTCTTCAAAATGGCTTTTTGTAAAGTATTTCAATAACCTTTTAGTGCCTAAGTGTTTTTGTAAAATTGTTTATACACTCTTTGCTCAATTCTAATCAAATACTTATTGACTGAAGATTGTTCTAGAAAGCATTAATACAGTACACTGAGGCAATCAACTTTCAAAAGGCAGGCAGTATCTATATAGTTATTTAGACACTAATATAAAGAAAATAAATGCACCTATTTATATTTTCTTCTTTTCTGGAGAAAGTAAAAATGTAGATAAAAAGAAGCAAAATCATCTACTTCCTGTATCTCTGGTACATAGGTAGATTTAAGTGCCAAAAATTGAAGGCACTGATGTGAACTGAAGTATTATTTCAAGTGAAAATGGCTTAGTAACTTGTGAACCAGATAAGAATTTTATTGAGAAAGTGACTAATTCCTGTTTTATCTCCTTCTTTTTTACGTACACTTTTGTAATTTATTTCCAATTCAGTTGAAGAAAGAAAGTAATGTCATGAAGACTAAGGACACATTTTTCTAGTTTTATATTCTTTAAATAAACAACATTTTCTTAAGGTGGAGCACATGAATTGACAAAGCAGTTTTTTACTAAGAAAAAACTTACCTGCTAGTTTAGTCGTAGAAAAATATGCAAATACGTTTGGTGTCTGCTTTGTACAGTTAGTAGATAAATATAGGTTGCATATTGTGTACACAAAATATGGAGAATTGCTTTTGAAAATGGGTAGGGAGGTGGACAGACTTTTTTAGCAGTACAGAGTGCAAAATTGTGACCAAAAGGTACTCAGCAATTCACACAGATACGCACGTTAA
Organism: Ibidorhyncha struthersii; assembly: GCA_013398815.1. NCBI lineage: Eukaryota > Metazoa > Chordata > Aves > Charadriiformes > Charadriidae > Ibidorhyncha > Ibidorhyncha struthersii. The sequence goes on from VZSZ01002378.1 coordinate 191,461, forward strand.
TGAATGCTTTGTAAATTCACATATGTAATGAAATTAAATGAATCTGTGGAAGTTTGTCATTCACAAGAATCAATAATAAGCGAAGCAGTAATGCAGAAAGCACGCTGCTGTCCTTATTTAGAACTTGGCATCTGGTACTTTGGATTTGTCACACTGCTGGAATAATCTCCAGACATTAATCTTCTGGACAGTGGTATTGAAAATTTCTCAGATTGAATAGAGATAATCTTACTTTATTGATTGCAGTTATGTGTCTTTCCTGGGATTCTACAGAATGCAAAGGAAACAGATCTGTTTCATTTAGAATACTTGCATAAAATATCCTGAGTATCCTGCATTGAAATAGTGTATCTATTGGATTCAACCTCACTGAATGTATATGAATAAGATTACAACTATGGATTTATGGTGAATATCAACTAGAACCAAGCAGTACTATATCATACTGTGTATTAATGATTCATATGGACTCGTTTCTCTTCTGCACAGACATAGCAAAATGAATTTGTTTCTTGACAAAGACTTTCAGTTAGATAGTTAATTACATAGCTGAGAATTTTTTGTGTGTGTGATATTGCAGTTTTCTATGAAACAAACAATTTGCTTCAGTTCTTAGATGACTTTTTTCTTGTCATGAATGCCTTTTTCCTTATCATGCAGGATATAGTACATCATTATTGGGGAAAGCAATTTATGATGAATATCAATGGTAATTCACTTTTACAGTACTTTGGTAAATGAAAGCATAAAATGTATATTGATCATGAATTAAGAAGTAAAGGAAACACTTATAATGCTTTTTTTTTCCCATGTACTCTTTTGCTGAACTAACAGAACTGTTAATTCCACTTTTAAACTGGTTATAATTTGGGAACACACATAATTATCATGTTAAGCTACATGATATATTAAGATACAAGGAAAATAGCACAGTGATTGTGATTCTAAAACAGCTTGGTTGCAATGAAATCTTCTCAAATCAAGTAAGTGGAAGAACAGGTTAGATTTTAAGCAAGTTGTACCTGTAAGCTGGCTGTTTCTCCTGGAGGTTGTGCTGCCAGTCATAGTCCAGGTGTTCAGAGAACAGCAGCGTTACCCAGCTGTCTAGTTGGTTTTTTGCAGTTGCCTGGATGGATCTGCTCACTTGACCGAGAAGTGCTGTGGCACGTCCCTGGTCATCAAAAACATCAGCATTACCTGCCAAAGGGGCAGTGTGTTTGCTGCTGTCATTTCCCATTTTGCTGACAGGTCAGGTCTTGCAGGCAGAGCTCCCACAGAGCAGTGTCCAGGTCCTGTCCCAGTGAACATATGGAGAATATAGACATCAAGGAGGATCTGCTCAGGGCATTTGCAAAACACACTTGCAGCTATAAAATTGCATCCTTTTTCTCAAGCTTTGCAAGCCTTGCTTAACATATTCTGGTCTACTGAGATGCTGTACTTCAAGAAAAATTCTTAAGTGTTGAAAACTATTGTGAATTTGTTAATTAAGTAGAAGTTGTATATAAATCACATTATTCCTCTTCTCTGTGCTCCAGCTGATTTCTGAGTGAAGCTTAAGATGACTGTTTTGATGTAAAAATCCAGGATGGAGTTGCTCTTGATTACAAAAGAGAGCTATCTCTTTTGCATGATTTCACTACAGATTCTTTCATCCCTTTTACTTTGAAAGGAAAGGAAGCAGGCCAGTCAACTTTTTAAAATCTGGAGTAGCAAACATCAGGGCTAAAAGCTGTCTTAAAGATTGACAGTGCAGATCATCAAAGCTTTAATTAAATAGCCATTGTTTAATTATGGATGACTTGCAAAGAGGAAACAATGGATCCCAGCATTTTTCTGTCCCCTAATTCCTCAAAGTTCTTATGACCCCTGATTATCACTGTATTAATACGTTAATGTTCCAGAAAACAATTTCTGAAGCTGTTCTCTGGATTTGAGAACAGCTGGTACCATATGGCTTCTTCCATAACGCTAAACTCTCTTCCGCCTCCAAAGCAGGGTGGAGACATTGAAAGTACCTGCTGGGAATGTTCCTTGGCCTGTATTAACCCCTGAGATGTGTGGAGTCACTCTTTGGAGACTGCTATTTGGCTTGGGTCGAACCTGTGGCTGAGACTGTGCTAACAACAATGTGAATGGTCATGTGCTGGTATTTAGGACTATTTAGGTCTTTGTAGTTTAATAATATCACTGGAACCTTTTATTCTTTTAGAGGGAGTTGGTTCTGGTTTTGCTTAGCTTGGTTTTCCATTAGAAAATCTAATTTAGTATAAGAAATTCTGTAGCTGTGCCTTTGACCCACAGTTAACTTGGGTGATTTCCAGCATCTGAGTATACCTGGTAGCTGTGCCTGGATGGGAGCATTCTTAGAGCAGGCATGTGCTGCTGGGTCCTTGTTATTTCTGCATGCTCCGCCATGTGTTACAGAATCACCCCAGAATTGTTTATGTTGATTACCTTCAGGATTTTTTCCTTAACAGGTTTGTCAATCACAATATAAAGTGTTTGCTGAGTTTTTTGAGAAACGAATCTAAGTTTGTTGTGCAGATACATCCTATGGGTGCCAGTAAGCTGCTATAATTTTGAAGTTGGAAGTTCAACTGCTAATTTTCCATTTGGAGAGAGAAAGAATGACAACAATTCTGTGCTTTTTTTTTCATTTGTCTGAGGTAGATTCTAAGATATCTCTAAGAGCTTTAAATTTAAATAATACATGAACCCTCACAAAAAACAAGTAGTTTTAACCAGCAAACTACTTGATCCCAGATAAATCCTTTTCTTTGTTGGTGAGATTATGGTATTACAAATGACCTTGATGACAAATGGAGTCTAATGCAAAACATCAAGTCGAACATTACCGACATCAGTAGCATTCAGGAAAATCTGCTTGTAAGATGAAGTTACCTTGAAATTGTTTTGTTCTAATATACATTGAAATTACTTGTTTCTGATTTGGGCTTGTCTTGTGACAAAAGTTCTTTTTAGAGAGTATTTTACTCCGCAGTGATTATATTTAATGTTCATTAATGTTAGTAGATTATTTACAGGCATTTTTAGGAAAATAAATCCATTTACTTTTGCGCAACGAGCTGTTGCTTGATGGATCTAGAGTCTCTTTCTCTGTGTTTCCATAATCAGAGTTGTTACATATCAAGAAAAAGTAAGGTGGATCAAGAACTGGCTGCATGGCAGAGCTCAGAGGATTATGATCAGTGGCACAGAGTCCAGTTGGAGGCCTGTAAGGAGTGGTGTTCCCCAGGGTTAAGTACTGGGTCCAGCCTTGTTTAACGTATTCATCAATGACCCGGATGAGGGGACAGAATGTACCCTCAGCAAGTTTGCTGACGATACAAAACTAGGAGGAGTGGCTGACACACCAGAAGGCTGTGCTGCCTTTCAGCAAGACCTGGACAGGCTAGAGAGTTGGGTGGAGAGAAACCTAATGAAGTTCAACAAGGGCAAGTGTAGGGTCCTGCACCAAGGGAAGAATAACCCCATGCACCAGCACAGGTGAGTGGTTGACCTGCTGGAAAGTAGCTCTGCAGAGAAGGACTTGGGAGTTGTGGTGGACAAGCTGACCATGAGCCAGTAATGTGCCCTTGTGGCCAAGAAGGCCAGTGGTCTCCTGGGGTGCATTAAANTTTCTGGGCTCCCCAGTTCAAGAGTGCCGGCCACTTCACTTAGGCCAAGTGCCAGGTGGTGCACTTGGGTCAGAATAACCCCATGCACCAGCACAGGTGAGTGGTTGACCTGCTGGAAAGTAGCTCTGCAGAGAAGGACTTGGGAGTTGTGGTGGACAAGCTGACCATGAGCCAGTAATGTGCCCTTGTGGCCAAGAAGGCCAGTGGTCTCCTGGGGTGCATTAAAAACAACATGGCCAGCAGGTTGAGGGAGGTCATCCTCCCCCTCTACTCTGCCCTGGTGAGGCCACATCTGGAGTACTGTGTTCATTTCTGGGCTCCCCAGTTCAAGAGTGCCGGCCACTTCACTTAGGCCAAGTGCCAGGTGGTGCACTTGGGTCACAACAACCCCATGCAGCACCACAGGCTTGGGGAAGAGTGGCTCAAAAGCTGGCCAGTGGAGAAGGACCTGGAGGTGTTGGTGGACAGCTGGCTGAATATGAGCCGGAAGTGTGCCCAGGTGGCCAAGAGGGCCAACGGCATCCTGGCCTGTATCAGGAATAGTGTGGTGAGCAGGACTCGGGAAGTGATCATCCCCCTGTACTCGTCACTGGTGAGACCCCACCTCGAGTACTGTGTTCAGTTCTGGGCCCCTCACTACAAGAAAGACATGGAGGTGCTGGAGTGTGTCCAGAGAAGGGCAACAAAGCTGGTGAGGGGTCTGGGGAACAAGTCTGATGAGGAATGGCTAAGGGAACCGGGGCTGTTTAGCCTGGAGAAGAGGAGGCTGACGGGAGAACTTATCACTCTCTTCAAGTACCTGAAAGGAGGTTGTAGAGAGGTGGGGACTGACCTCTTCTCCCTAGTGACAAATGATAGGATGAGAGGAAATGGGTTCAAGTTAAGCCAGGCGAGGTTTAGGTTGGATATTAGGAAAATTTTTTTCACTGAAAGGGTTATCCAGCATTGGAATAGGCTGCCCAGGGAGGTGGTGGATTTGCCATCCCTGGAGGTGTTTAAAGAAAGGGTAGACGTGGTACTTGGGGACATGGTTTAGAAGTGTTTTTTGTCAGGTTAGGTTAATGGTTGGACTTGATGATCTTAAAGGTCCCTTCCAACCTTAACAATGCTATTATTCTATGATTCTAAGAACAACAGGGAACTACTGGAGAGAGTCCAGTGGAGGGTTACAAAGATGATCAAGGGACTGGAGCATCTCTGTTATGAGGAAAGGCTGAGAGACCTGGGTCTGTTTAGGCTGGAGAAGACTGAGGGGGGATCTCATCAATGCTTACAAATACGTAAAGGGCAGGTGGATGGGGCCAGACTCTTTTCAGTGGTGCTCAGCAACAGGAGAAGGGGCAACGGGCACAAACTGGAACACAGGAAATTCCATCTGAACATAAGGAAAAACTTGTTCACTTAGAAGGTGACAGAAGACTGGAACAGGCTGCCCAGGGAAGTTGTGGAGTCCTCTTCTGTGGAGATACTCAAAACCCACCTGGATGCAATCCTGTGCAACCTGCTGTAGGTGACCCTGCTTTGGCAGGGGGTTTGGACTAGATGATCTTTGAAGGTCCCTTCCAACCCTGACCATTCTGTTATTCTGTGAAAAGGACTAAGGAGCTTTCTTGCATCTTTATTCTAGGAGAGTTCTCTTCAACATTTTTCTTTGGCAAATCTAAGGACTATAAAGAAGATTATTTTTCCTGTCTTTCTCTTTTATATCTCTAGAAATTTGTGATATAGTGATATTTTCCATGTCTCATGATCATTCTTTTTCTGCTTTATCATCTATTTCTCATTTCAGGGATTTCCTAAAGGATTGTGAGAGAAGCAAATTATTAGTAAATTCAATTTGCAGACAACAGTTTTTAAAAAAGCAACCTAAGGGCATCCTGTATGAAATTACGCTTTTAGAAGTTCAGAAATTGTGAAGTGTGGAATTTCAATAAAGTACATCCCATTTGTTTCCTGTGTTAGAGGCAGCCAAGCCTGAATCATTGGTCATAAGAAGGTCAATAAAACAGCATTCGTTACCTGGAGAAGGGAGGCAGGGCCATCTGTCAATTTCACCTTTTAATAAAATTTCCCAAAGGAGACACACTGCAGAAAAAAAGGGAACTAGTTTATTTAGACAGTTAGAATTACCCTCACAGTAACTTTGCCTTCATCCTCACAGGGGTGTCAGTCACCACTTTGCTACTCTGAGGCAGTTTACGGACATTTTACAAAAGCTCATGTGATTAAATGTTTCTTGGAAATGGTTTCACTTGAGTTTAACCAGGTTCCAAAATGAGTAAGGACATTTGTGAAAAAAGTCTTCAGGTTCAAGCCTTTGTCTAGGGAAACTGTGTATTTTGTGATATGTGAAATTCCATTCTCTCTTCAGTGGGACCTAACCTCCAAGAAAATTGTTCATGAAAATTGTTCATGTTCATATAATTAATACATAATTTGGCAGTTATTAATCACGAAGCTATAGGATATTGCATGCAAGAGTACTTTGCCATATCCCGTGTTGAAACTCTGTATTTGTATATAGAAGAATATGAATTTAATCTCTTCAAAAGAAGGAATGAAGTTCAGTGATTAGTACATATGATTGAATGAGGGCAGTCTTGAGTTTTAGGCTTTCCTGGCTAAAGCTTTTATGTATAAGACTGCTTTTTTTATGCAGGTGTGGTGTTAAATGAAACTATTTTTTTTTCTACTTAGACATACCCCCTAGATTTAACTTTTGCTGCTGCACTGGCATATGATGATACCAACAGGAGTAACTGTTTAATCAAGGTTGGTTTACTGCGTTCTTTGAAGAAAGAAGCATGTAAAGACATTGTCAGATTCAGTTCTAGGATATCAGCAGCATTTTTTCATTGTTTTATCTGGTATTGATGATGATTATACTAACATAATAGTACATTTATTTTAGAACTGTAAGCGAGGAACAGTAATATATATTTTTGAATTTATTAACTATTATTGATTAACTATGAAAGCCTGGACAAATCATTTTTCTTCTCAGCCTCAGTTCTATAAAACAAAGATAAACAATCTTTAGTTTAATTACAGAGATGTTCTTTAAGAATCAATGGGTTTTAAACACTTTGCAAATGTGAAATATTGCCTCTGAGATAAATTGTATGGTTGTAGCAGAAGCATTTTTATTTGTATTGAGTATTAAACTTAAAAGCTGTGGTCAGCAAGCCACATAAGTTATATAAAACAATACTGGTTCTCGAATTAGCATTTGTTAAAGGTACATGCCTGTCACACTGCATGACAGATTTGAAACTCATATACACTCTTATTAATAGAATCATATTTACAGCTATATTTACTCATATACATATTATGAGGTATCTTAAATATCTTGTCTGGTTTACTTACTGCCTGCTTTCTGACACTTGGAAAAAGCATTACAAGAACCTTTTAAATGTAGTTATAATACTTACACAAACATTTTAATCTGGCTTTTAGCCTTTTAAGAAGAATATCAATAATGTCAGTTATATCATACTGCTGTAAAAGTTGGCAGTACTTCCTGTACCTTTGCAGGGGCAATGTTATGTATGCTAAACTGCTTAAGCTATGAGCGCCAACTTCTAATATTTCTTCTTCTGCTGAACTTTCCCCCAAATCCCTTATGCTGGAGAACTTGAAAACCAGAATTGTTTTCTTCCCATAATCTTTCTGAGAGAAAAATGAACCAGTATCCCTAAAACATTGTATTGCAGTTGAAGGGAAAATCATGCTTACAGAAATCTCTCCTTTCCTTATGAACTGACAACAAAACGTCACAATGTTTTGCAATTCCAAAATTGTTTCAAGACTAACCTTTCCTTGCTTTCATACCATACTCTAGTGAAATCCACAGAAGAAAAAAGGGAGACATCCATAGGTTTTCCATTAATTTTTGATTAACTCCAGAGTGGGAATCAGCTTTCTGATAACCTCAACACAGCACTTCTGAACGTATTACTGTAATAAATTACAGTATATGTAATTTTAAAGATCAAATAAAAGATTAATTCCGTATACTGGCCTTAAAGAGTGTAAAATACTAACTTCCAAATTGTATTGGGAATGAATTTGACATATTGCATTATTGGTTGTGCGAGCACATCTTTTCTCTGCATAGACTACCAGAACTGGATTTTTTCTTGCATATCTTACATAGGTGCTGAAGAATAGTAAGTACTAAGTGTATTACAGTTGTTGAAAGATGTTTGAGAAAGCTAAAGGAGATGAGAGGGCACACTAGAAAACAGGAAAAAAAATAAAAATTCACCTTTTGTTACTTTTTTTTGCCATTTATTTTACTTTACTAAATAGGAAGCTATTTCACCAGAGCTCTTCACAACCTGCTTGTCAGAGGCACATATTCTGAGAGGAAAGATAGATTTTTCTTATGGCCACTGAAACAGAGAGACAGTCAGTCATCAGGGGAAGGGAATGGTTACTGCAATCCCAAACTGAATTTCCTTTAAGAACACCAGAACAGGGAACAGATAGCAGACTGGGAGCAAACAAGGTAGCGTGATTAAGAGGGCTAGGGACCTACTTGCATTGAGGTAAAAAGATGCTTTAGAGATATTTCTTTCATTTATATCTCTTCTCATCGTCTTTTTATGAAATAAGCTAACAACTTTAGTAGCTTTGTTAAAAAAGCAATCTCAACGTTGTGCACAAGACTTCACAACCAGTGGGATTAAATGCCTTTGTTATATCAGTAAAAGCAAAGTTGTGACACAGTTTTTTTGTCTACATTTCTGTTTTTTTCGTTGCATAGCACTGATAATATCCGTTGTTCCATGTTCTTGTTCAAAACCTTTATCTTAGCTGAGCAAAATTTTATCAGTTATAAACAAAAATAAAACCAGTTGAACTTGATTCTTGCAGGAATTTGTATGGTATCTAAAATAGTGATCATCAGAACTGGACCATTTGTATATTATCCCCAAAGAATCAGGCTTTTAGTTTTGGGAGATTACTGCTAATTTCACTAGAAGTGCTTTATGCTACACTGATTTAAATAATCTTTACCACCATGTATGTAGAAGACTGTTATATGAAAGCCAGCCAGGTCAAGAGCATTTTTCAGTTTTTGAGAGAGTATGTTTGTAGGAACTGTGGTATACTGAGACAGTTGGTTAATAGCCTCATCAGTGATGTTAGACATCTTATTAGCAGGGTTTCTGAGTGTTTTAGAAACCAGTTTTTAGAACACAGCTCCTTTAATTTAGAAAAAAAATAATTATCCAAAGTCCATAAATAAAGGATGTTTGAGGCACATCCACTCTTTTAGGAACATCATGTATTTCTTCACTTACTTTATTTGCAATATGATTGTAGCTCTTCTGCTTCACATACTGTTGCATACAGCTTTCAATTTAGGTAGAGAAATAGGACAAGAATTAAAAAAATAATAATTGGGGTGTAATGCTTTATCAGTTACTCAGGATATAGGCTAATGAGTCCTCATCAAATGAAAAAGTTTAGGGTGCTCAGCATTCCTTGAGCATCCTAAACTTTCCAAATTTAATTTGGAAATACAATACATTCTCAAAATTTAAAAAGAAAAATGAAGTTCCATCATTTGAAAAAAAGATTAACACTAGCCTTTCTCAGCAATAGTTTCTTTGCTTTGAAAGAGGTTTCACAAATACCTGCAGCTGATACCCAGAGAGCCTACCAACAGAGCCTTCCTCACAGATAGAGAGACACTGGTGGGGTGGGGCAGGGGGCTGCAGCTTCTCCTCTGCCTCCTTTCTTCAGCCGGGTGCATTTTACTGTGATGCCTTAGCAGCAGGGAATGCAATCTTCCCTGTCGAGTCCTACGAAAAGACTGGTTACGCAAAGCGCAGAGTATGGTTAGGGAGGTGTTTGGCGTCCTTCTTTGTCTGTCAGATACTTGGTATCCGTTCTAAAGTAAATCTGGTAGAAATTATGAGTGGTGGTGTGGAATTGGGGGGAATTGCAGGCAATGGTATGGCATATGGAAATCACAGGATGCTTCACCTAATAAATAAAAAGAAATCTTCAGAACTCTTCCTTTTATATGCATCTGATTTAATAATGACTTAATGTGTTGTCTTCTTCATCCAGTCATTTACTTTTTTTCTTAGCATTTTGGGGAGTATATTACAATTGTGTGATTTGGAGGCTGTGTCTCTAACTGAGAACCAGACTAGTGAATAGCGGACATTTGTGTCAGGACAAGATATGAACTATTGAAGGAAAAAGTAATGCATTTCATGGATAGCAGTTATGTGGTAATCTGTTCTTGGCCTCTTTCTTCTTCCTGGTCTATGCAAAAACAGTTACTGCAGCCCTGGGGCAATAGTGACATGTTATCTGTGGCTCCAGCACTGCTGACAGGAGACCAGAACTGATAAATAAAATATAAACCTGATGGAGTACAGGAGACGTTTATCTTTGCTGTTGCTAAGGTCCGTGATGAGCCTTCTGTCCCTGGAAAACTCTTTATGTCTCTGTATAAACACAGAGAAATGTATATACTGAACCCCCTCAAAGTTGCCATATTTGATTTACCTTCTTTAAGGAAGCTACTTTTTTTTGTGGGAAGATCACAGTGGTATCATCCTTTCATACAAGTAACCTCTCTCAGTCTGATTCACTGCTGTATATTTACAAAATCTGTAAACTGTAATACCTGACACTCTTTTACAATGACAGTCTCTATTTTTTGAGGCAACTGCTGAAGCTTTGCTTTGCTGTGTGCTTTCCTCATACTAAGATATTGTTTAGAGATCTTAAATTACTAGTGGATTTTAAAACAGCACGATAATCTCATAGTCTACAAACCATGGTAATATTACTGCAGATTGAAAAACTCTCGCGCTTATTGGAATGGGACCTGCCGGCTTCCTTCAGATGGAAATGTTGATATTAGTCAATAAGAATAAATAAGTTTTTCTGGTAAATGAGTGTTGGGAAGTTGAAAAGAGAAAAGATGCATCAAAAGGAGGAATTCCCAGAAGAGGTATAAGAGAACATACAATTCTTTCAGGACCAGGACCAGTTGTGACGAGCTGATGTTACCAGAACAAGTTTTAAGGGCTTCCTCAGTAATCATCTCCACTCCAACACAGAGGCTTTCACTTCCCAGCACTTTCATAATTTCTTTAGGGAGAGTGAAAATACTGTACTCAACATTCAGCAGAGCACAGCTTTAGATATTAGGAGCATATCTGTAGCCAGACAAAGTTTCTTGTGATATGTCTGTGCTTGAACCAATACATAAGGATATTAGTAAAAATGGTGTATCTGAGACAGGCACCTCTCTTGGGTTACATGAATTTGGGTTATGAGGAGTTAAACTAATCTCTGGTAACATAACTGAGAAGGCAGCTCTAAGTTAGGATATGCTCCAGACCACAGCATAAATCACACACAATTTTTATCCTCACATAATTAATTCAGTAAATACTTCATCTCTTATGTTTTGCTAATCTCTTTTTTGAATTTCCTCAATGCATGTAATACACATTTAAAAATTGCTTGCATTCAAATTTCTGTTAAAAAACAGTTCATTGTTAAAATGGCCCATCATTTTCAAGTGTATTTCAAACATAGTTACTACCAGTCAGCTAGATTGTGTGCTAATTTTAAGGCACTATATAACTGAAGAAGCAAAGAAAAGAAAAAGGTGGTTATTGAGGAAGTCAAGGAAATTGAAACTGGATGGAGAAAGCTAGCTTGGAAGCATTTTTGATGGTATTTTAATCTTTTCTGAAAAGGTCATTTATTTCATACTTAAGACTTAAATTAATTTATGACTTAATATGATGGTAAACTCTATCTACAGTAGGTCCCAGTAATTGTGTTTAAAGAAAGCCTGAATATTTATCATGGTGAGCAAAAACTTTCCCTTTCATAAGTCTGAATGGTTCCTCAGTCTAATAAAGAACAGCAGGGCATAGATGGGAGGAAAAAATCTGCTTTTACTGGCCAGGAAGGAAAGTAGAGTAATTGGAAGAAGATAGATGTAAAATGGCAAATGAAGGATGTCTGGGAGAGAACTTGCAGCGCAAGGTAACTGACTGCGAATTGCAGTGTGTGACTGTTGACTGTGACGGCCTCAAAACTTGCTCCAAGTCTAAATCAGAGCTTTCTGTAAGCAAGGGGAGGATCTTTCTCATTAGGTGCTCTACCTGCTTTAGTAAGAAACTTAGATACTGTGATATTAAACACAGTGTTAAGTGTGAAATTTACGAACATATGTTTGGACTTTAATTCTGTATATAGTGAACAAGATTCAATGTACTGTAGAAACAAAATTCAGAGTATTTAGAACTTGAATTAGCGGTGGTTATACCAATCAGTAGAAAACACTTAAAAGAATGTATAGCTAAAATTCTGAATGAGATAAGTATATGTATCTATATATGTAGATTTATGTATGTAGGCACGGCTGTGATTACATCCCCAGAGTGATTCCTACACTTACTTGACTGCATTGTGCCATCTTTCCTTTTCCTTCTGGACATGTTGCTGCTGTGCCCTGTGATGAATTCAAGCTTGTCTGTACACGTTAGATATACTGTGAGAAGTCCCTCTGGGGATTTAACTTTCAGGACATTGAACTTGTGAAACCTAACTGGGACTAGAAGACAGAGGAGTACATGAAAAGTTGAAAAGTTCCAGTCATTCAGGAGACAGGCACCCTCAGACGTGTATGGCATGCTCTAGAGAAATCATGTATAGCTGCACATTCTCAAATGCTTACCTAGGATATGTTTTTTTCTTACAAATCCACCCCTACATCTTGCTGAATTAGACCTATGAAAGATTTTTGATACCTTTAATGTTTGATGATCATTTTAGCCTAGTAGTGCTAGATTACAGGGAAAGCTGGATGAAGAAGAGAAACTATAAAACATAAAATAGGAGACAAAAGGTTGAAGGTTATTCATGAGTTCAGTAGAATTACAGGACTGCTAAACCTGAGTTAGCATCTTTAAAAGCTACATCAATTAATATCCATGGTCAGAACACTGCTCCAATTTTGATAAAAGGCAGATTTGAGTCCCGAAAGATTGCAAAAACAATTCTAGTGTTTACTTCTGAAAATGTGGCAGTTTGAGCGATGATTTCTACTAGTGATAAAGTATATGGAACTTTGATGTAGGTCGTCAAAGAAATGGAAATGCTGAACTGTTATTTCTGAGGTAGGTGTCTGAATACTTTTTGAGCATCTTGGTTAAAGAATCTCTGCACTTCATTTTATGATCTCTAGAATTGCAATAATATTGCTTAATTACCTGCAAGGCACGCATGCGCGCACGCACACACACACATATGGATGTTTATATTTAAAATTGCAATGTATGATAATAACTATAATAAAGATGAAAAATAATACAAGCAATTGAAAAGATTTTACTTTTTTTTTGGTACCTTTAGAGGCATAAAAATAAATGGTATAATATGGTTATGTATACGAAGACATTTTTCTTTGAGAAATGAGACGCAATTACCTGTTTAAAAATCAAGTTCCATCCTGTGGTTAATGACATAATATATAAAAAAGACAAAAATATACTACACTAGTATAAATGAGCAGAATACAATTTACTTTTTAGTTGAGTATGTTTTCTTTGTAATTAAGCTTACTGTAATATTTTAAATATACTTTCCTGTTTATCTTTTATGCTTGTAGGTCTAGTACTTCAAATAAATAATTTGCTGAAGAGGGGAAAAAAAGTCATAAAACACTGAACACTGTGCACTTCTCTGAGACAAAGCCGTAAACATTTCAAATGAGCGCACTGACTATATAATAGGCTCGACCTTATGGCAAATGTATGTTGAAACTGATTTGACAGCAGTTTTTCTTTTCAGTATGTGTGACTATCATTGAGTGCTATACTGTCAGTTTAAGAGCAGCTTATTCTAGCTTACCATGTACTGCTCCCTAAGGAGTTAAAAACAAACCTGAAATACCTGATTTATGACTATTTATGAAGAACTGTGATATCACTGAATAGTTTGAGGATTACCTTTAATTACACCAAGGCAAGTGTGGGGTGGAAATAAGATTTAGGATCCTAAGAATAATAAAAAAAATTAAAAATATGTCTTTGACCATCTACTTGCTTTAAAGGTCAAGGTAATTTCTGCAGGAAATTCTAGCTCCGCATCTTTGGATATATGCATAGTAATAATGAATAGACCATATACTGTGACCTCTATTATTTGGTTTGCTACCATGTGGGTTTTCGATGTCACTATTTTTAGAAGCTTTCAAGGTCCATCTGCTTAAAAATACGTAAACATTTTGGCATTCTAAAGATCACTATACAAGAGCTGTAATGCCCATTTTCATGTCAAAAATCAACCATCTGCTATCTTAATATCATTTAAAGATACAAATTTAATGTGATTTGATTTGACGTGATTTGATCTGGGGATGGGTATATTACTTTTCAGTATAGTATAGTGCTTTTGAGGACTCTCTTATGTTCTTTGTGTCACATGTGACTGTAGACTTGCCAGTATGATATAGATTTTGTTCTCTGATTTTACATCGTTTGTAGAAATCATTCAAATTTTGCCATTAAAACAGTGAGTGAATTGCACAAAACTGAATTTGATTTTTGAATGAGTTCACTTTGACAAATTTTGAAAAATAAGTTTGAAAAAAATATATTTCCCCGTAAACTCTTTCAATTTTTTAAATTGTTTTGTTATTTATGTATGCAAGTAAAGACACGCCAACAGGAGATTCTGCAGTTGTTCTAGTCTTTCACACAGTTGATATTTCTCAACCTTGTGATCTTTATAAATGATGAAATCCTTACAGGTCAATGTTGAAACAAGGTAAATACTTGCTTCTCACCAGCACTGCTAAAGTAACTTGATAACTACTGTAGCCTTCTGCACTCTTCCATTTCCCTCTAGTTCAATAAATGTATTATGCAGAAGATCACGTGATGAGGGATGGAATCCCAGAAGGTTATGTGAGAGGGATGATAAAACACTTGCATTGAATCTTTTAAGAGAATTCTAAATTTCAGATTTCCAGCAGGGCTCCTGTCAGTATAGAGCCCTGCTCCCCACACCGTTAATTTCCATCTTCAGTGCCGGTTTATGACAATGACCAGATGCATGGGTTCTCCTGCTAAAGTCTGTATTTATATTCCTTAAAGAAAAAAAGAAAAACACACAGTAGGGAATGTTTTTAGGGATATTTTTTAAAGTGGTTCACAAAGCTCCTCTCTTTTTCTTATAAATGGGCAACTTCATACACAGGCCAGCTTCTTCCTTAGCAGTGCTAATCAGTAAGATGAATGAAACATGCTCTGTATTTTCATGCTGAAACAGAAAGGCAGTCACCACTAATAAAATTTATAATAATAAAGAGATAAATTAAAATGAGGTTTCCTTCCGTGTTTTATTGATAAATTTAATTGAGTCTTGTCAGACATACGTAAAACACCATAAAGACAGTCAGTCTGTGAGTACATTTAAAATGTATCTGCTTTTTATGTTTCCAAGACAGTTATTATCTTACACCTATCATATGGTCGAGAACATATTTATTATTTTTCCAACACGCTGTCTTTTGAACAAGTTGTTCAAAATAATAAAAGCTAAATTGGGCATATTATACAAAATTTTCTTGAAGAGCTAAGAAAGGCTAATTAGAAAGGAAAGACTGAAAAAATCTGTTGGAATGTAAAACCCACACAGAGCTCTTGTCTGGTAAGCAAGATGAGTCCTGGTCTCCTGTGGTGTATAAGTAATGAGAGGAAGACAATTCCACCATCACTCCACTTCAGAGAGTAATTAAAGACCAAATGAGACATCATAATTTAGCACTGATACCAGGTAAAACAAACTTGAGGAAGGATTTATCATCTTGTCTTCTATCTACACTATTTTCTAAAACCTTGGAATCTACCATGACATTGATTGCAGGTCATCATCATAATCATCTTGAAAGGCTATCTAGAACAGGTCACAAGGGTGACCTTCGTCACCCTGTTTTTTTCTTTGTCTAGAAACTGAGAGTATAATTCTGTAACAATCATTAGGTAACCTTTGTCTTTCCTACCTTATATGAGAGTCTAATACTTTCTGCCCAGGCTTTTTTAGATATTCCACACATAGAGGCTTTAATGTTTAATTACGTATTCAAAGTTACTTGACATTACATGGGATTTTGATTTAGCAGGGTGATGTAGCAACACACTTAAATCCTAATGTAAGTACAGAACCTGCTAGAGATAGGTTTCAGGTATATGTTCCAACCTTCAGTGTTGCAATAACATCACATTTTCCTTCAAGAGAAGGAGACCAGGTGTTGGACATAATCCAAGCCTCATTTTTTGTTAAATTACTCCCTTCAGTGTCTACAGCACCACATACTCTTTTTCCCTTTTGAAACGGTCACCCAGATTGATCCTCAGTTGGATTTTTAACCACAACCTCATCTCCAGCGCTTAGATAGGCTTTCACCTCTATTTTAATAGGAAACTGCACAGCTACTGACGTGAATCCATTATGAATGGGACTTTGGGAATTTGTTACTTATTTAGTGAAGTTACAACTTACTACAAGTGGGATCCACTCCTGGAGATTTTAACAGATTCACTTTTTTGTAGCTATTATTTCAGTAGACCATTCCACCGTTCTGCTGTATTTTGAGGTTGGAAAGTCCTTTGTACATTGAAGCCCACCGTTTGTACTTCTTTGTTTGTAGTGTGGTCAACTATAAAACTAGATTTCTCAGGACAAGCAGCAAACCATTGATTTAAACCAGCAAATGCAGCTTGTTTGGGGTACACACTCCCTCTACTCCAACTATTTCTACTTCTGTAACAATGTATTTCCAGCCTTCTGGTCCTCACTTTGAGGGACCACTACACGATAATCTACTTGCCAAGTTTCCTGAACAAATTACCAAAGTGTTGTCCTTTTGATGTGTGCTGTACCGTTGTTGGAGAAAGATGGCATTAGTCTACAATTTGTTTTGGCAGAGCGTTTCTCACTGGCTGTTCTCACATCACAGATTGTTGAAATAAAGCTGGGGGCCATGCTGCTTCCCTGCAGGTTTCAGTGGCTTTGCAGGATGCAGTGGGATGCAGGAGCTGGAGGTCCTGCTGACAGAGCATGGTCCTGGCCACCAGCTCTCACAGCATGGCAGTGGGTAGCCCATGCAGTGGCTGTCTCATTAGTCCTTTGGCTAAGCGTTTTTGCCAAACACAACGGTGCTCTCCGGGTGCACTATCTGGAGGGTGTTTACCTTTAGTATTTTTGGGTGCAGTCAAAGGGTATTGTAGCTGGGTTTAACCACTTCTATGGGCTGAAGTTCCACCCTAGAGCCCAATGTTCTGTGCTCTCCCATGCCCATCTCCCCTGATGAGTACGTGGTTCATACAATTGTGGGCCATCTGTATGTTTTCCATCATGAGTGGTGCAGTAGTTAAAACCATAAGAGTTTTCAGTGTTTGCCATTTGTACTTTTCCCTTTTGGTGTGTCTTTTGTTTTAAAAAGCACTGAATCAGATGGTAGATGCAGTTTTACCAGTAATTCTCCCTGTGTCAGTGTACATTTTCATTTCATTCATTTTCTGCCACCACCTTAGTACAATTTCAGTCTAGTCTAAAGGACATATAGACAGAGAACTTATTAAAAAGAAGTAACCCTCTTTACAGGAAATAAAGAGCTAAGGCGTATCATTAAAAGAGAACTTGAGTTATTTTATTGTATTTTCAAGGCCTTATCTGTTCCCCTTCCCCCATCCATATTAATGGTTTAAAACATTCAGCAACGCTATTGTCATGGTTTAGCTAGCAGGCTAAGGTCTTTAAACCCCAAATCTAATTTACTCAAATAGTGTTGAAGAATGACGGATGCATTCATGGTAACAACTTTGTGCAAGTATTCCATCAAAAATGAAAAGAGAAGACCATATTTTAGTATTTGCAGTAGAGCAAAACTCATAATGAAATAAATAAAATAGTAACATAATAAGATTCAATATAATTTTTATTAGTAGATAAACAAACAAAAAACCCACCAAAACGAAAGAATGTCCAGCATATACATGGTTTACATGTCATCACTTTGTTCAGCTGGATAATCATGTGTATTTTGGTCTCTGCATGTTATATTAACAAACATATTTCCTTCAAGTTGTTTCAGGCTACCTGGCTGCTACTTCATCTTAGAAAAATGGTTTCCAGGTTCTTAACAAAACCAGCAAGTTTCTTGAACTTGATCTGCATCTGCAGTCTGAAAATATGATAGACTAACCTCCATGGTGCTAATTGTGTGGTTTGGGAACTAACCCTTATTAGTTACCAAATGACTCATCAACTGCTGAGACAACTTTTTTGTAATCATTTGAAACGTAATGGCTCTTTGAGGGGTACTTAAATAAGAGTAATACTTTGCTGACTTTAATTGCCACACCTATAAATGTCCTGATTTTGGGTAACAGCTCTAATTAGATGTTATTTTATGCTGTTTCTTCATTTTTAGAGATCGCTTTTAAACATGTCTGTATGCATTTTTTCTGTTGGATGTGTCATCAGCATAAGCATTTTTCATATTTTTGTTTACATGGATTTCAGCTTTTTTATGTAAATGCACATGTGAGTAAAAAGTGCTCTCTGCAATAATACATAAGATGATGCTAGGACCACATCTGTAAAAATTATACATAATTGATGCTGTCAGCATCAATCCAGCTTTTAAATAGCAGATACCCAATGAATGACATTACATTTATGAAGAATTGTGAATGTTGAATGTACACTACTGCTAATGCATGCTACCACCATGATATCTACTTAAGAGCTATGATTCATTGCAAATCTCTTTAAATGCAGTGCTGGTCTAGATTAATGCAGAAAATGTTTCCCCACAGAAGAAAATAACTTTTAAAATTGAATTATACTTCTCAACTTTAGAGCTGCTATTACAATTTAGATTCATATATATTTGATTACATAACATAAAGAACCACAATTTCCAAAGACAATTAAAACAAAACAGATAGCTTATCACAGTTGCAATCTCAGAGTCCTTTAGCAATCACAAATAAACACAATCATTACTCATAAATCTGTAACTCCCAGATTTGGTTGTATTTTCCCAGTAGCATTCTTCATTAACATGACATTTTCAGTTTATGTATAAAAAAAGATATAAAAGATATAAAAACATCACCTTTGAAGGTAAACACAATGGTTAGTTAGTTAAATGAAGTTTGTACGATTCACCTATTCCTGAATTCATACCCTAACTTTTATGTTTTTATTATCACATCTTCCCATTTTAATTAATTTTTTTTGTGCTCTTTTGTAACAAACTGCTCCTTCTCACACTTTAAAAGATTTTAAGGATAACTTCAGACACTCATTTTTCTCTGGAGAAAACATTATTTTTTCTGCTGTCCTAGACTTTGCCTGGTCCCCTGCTTTGAAAAGAACAGCTTTGTTTCTCTACAGTCCGTCTCCTGCTCTGTGAATTCTCCCACACTCTTCATGGGGTTACTTTTGCAGGTTTTATTGCTAGACTTCTGTTTTGTTTTAGGCTTCAAAAATGTTCCACTCTCTATTCCTTCTTCCTCCATTATACTTTTTCAAACTGCTTTCCCGGTAAATGTAGTTGTCTTTATCACAGGCATTGTTAGTTCTTAACTACAGTAAGATTAAGTCAGTATTCTCTCAGATCTGGAGACTATTTCTCATAGTACAGACAATGAAGTGTTTTAGACATGAATAGAGGCTTTGGTAAAATGTAGAATTTAATTCTGTTTAATTCTGTTATGTGTATTCATACATTAACTATCAATTACATTTTCAGACTGAAAAATTAAACCAACAATACACAAAAAAAACTTTCAAAAAATACACTACATGAAACTGAGACTTTTTTAATGTATATTTTCCACTTTCAATTATTTTATTACTCATTGTGTGTAAGAAAGTAATAGTTGAGTAACTTTTTTTAGTTTGAAATTTATTTATGTTGAATAGTCAAGGGTGAATACAGAATGACGAAGAAAATAGAATAGCCTGAAGCGAAGTAGTCCAGCACCTGTATCTGTTCAAATATGAATAATAAATTGCACAGGGAATACTAATATTTTCCTACATCAGCCTATTCAGGTTTAATATGTACTCTGTCTTGTTATAACTGATTAGAAATAAAGGCACTGAAAATGATTTTCAGTGTAATTGGTTTCCCTCCCATTGAAATCATAGTGGAATATACCTACAAAGGCAGCAGCTGAACTTGGGTCTAATAGATTTCTCTACTAGATAATAAAATGAGACACATACCGGTCATTCCCCACTGGCATTCGTATTCTGCTATATGAACCTTAACAAATGTTCTTGATCTGAATCGTCGGATCACCTCTTTTACTCCTTATGGACACAATGAAAATCACTTCCCTGAAAAACAGAATAAAATAAAGACTTCATCAAAACAAAATGCTGATATGTGATAAAATCAAGCCATCAGGGATATATCTAAGAAGGAGAATGCTAAGAGTTGTTACCCAAAAATGATATATCTTTTGGATATGATGGCATTCATTTCCAGAAATCATGTTCGTCGTACTGTTGCTACTAATGGTTAACAATGATCTGGAACAGCCTGTGTAAAAATATTGAAGTGAAATCCCTATTCAGTATGATTAAGACAGTGTTAGTTTCCCATGGAAGTAGAAGCTGCTTGTATTATCAGGAAAGTTAGTGTCCAAGCCTTTACCAGATCAGCATTGGCTTTGACAGTTGTCAACAGATCCTCATTGTTTTAATTTTTTAACTATAATTTATCCTGAACAAATAGTATCTAACAGAAGAGACATACAGTATGAATATTTGGTCAGTGACAATGGTCCAAATGTATCAAAGATGGAACTCAAGAGTTGTGTACACTCAGGCAGCTGTGACAAACTAGCCTTTCTCTTTGTGAAAAGACGACATGGTTGTGATAAGCTCTGCCTTACGCTAGATTTTAAAGCTGATTCCTCACTGTACTAGAAAAATGCCTAAGCATCATCATAGTTGGATCCTCAATATTTTTTCTAATACATATATAATACATATAGCATCTTCACTGCTAGTTTGACAGACCACCTACAGAGACATAACCCACTTTTAAAACCTACCCAACCAAACATTCAATTCCTGTTAACAGTAATAATGTAATTCTCTGCAAAATGCTGGATGTTCCACTCTTCCAGATTCTTTATTCTTTTCCATGGCTTTGGCATACACCCCATTTTCTGTGACATTTTTTGTTCCTGTTGGAGGTGAGCTGGGTGTTTAGCTCCTGTAGGCTCCTTTGGTCCTCTTTGATAAAGCAGAGAGGAGGTACGCTGCAGATTATGTGGCAATTAGCATTTTACTTGCAGCAGAGACAGTAACCTCAGCTACTTGTCTCCTAGATGGAACTGGAAAATTCTGGAGGTTGACTTTTCCTAACTCTCATTTTCAAATGTATCCAGAGTAGGGAAGTAAAAGTCACATAGAAAATAGGCATATATTTGTAAAACAAATCAGATCTAATCAAAGGAATTATTCAAACAGATTATGTGTTGTATGAGGTTTCTGGGTTTCTTTAATACCTGGAAATGATCTAGTGCAATTACTTCAATAGTGTAATTCCCCAATTAATTGAAAGAGACTTAGTAAGTACAATACTGAGATCTCAATTTTTTTTTAATGAGTATAGTGTATATGAGGTAATTAAAGTGTGTTCTCTGGGTCTTTAAGCTTACTTAGTTTTAATTGCTAGAATATTGTTTTAAAATTAAGTGTGGATTTTTTTTTTTACAATTGTCAGTAACAAAAATGTATAGCAAATAGTTCAGGCAAGAAGTGATTACCAAATAAGCAAATTCTACCTTCCCTCCATATGACACTTAGAGTCAGAATCCTTTTAAATAAAACTGTTTAGAAAAAAGAGGTTTTTTTTTCTTTGTTGAACATTGCCAAATAGAAACTATCTGATGACGCCTTGATGTAGCATATATGCCAAACATTATTAAATATGGTGAAACAGAGGTCTGAACACTGATTCCTTCACGTGAAAAAGCAGCAGATCATCACTGGGGGGAATCTGTATAAAAATTCAGACCTCCTAGCTTTGCTGCTGTGAAATACATAATTAATTTCCACTCTATTTCTGGTATGGGTAAAAATGAATTTAATATTCTGCTTCAGATCTGTAGAATACTTTTGTATCAACACTTTACAAGCAGCATTTCCTGAAATCCAAGTTTATCGCATCTTATCAAGATTATTTTGAACAGAATATTTACATCTTTCTTCTAGTAGATTTACAGTGTTTATATTGTACTTTGGGATACTTACGTAAAAACCCAACTGCTCAGAAACTGCGTCTTTTTTTTCTTTCTTGCTGTGGGCTGTGTACCAATACAGAACGATTTCTGATCTTGGTCTAACTTCTGAATCAACCAGCCCTGCTACCGCAAGCAGGCCAGGGTTAATTAGCTCCATTGTGCTGTATTGCTATTTTGCTTCTGGTACGTGTCAGCCAGCTTGTTCAGAACTGCCTCAGATACCTCTTATTTCCTCTTCCTCTCCACATTTCATTTTTTTGAACTTTTATAATAGGGTTTATAAAGGGAGTCCAGGGTTTACTAGTTTAGAACAAAAAATACAGAAACTGAAAATGACTGCGTGCCTAGTCCTTTGAGTACTCACTGGGAATGGGAAGCTTACATACCTGCATTAACGATCAATTTGATAAGATACAGAAACATAGTAATATGGACTAGAATGTGATTTTTGCCATTTCTGTGCAACTGTCCTAACTGTAAAGCTCCTGTGAGCTCCTGTGTCATTTTTCCTCCTGTCCTTTTGTTTTGTTTTGTTTTGTTTGAGGTTTTTTGGTGGTTGTCCTGGTTCCAGCAGGGATGGGGTTAATTTCCCCAAGGAGCCGGCAGGGGACACAGGTATTCCATCCCCTGTGAGCCATGCCCGGGCTATAGGGGGGCGCTGCCAGGGGAGGGGGCAGGAGTTGCGGCTCGGAGGGGGTGGGACGGTCCGGGTCTGGTCGGTGAGCGGCGTACTGAAATCACGTCTGTATATTCTTTTATTGATGTTATTGTTATTGTATTTTTTCTCTTTCCTTTGCTGTTCTGTTAAACTGCCTTTATCTCAACCCACGAGGTTTGCCTTTTTCTTCCGCTTTCCCCACGGCTGTGGGGCTTGAGTGAGCGGCAGTGTGATTCTTTGTTGCCGCCTGAGGCCAAACCACGACAGTGGTTTTTCTTCTTTTTTTTTGGGTGGGGGTGTTGTTTTCTTCTTTTTTCATTTCTGCCTGTATGGTTGTAGAGTTTCAATAAGAAGAGTTACAGATGCCCCCAACCCCAGAGCACTCCAAAGTCTGGTGGCTAGGACTGTCTTTCTTATGAGAAATACGGATATCTGTGCAATGACGACCAAATTGAGCCATTGTAAGTCTGCGTTTTTACTGCTGTGCGAACTATGGAACCAAACTAGGTGGGTCATCATCTGTGCAGAATCTTTCGTGATCTACAAAAGTGTTCAATCCTCATTCAGTTTTCAATTTAAAAGATGATAACAGGTTTCATGGTACTTTGCAAAATATTTCATGACTGACAAAGTTCTGCAGTCCAATATATTTAGAGATTGATAACCTGGATTTTGGTATGAAGGTATGGGACCTAAGAGAATTATCTGTCTTATCTGTTTGCCATCCTGGAGAATACCTAGACCTTTATAGAAAAGTCACAGGTGACCTTCAGGCAATTTCTCAGTCCTAGAAATGCCAAAGGATGGAAGCAGCAACTTGCTGCCCTGAGCACAGTGTCTGGAGACAGAAGGATTCAACTTTGCGTGTAGCATTTACACATTACTATCACCAGGCAGCTGTGTCTGCTGCCTTCTATTGCTCCATAAACGGTCGGATCCCAACTCAGGTCTGTTGAACTCTTCCCATTCACTCTGGAGTGACCTTCCTGAGATCCAGGTTCCTGGTTCTAGTTTTGCATCCCAGATAACAAGCACTTTTTAATTGACCTGCCAATCCCCCCGTTAGAATTAACCTCAAGTAACTGTAGACATGCAGAGTATGGCTGTCTACATGATTCTAGAATAATTTTATATTCAGTAAATACAGAAAAGTACAATTCATCCAACCTATTTCAGTTCTTTACCTCAATTTATGTGGAATCCTATTGTGAAATTGTGTCTTGCTATCCATTGCCTTTCAGGGAGTGTAGTTTAATTTACATTGTGTACAACAGCCTTTAATTGGATGTATACCATCCTCTATTTCCATCAAATAGGGAAAACACTCCATGGGAAGTATTTACTTGGTCTGTGGGACTAGGAGCTATGTAAGGTAAGGTATACAGATGCCAATCAATGAAATCAAGTAAAAATGTGTTGAATATATAGTATATATTCATATTGTAGAAAACCTGAAATATTGCAGACAGCTGTGAGATGCAGCAAGCTATAAAACCCTGTATATGCTTCAGGCTAAGCAGAAAGAGTCGTGCTATGCAAATAAGAAAATGTAAATTTATATGGTGACATAGGGGTTAATATTTACATTATAAAATAGCCCATTGCCTTCAATAGGATAACTTGGGCATGAAGTCCAGGGAATAAAATTACAAGCCAGGACATTATTCAATGATTAGAATAGAGCAAAGCACAGAAGTGCTTAAATATTGGTTGTCACAACATTATTCAAGTAACCCTACCGATGCATTATATTAGGAGGGTCATGTCTATATAAGCAGTTTTCTGACCCTGGAGAAAAGGAGATTATAGTGGTCTGTGCTTAGTATGAGTCCATTTAATGCAGTATCGAAACTACTTTCTTCCTTTGCCAGAGTTTTTGTTTGGGAATTTCATATTTCATTGCAGATTTTAATTTCCCCTGATTTATCTTATTTTACAAAAGAGGTTAAGAGAGGTACTTATTAATAACTCTTTTTTCCCCCCTCTGCAGTGTCTTGGAAAAATGTTTTCTGCAAAATTGTACTCAGGAGTGAAGAGATATTAATAATTATGAATTGATTTACATAGAAATAGCCTGATTATTATGTTGGCTGCATGAAATTATTAATTGTTTAAAATTTTAGATTCCATTTTTTATTTTAAGGGAATTTTTATTGCTTTATAGAGTGTCCCATAGCATTATCTCTAATTAACTTTGAATTTCCTAAAACTCGGCCACAGATGTTTTTTATTACTTTAACAATAGATAAAAGCTCTTTTTGTGATACATGTTACTTTTCAATTGATTTTAAAAAGGTTAAGGGGACTCCCTTTGGTGCCACCTGTCTTCAGATAAAAGAGGAGAAAGAATTTGGCAAATAAAATCTTATTTTGTTCCTCTGTAGAGTTAGCTATACTTTTTTTTTCCCTTCAGACTCTAACATTTATCATAGGATCATAGAATAGTTTGAGTTGGAAGGGACCTTAAAGATCATCTAATTCCAACCCCCATGCCATGGGCAGGGACACCTCCCACTAGACCAGGTTGCTCAAAGCCCCTCCAACCTGGCCATGAACACTTCCAGGAATGGTGCATTAACAAC
Organism: Ibidorhyncha struthersii; assembly: GCA_013398815.1. NCBI lineage: Eukaryota > Metazoa > Chordata > Aves > Charadriiformes > Charadriidae > Ibidorhyncha > Ibidorhyncha struthersii. Next base: position 216,677 of record VZSZ01002378.1, read on the forward strand.
TTCTCTGGGCAACCTGTTCCGGTGTCTCACCACCATCACTGTGAAAACTTTCTTCCTTATATCTAGTCTAAATCTACCCTCTTCTAGTTTAAAGCCATTACCCCTCGTCCTATCACAACAGACCCTGATAAAAAGTTTGTCCCCATCTTATCTGTAGGCCCCCTTCAGGTACTGAAAGGCTACAATAAGGTCTGCCCAGAGCCGCCTCTTCTCCAGGCTGACTCAATCCCAGGTCTCTAAGCCTGTCATCATAGGAGAGATATTCCAGCCCTCTGACCATTTTTGTGACCCTCCTCTGGACCCACTTCAACAGGTCCATGTCTTTCCTATGCTGAGGACTCCAGGTGAGGTCTCATGAGAGTGGAGCAGAGGGGCAGAGTCACCTCCCTTGACCTGCTGGCCACACTTCTTTTGATGCAGCCCAGGCTACGGTTGGCCTTCTGGGCTGCAAGCACACATTGTCAGCTCATCTCCAGCTTTTCATCCACCAGTACCCCCAAGTCCTTCTTGGCAGGGCTGCTCTCAATCCCTTCATCCCCCAGCCTGTATTGATATCAGGGGTTCCTTGACTCAGGTGCAGGACCTTGCACTAGGCCTGTTGAACCTCATGAAGTTCACACGAGCCCACTTCTCAAGCCTATCCAGGTCCCTCTGGATGGCATCCCATCCCTCTGGCGTGTCAATCATACCACACAACTTGGTGTCATCTGCAAACTTTCTGAGGATGCACTCAATCCCACTATCTATGTCATTGGTGAAGATATTAAACAGTACTGGTCCCAATACTCACCCCTGAGGGACACCACTTGTCACCAGTCTCCATTTGGACATTGAGCTGTTGACCACTACCCTCTGGATGCAACCATCCAACCAATGCCTGATCCACCAAACAGCCCACCCATCAAATCCATACCTCTCCAATTTAAAGAGAAGGATGTTGTGGGGCCTCTGTCAAAGGCCTTACAGAAGTCCAGATAGACGACATCCGTAGCTCTTCCCTTGTCCACTGATGTAGTCACTCCATCATAGAAGGTAACTCGGTTGGTCAGGCAGGACTTGCCCTTGGTGAAGCCATGCTGGCTGTCCCAAATCAGCTCCATGTCCTCCATGTGCCTTAGCATAGCTCCAAGGAGGATTTGGAGAACAAGTCTTGGAGAACAAGTCTTATGAGGAGCAGCTGAGAGAACCGGGATTGTTTAACCTGGAGAAAAGGAGGCTGAGGGGAAACCTTATCACTCTCTACAACCACCTGAAAGGAGGTTGTAGAGAGGTGGGGGTCAGCATCTTCTCCCTAGTAACAAGCCATAGCACAAGAGGAAATGGCCTCAAGTTACATCAGGGTAGGTTTAGGATGGATATTAGGAAAACGTTCTTCACTGAAAGGGTTGTCAAGCATTGGAACAGGCTGCCCAGGGAAGTGGTGCAGTTGCCATCCATGGAGACATTTAGAAGATGGGTAGATGTGGTGCTTAGGAATATGGTTTAGTGGTGGTTTTGGAAGTGTTAGATTGATGGTCGGACTTGATGATCTTCAAGGTCCCTTCCAACCTAGACAATTCTATGATTCTATGATTTCCAAGTCATGCAATGATTTTCTAATTTCTTTATTTGTAAATCACAAACTAATGCATGGGAAAAGCCTCGGTAGTTGTTCAGCACATCACTGAAACATTGTTTCAAGCAGTAATACGTAGTATGTGTCCATTACATATTGACATTGGCTATATTGTCTCAAAAGAAAAGTAAAACCTTGGGAGCTTATTATCTTGCTTCATTGACATTTTGCATTAATGCAAGATAAACATGACAAACACTAGTGTTTGTAGTGTAAAAGTTACCCATTTAAAGGATATGCAACATGTGCCTGATATACTTCTGTGGTCTGGAAGGATCAAGCCACTTTGGGGAGTTCACTGCTGTGGTGGGCTTCAGGGGGAGGTTTCACTCCACCACAGCAGAGACAGCTAGTGTTAAGGGTTGAGAGTGAAAGACTGAGAGTAAAAGACAAAAAAACAAGTAAAGATTAATGCATTTTATGCTACATATCCAGGGGCAGGACTGAGTTAGGCATTTAAAGTTTTAATTTTTTTTTTCAGGTTTGGCCCAGTTTTATTATCATTGCATGTCATTAAGATGCTATAATTACATACTCTTTCACTACTACATAAAAATACTGTAAACACTCAAAATAATTGCACATAAATTCCATATAACAAAATTAACTTTCAAGGTTCTCTCAGGAAATTTTAAAATTATAAACAAAAATACTCTTGAGTTTGTTTTTTCCACAAACTTGCATTTTATGGGTACTCTTAGACAAATTTTGTTTTACTTTTACTTTAAGGTTGTTAGTGTAATGGCTCTACTTCCCTACTAGTGTGTCTCATTCAAACCATATTGTCTGGAAAAAACTCTTTTTAGTATCTGACTGCAGCATTGTGTTTTTTTAAATAATGAATAGTTGGTCTTAAATGATTTGAGACATCTATAATTACACCTTAAAATAATTAAATGATTCAGTCTCTGTAAGACAGATGGCTGTAGCACAGAAACCAGCTTCACAATTGGCACTAATTAACACCCTTGTTGGAATCTCAGCAGTGGCCAAAACATTAAATGGGTATCAAAACTAAATTACTCAGCCAGAGAGAGTTTGTCCAAGTCGATATATTGATAAGAGATTGTGAATGCCTTAATTGCATGTATGCTTGCTCATATTTATTTTCTGAAAGCAAATAAGTGACTTCACACTCCTGTAAAGATAAATAACATATTTCCTATTAAACTAAAATCAAAGTGTTCCATGTTTGTGTGAACTGAGAGAATGCATTATAGGAGCTAACAGCTCCATGCCATTATGTTAAGAAATTATTGTGGTTAATAGAACCTAGTTACTGTAAAAATATATGTATGTCACTTCTCCTTTCTAACCATGTCTATATACAATAATTTCTGGAAGCTAGTTCCAGGTATTATGGCTTTATAGTACTTATTTCTTGCTGCAACAAGGACTTAGTTTTTTAAAATTAAAGAAATGCATACGTGTAACAAATACTGTAACATAGACTAATGCCTTATGAAATACGGATGTGGAAAATTGCGTTTAAGAACCTTATTAGCTGTCAGGAAATATCCAGTAACCCTTGCCATCAATTTCTCTCAGTTTAAGATGGGGAGCTGGTCTGCATATATAGCAAACACAGCGAGAGGAAGGTCCACAGCAATTCTGAGAGGGTAATGGCTTCAATCTGAAAACACAGTACTTCCAACGCAGACCTTGGCACAACAGACTATGGCAGCTCCTTAGTTATGCATACATGAGTGTATAAAATCTGAAGGAATTTAGGGCATAAGATCAAAAATACACTTTTAATTAAAATGTGTGAATGGTTTTAATTTCTTTTAACTATGATATAAAATATAAAATTCCTCCTCAATCAAGACAAGTAATTTCCAGAAGTAACAATAAAACTACACTCATTCCTTTTTACAGCTTAGCTTAAATACAGCTAATGAGGAAGGGTGAGAAGGTATGGCGAGACAGGTTCAATGGACTTTCAGCCTGCTATGACATTGTTTCAGTACACAACAAAAGAAAAACATCCAAAAGAAGACTCAGATGCTTATTTCACTTATAAGCATTTCTGTTCCTTTCTTGAATTGCTTGGGCTAGCTTTCCTATTTTTTTTTTTGTCTCCATTCACTTGTCATCTCTCCTTGGAGTCTAACAAAACTCTAATTTAAACTTCTGGTTAGGTGAATTTACACATTTGGTTTTTTGCCTTTAATATTTCTGATTAAAAGGTTCCATTCTTACCAATGCTTTTTCAGATTATTTTTACTTTGAAGAACTTTTTTACAATAAAATGTTTCATAAATATTTGGGTTGTCTGTGAACGGTGTTCGACTGATGTCTCTGGAGTGACAGTACTGTAACTTGGCCAGCTGAAAATCCACGGTGTTAGCAGCAGTTCACCGTCTCAATAGTTTTCTTCTAAATGGGAGGATAATTCAGTCTCATTTCTGGTAAAAGGAATAACAGGTTTTAATTGTGCAAATAAGGATTTACTAAGGACTTGTTTTTATGGGGATGTTAGTTCCAGGTAGGTTGTGAATGTACCTCATACTGTCTGTCTTTGAGGATGCTGTTAGTATACAGTAAACGTAGGATAGTATACTTCATTTTTAGACTTTGAAAGAGAAGAAAACAACTTTTCCCAGAGCATTTTAAGAACACTAATGAGATGCCTATGCTACCTAGTTTAGTCACCAAACTCACATAGCTCTGAAATCAAGAGGTTTAGCTGTTTCCATGTCTTGGAGAGAGGTAGAAAGCAGTTCAGAGCCCCTGCCTTTGTGTGCTGCCTAATCCACTGGCTCTCAATCAGTCTTTGAAGATGCCTACTTCTCTTGCTTTATTATTACAGGTTTAAGGTGTGCTATTGCCTTACTAGCAGTATTCACAGCAGGAGTTAGCACACAATTGCTAACAAATTGTAATGCATGTAAGAACTATTACTTTGCACAAACCTCCCAATGCAGACTATCTTTAAGCAGCAGACCTGGTCATTAATTACACACTAGTACGCTATTGCATGGTGACCAGAGACAACTTGCAGTCCATTCTCAGAATATTTAAAAACTGACAAAAATGCTCTTCTCACTATTTTTTTTATTATCTAATCGAGGCTTAATCTGTATAAAAAAACAGACTTTGTCCATGGATCTTCATGTGTACTGATAGAGGGTCTAAAATTCTTAAAAAATTAGTAACAAAATTCCCCAATGACTGCTAAATACACTGAAATTGCCCATGACTTAGGAAGTCCCTGAGCAGTTAGTGGAAGCTAAAAGAGTATGAAGGAAATTTTGTCACTGGATGCTTGCTCTATTCCTACACTTCTCCTTAGATATCCATTATTGGCCACTGTCTGAGACGGAATACTGAAGTAGCGGATGGTTGATCTGATCCAGCACAGCTGGTCTTATATTAACTGAGGTGGCTATGGGAAAGAGGTGGGTAGAGTTAGCAGATTTTGAATGATGGGCTTGAAAAATATTGCCCATATGCTGGTACCAATAGAAGCTGGAGTAAGAATGCAGTCACTTTTATTCTCAACCAGAATTTATTTCGGTGTTATCACTATGAGTTTACTCCTAGACTTAGGGGAAGGCAGGTCTGGTTGCTAAAGGTATATCAGCGTAGCAGATATAACAGAAATTTCTAGAACAGCCCTTACAATACAAGAAAATCCAACAACTAAGTGTATTTATTAGATTAGATTATTTTTATGCTGCTGAGCTTCCATGGTACTGTTACTGATGATGTGTTAGGAAGCTTAGAGCTTAGGGTAGGCATCTCTTAAAATTATTATTTCAAATTAAATATGGAAGATAAAAATAGATTGCAAAAGGTATATGTCCTGTTTTCAGCTGGGATAGAGTTAATTCTCTTCCTAGCATCTGCTGTGGTTTTGGATTTAGTATGAGAATAACATCGATAACACATATTCTTTTAGTTGTTGCTAAGTAATGCTTATATTAAGTCAAGGACTTTTTCAGCTTCCCATAGAAACTGAGAGGGAGCATAGACAGGACAAGCTGGCCAAAAGAATATTCCATATCATAGGCATCATGCTTAGTATACAATTGGGTGTTGGCCAGGGATCAGGAATCCACCATCACTGCTTGGGATGGGATGGGCAATTGGATCATTGCGTGGTGAGCAATTGTATTCATCACTCCTTTTGTATATTATTTTGCCATTATTATTATTAATATTATTATTATTAATAATATGTTCTTTTCTGTTACAGTTATATTAAACTGTTTTTATCTCAACTCATGAGTTTTGGGTTTTTTTCCCCTTTTCTCCCTCTTCTCCGTACCCTACTGAGGGCGGTGGAGGGGAGTGAGTGAGCAGCTGCACAATCCTAGTTGCCGGCTGGGGTTAAACCACAACAGCATGTGATTTGGAAAAACAGTAGATAGTGTTTTACCTAAAATAAAAATAAAATTACATGGTGTATAGAACACATATAAATAAGGTTGTCAATCATTACTGTACAGACCACACTTTGTATAGAGGTTATTATACCGATTTTATCATATATTCTTCTCTTCTGTCATAAGAATGTGACAAACAGCAATTTCCACAGTCAACTAATTAAAGAAGAGGAACATTGAGAATCATGATTAGCAAAACTTAAATCAAAGATCCATTCAGGAGAAGAATGACTTAGAGAACCAGATAAAGTCAAAGATACTTTTTTTTTGTGTGCAGGGATTGTCACAACCCCACCAATGAAGGCAGGGGTGCTAGATTAGGGACTTCCTAACATGTCCTGGGAGCTGCTTTAGCAGTGTGTTTGATCATAACAGAGGTCTCTAATCTGATGCAATTAGTTCTTTCCACTCAGTTCTAATGCAAATTCAGGGGCGTGATTTCAACTGTAATCTAGGAACAGATCAAAGGTATTAAATAAAGTAGCATGAGAACCTTATGTTGTGATCCTTTGCCATATGTTTCATGGCTTATCACAGCTCTGAAAGCACTCAGGTTGATCAGTGATTGAACGATGATATGAACATGCAACTGAAACGAAGCCCTGTAGCTTAGGGCTTTGTCGTCTGATATGGAACTTGCATCCCACTGCCTCCGACTGTGACTTGCTCATTTGTGAAGTGCCTCAGGGATCTTTGTGAGGCTCAGTCAGTAGGTGCTGCTCAGCGTGGTGTGATTTAGCAGATGAAAGGTGTGCAGAATACAGTTTTACTTTAACAATTTCTACAATGACCATCTTTCCTGTGGTGTACAATTATGTGTTTCACAGTAGCAAATATCTCCAGTTTCTGTTTATTCTCCTTCTTTGGAGACAGTCTGTCCGTGCATGGATTTTTTCACCGACCTCGAAAAAGATAACATCCAATGTTGACCACAATAAATTCTTAGGTATAAACAGAGTTTATTTCATGGCTCTGCAGGCTCACAGGTATGAAAAGACTTCTCAGCATTTTTACCTTGCTTACATTTGCTAAAACTGTGAATATGAAAGACTTCTGTAGGCTTGCTAGAACTGTACACTAGCACTGTAGTGGAAAGCATAAAAGACAGGTTCTTCCAGAGTATATGTAGAAAAAGATGTTACTGCTGCATGATGAAAGAATGATCAAGTGAACTTCCTTTCAACTAGGAACAATCAAGCTTCCATCAAAGTTTCCATCAAACATTTGTTTCTGCAATATAAAAGAGATCAACAGAATGTTCTTAGAGAAATAAGTTCCATTTGTATTAAAATGGGGATAAGCAAAGGTTCAGGGACCATTTATTTTAACTTATTATTAGAATTGAAAAAAAAAATACTTAAAAATGTCCTCTTAGTATCTGAAGAGATGTCATGTCATAATTTGTACTTAAAAAGAAAGATACTGCATCCGAAGTGTTATACTGACTGGTGTGGGTTAGCCCTGGCCAGCAGCTGCGTATCACCCAGCCGCTTGCTCACTTCTCCCTCCAGCAGGATGGGGGAGAGAATCAGAAAGGTAAAAGTGAGAAAACTCGTGGGTTGAGATAAAGACAGTTTAATAGGTAAAGCAAAAGCTGTGCACACAAGCAAAGCAAACCAAAGAATTCATTCACTGCTTCCCATCAACAGGCAGATGCTCAGCCATCTCCAAGTAAGCAAGGCTTCATTACCCATAACGGTTACTTGGGAAAACAAATGCCATAACACAGAATGCCCTCCCTTACCCCACTCCCTTGCCCCCCAGCTTTTACGGCTGAGCATGACATCCTATGGTATGGAATATCACAGAATCACAGAATAGTCAGGGTTGGAAGGGACCTCTGGAGATCACCTAGTCCAACCCCCCTGCCAGAGCAGGGTCACCTACAACAGGTTGCACAGGACAGCGTCCAGGCGGGTTTGGAATGTCTCCAGAGTGGGAGACTCCACAACCTCTCTGGGCAGCCTGTTCCAGTGCTCCACCACCCTCAAAGTAAAGAAGTTCCTCCTCATGTTAAGATGGAACTTCCTATGTTCAAGTTTGTGCCCATTACCCCTCGTCCTATCAATGGGCACCACTGAAAAAAGACTGCTCCCATCCCCCTGGCATCCTCCCTTCAAGTATTTGAAAGTATTAACAAGATCCCCCCTCAATCTTCTTTTCTCCAGACTAAAGAGACCCAAATCCCTCAGCCTCTCCTCATATGAAAGATGTTCCAATCCCCTAATCATCTTTGTAGCCCTTTGCTGGACCCTCTCCAGCAGATCCCTGTCCTTCTTGAACTGGGGAGCCCAGAACTGGACGCAGTATTCCAGATGCGGCCTCACCAGGGCAGAGTAGAGGGGGAGGATGACCTCCCTCGACCTGCTGGCCACACTCCTTTTGATGCACCCCAGGATGCCATTGGCCCTCTTGGCCGCCAGGGCACATTGCTGGCTCATGGTCATCCTGTTGTCCACCAGGACTCCCAGGTCCCTTTCCACAGAGCTGCTCTCCAGGAGGTCGGCCCCCAACCTGTACTGATGCATGGGGTTATTCCTCCCCAGATGCAGTACCCTACATTTACCCTTGTTGAATTTCATTAAGTTCCTCTCTGCCCAACTCTCCAGCCTATCCAGGTCACGCTGTAAGGCAGCACAGCCTTCTGGCATATCAGCCACTCCTCCCAGTTTAGTGTCATCAGCAAACTTGCTGATGGTACACTCTATCCCTTCGTCCAGATCATCGATGAATATATTGAACAGGACTGGACCCAGTACTGACCCTTGAGGGACACCACTTGTTATCGACCTCCAACTAGACTCTGCACCACTAACCACAATCCTCTGAGCTCTATCTGCTAGCCAGTTCTCAATCCACCCCACTGTCCATTCATCTATCCCACACTTCCTAAGCTTGCCAGTGAGGATGATGTGGGAGACCCTTTGGTCAGCTAGGGTCAGCTGTCTAAGCTGTGTCCCCTCCCAATTCCTTGTGCACCCCCAGCCTACTCCCTGGAGGGGTGGTGTAAGAAATAGAAAAGATCTTGGCACTGTGCAAACACTGCTCAACAGTAGCAAAAATATCCCAGTGTTATCAACACTGTTTTGGCCACAAATCCCCCCAAAAAATTGTAAAAAATTAAATCTACCCCAACCAAAACCGGTACACTGACATTCATATTTCAACCTGAATAACAGTCAAAACCAAGCTTTTGATGCTCATAAACAGTTGTGAATAGGAAGATGACAGTCATAAAATAGGAACTCTTACGATTTTACTGCCCTAAGCAAACCAAAATTAGTTCAGTCTTGCAGCCCATAGGCATTAAATAATTTTGTATCTAGATTTCATTGCCTGGGGCAACTATCTATATGTTAAAGTTGGTCTGTGATCAAGGGTCACTGACCTAGCAATAGTCTTTCTCTTTGGATGCAGAAGTCAGTTATTTGAATACCACCGAAAAGAATGGAATAAAGTGTCTTAAAACATGCAGAAGAACACATTTTTATATATATATGTAGATACAGATTGCTTTTAGCAACTTGAAGTGCAGTTTTCTGAATAGATATTGGTAATTGGCCAGTTAGCATGCTGAATACATATTTCTGTTAAGTGCTTCAGTAAATACTGATCAGACCGTCTCAAATAATTTTGTATTAATAAAACTTAGCACTTTAACAGAAAGTAATCAGGTTAAAAAGCAAGAATACAAAAGCTTATGTATTTTGGCAAGGTTTCTTCCTACTTCTATGGAGATAACAGAAATCTGACTTATTTTCTCATCAGTACTTGGCCTTCTGGTCCAGCTGGTATAAATAATTATGTCTCCAACCAAAATTACACATTCAGGAGGTTTGCTTTGGAAAAGTCTCTTCTATTCAGCCTAAAAGAGTTCTCCGAAGTATTGCATGATATTATTTAAGAAAGAGTTATTCCTCATAAGAAGCATATAGGAAAAACAGCAACCTTAGTTAGGTAACTAAGTGCAAAAGCATGATAAAACTGCTGCATGAGCTGAGTGACTTGTCAGAGGGCCGTGATGTTTTTCTTTTCCTGAGGCTGCCCAGTTTACCCAGGGAAATGAAATGCCAATCTCCTGCCTACACTCTGAGCTCCCAAGAAGAGGTGCAGTTAACAGATCTTCGCTATACTAAGAAGGGAGGAGAAGGGAAAGTTTAGTTTAAAAAAAAGAGATTTCTCAAATTCCATAAAAAGACATACTGTTGTTTTCAGCAATACAGCAGCTTATACATTCAATATGTCAACTCTAAGTATTACCAGTATGCTAATAAATGAAACTACTGCCTGGGACTCTTATAATAATCTGTAACATGTTGTTAGAAAATTTACCTGCACTGATGTGTATTTCCATGTTAAGAATATACACATTTGAAATAGCTTTTGTATGTACTTGTTTTCATAAAGCTCTGATCCAAATCATCGTTATGGCCCTGCCTACCCATTTAAACACACTTGTGAAGCCTGTCGTTGCCTCTCCTGAACTCACTGTTTCCAGAAGTTGACATGCCATATGACAGTTCATACTGCAATGTCAGTAGGAACTGTTGTATGTATTAAAGTAATAACTACATTTTAATGACTTCTTTCTCTGCTGTTTCCACTTAGTATTTGATAGATTTACCAAGCTATTTTAAAAATTGAATAAGGAACCTTTAATAAATGTTTCCATTTTATTTATGTGTGTTTGTATGTATGGAATTTATTAAGAACACAGTATTTTGGAGCAGGATGTCTAATTAGTTTATAAACACTAATTTTTCAGTGTGGCTTAGTACAGGAAATGATCATGAATTCACTTTGGGCATTACTTTGTAATTCATCGCCTCCTAATTATATTAATAAGAGTTAATATCAGGAAATGCATTATTATTTCAAGCAGCTCATGGAGTATTGTTATTCTGATATGACAGTCAATTTAGCATTAATAATAGAACTTAAGTTCTGTTGCTCTTTTTGCCCTTCTGCCTGAACCCGATGATTGACATATTTAATGTAATCTTACACTGTGCCATAGTTGACCACTGGGAATATTTTTAGCCTCAGCCATCCAATTAAATATAAGGGAGCTGGGATCAAAATCCACCATACTCCTTATTTGGAATTAACTACAACACTATTAGGAAAATCATCTGAAGAAAATTATTTTCTACCTTATATAAATGGCTGTCTAACTGCATGAAAAAAATTGCTAAATTTAGCTTTTTTTTTTTTTGGGTAGCAGAATTTCTTGCAAATGTAGCAAATAACAGGAATCCCGTAAGTAAAAGGCATGTATATACAGAGCAATATTTACCTGCAAAAAATGGTTCTCTTGCGCAGACTTCTGCTGTTTGCCTGAACAGGACTCTCGTAACCCCAGTAGAGCAGAGCTGCCAAGGTGTCCTATTGAACGGAGAAGATAGAGTGAGCAGCCTCCCGGGAACGTAAAACCTTTGTTCGGCGTCAGAAATGGTGTATAGGAGGATCTGAGCTGTTAGTAAATGGAGTGCTTTTTTAAAGATAGCTAATTTATAAAAAACTTGTGTTAATTTGGTGCTTATCTTGAGTTATTATGATTTTATGCACCATTATCCTTTTTTACATTTGCTTAAATATCTAGTATCTGCTAACACATGGTGTTTCAGTCCTTAGGGGAATGCTTGCAACTGGAGTTATTTTGTTCTCTGCTCTGTAAATCCTTTGATGTATCAGCTGAGAAAGGTTTAATGTCCTGATTTACAAATGAATGATGTGGCACGGTCACTTCCGGTTCTGCTAGGGTGTGAGAAAATACAATCTTGCTAAATGTGCCCATGGGGAATTGTGTGAGCGGGGATGTATCCTCAGAAACAGAAGACTGACAAAATACTGTTTTCTCTGCAAGATGATGAGAAGCTCTTGATTGAGCTTCATGAAACCAAACTCCTAAAAAATGAGTTTGGTATGCACAGGGATGACACATACAGCCTTAAACTTAGTGTAAATAAAGTGATTCAATTTATCTCTGTTGGCATACAGTGTCTGTATGCCCTGTTATACGTAGGCTCTACAGTATGGAAAAGCTAAGGTGTGGAGAATGATGACTGTAACATAAGGTTTGTTCTGGACTACAGGTCACTTGTGCTCGAGGCTTTTAATCTGATTCGCATGAAGGATCATTAAAGCAATACTCTCCCAGCTGCTGGCAGCACGAAAAATCATTTCATACAACCATGCTTGCAGCAAAGTTCATATACGGTCTGATAAGAGAGGAAAGCGAGACCGAAGGCAATGTGAAGAGTCAAAGTGGAAAAACATATAAAGGGAAGAAACTACCATAAGGATAAGAGAAAAGGGAAGGAAAGGTGAAAGACGTTCAGCCTTCAAGGCTGATGAAGGACTGTGAGACAGTATGGGAGCAGGAAGCAAAACAGAAGGGCAGGAGAGGGAATGCAGCTATTCAACGTGAGACAAAAGAGAGTGTGACACAGTTTTGGACACAGGAGGGAACACAATTCACTGTTATGTGGGCATGCGAGAACTTGTTTTTTGAGTCTGCGTAGGATATGATTGTAATTTTGTCTGTAGAAATGTATGGGTTTATTGGAACTTTTTTTTTTTCAGTCTATGAATGTTGCTTGTTGAAGCCATTTCACTTAAAATTTCTTTAAAAAGTTATCTGGTACCAGATGTAGCTTAGTTTGAGTAATCTCTGTGAACAGCAAAATGGTAAAGTCAAGCTAAAAATTAATATTTTCAGTAGGGATTATGATTTCTATTTTTCATCCTGCAATACTTCAGTAAGGAGGGTGACATACATCTTACTTTAATGAGGTTAATTTTGTTGTCACTCTTGTCTGTATTCTCTCCCTTATTCTTTTGTGTGCTCTTCTTGTAAAAAACCAACTGTTGTTAAAGTAAGTGGACCTTATAGTAAAACAAGTCACAATGGACTAGAGAGCCATGTTCTTAGAAAAGGGGAAAAAAAGGCAGAATGTGTTAGGGAAATTGCTTGGTTACGATTCATATTCCTTTCCCTGAAGTTATCTGGCAAAATGTTATATAGTCCCCCACCCTGAGATAAAATAAATTATTTTAGAAAGCTGAAAACAAAACCAAACTCTGCCCCAGGGAACCATTTTACTAAATTATCAGTGTTGGGCATACAGTAGTAAATAAACGTAAAGGCCAGTATTTAGACCAATCAGTGTCTGAGAAGTGCAATTGAGAGTAAAGGTACAGCTTCAGTGTCTCTTCTGTAATTCAGTAATTACACTTAAAGTGTTTCTCTGCCTGTAAATGAATGATAGATACAGAATGAATTGCCAGAGCTTATTTTCCTGTGTGTTGGACAGGCATGGAGGAAGGAGGGAAAAATGATGGATAAGCTGCAAATTTAGTGAAACTTGGTTTCACATGCAAAGCTATGCGACTTGATGGACAAAGGGTTGCTCTGCCTCTGCTCAGCTTCTTTTCCAAGCTGAAGAAGTCCAGGGTAAGACGGGATGTTGCAGTGCATATGCCAGGTCGGGTGGTCCAGCAGGCAGTCAGCAGCACCACCAAGCCAGTTCTTCCCCAGGAGCCAGCGTGCCCAGGCAGTGACAAAACGAAGCAGGGTGAACAGAGTACCAAGGCACCAGTCAGCGGGGCTGTGCACACTTCCAGGTTGAGGGTGTGATTAAGGATCTTGCTACCTTGTGATCAAATTAATGGAAGCAAAATGGATCCCTGTCTCAGGTGGGGCTCATTGTATCTTGATGTCAGGAACAGTCTTTTCTACCAGTGGGCGTATTGACAGTATTCTGGGGGGAAAAAATAGTGTATGAGATTCCCTTGAATTATCAAGCTTCTCCACAACAGAGAAATTGAAGAGTTTTAATATAAACTTCGTTATTTAACAAAATATGTATATTAAGACAGATAACCATGATGTATTATGAAAACTTTATTTCTAACCTCAAGTGTCTCAACAGAGCAGTACAATGATCTCCACAGAGCAGTATCTCTGTTTAATACTACTTCATTACAATCATTACTGGCTGGGAGGTGATTTATAAATAATTTTTGAGTGAAGCATTTGCATTTTGATGGCAGTTTCATCAACTCGTAAACTAGAATTCACACATCCAAACTGAACTTCCCAGAAACTTTTACTGCATACAGCAGAATATACTAATTATTAAACTGGCAGCATGTGAGGAAAAGGTGACTGAAATTATCGTGTAATTTGGGTTGTCATCTCAAAAGACTGAGCTACAGATCTACTCCTATATCTGCAGGATCTCAGGCCTGACTAGTTCCAAATTTACGTTTCCTACCAGATACAGTCTCAAATCACCTTGCAGTGAATGAACACTGAAATACGTTCTAGTATATTTTCAGATAATTTTACTAGGACATAATGTCAGTTCAGTACTGTGTGATGTTAAAAATAAGAAAACCGCGTGCAATACCTTAATGCACTGCTGTATATGAATTATTCATCTGCAAGCCAATTCCTCTTAAAAACTTACAATTCGGTAAGAAATATATAGGTCAGAAAAAATGGCTGGGATGGGCTAATGTCAACAGTGGATGCTGCAATGCATGAGTTTTATGTACTGTATTATCTTTTTCCGGCTTGATGCCTGTCATTCCCATTAACTTGATCATAATCCAGAAAAAACACTCCTCTGCCTAAATCCCCGAGGGTCCCAGTCTGATCTATTGGGATTTTTAAGAGTACATACAATAGAGAAGTTTCAGTTACAGCAGCTTTCTTTTAAAACACAGGTGAAAAAGGTGCTGATGATGCTCCGTTTTCATATAATTCATCTCACTTCAGCTGAAATGTCTAAAAATTCAGTGTGTAGTAAAGCTAGCTGCCTGCATTCTTTGTACAGCTGAACACAGAGAAAGGAAATCATCAGGTCAAATTTGATATATTTGAGACAATAATAAATAATAAAGCAATAACACAAGAGGCAACAAAGGCTTTTTCTTTAACTGATGGTAATTTTTAACAGCAAGCAATATTTGCTACTGCGAGTGTAGTTTGAAATGATAAATCATGGAATTACTGGTTCTTTTTGTGAAGTCTCTGACATATTATGAAATCATGACTTGACATCTTCCGTTTCTTAATATGATTAAAAATATTCAGTGATTGTAATAAAGTTCTGACAAATGGCAATTAGATGAAATTGCTGTGTGATTCCCTGAACTAATTTAGCAAGCTCTTCTTTAACAATACTTGTTCAGGCATGAACTGCATGTAAACACAGCAACTGCTGTACAGCTGGTAAGGATAGAAACTTGGTAATTGCCAGTGGCCTTACCTTTCTAACATAAATCAATGGGTATTATATGAAGACCTGACCAAAACAAACAAAATGGATGTGAATGAATCTCATATTTTTCCTACACAGTGATACATCTTCAACAGAAGAAGCAAAAACTGCCAAGAGCTCTGTTATGAAGTCGGTGTTGAGTACTATGGAAATTATTTGAATTCTGTCACGCAGAGGATAGAATAAAGTTGTGTTTTCCATATCCTGTGGAGAGCACACATCATTAGCTCCTGAATATCAAAAAGAGGGAGCACAACAGCAACTGCTCTGCTATCATTTGGTTCAGGCTCCTTAGTGGTTGAATATAGAATAGTTTATGGATGCACAACTGAGTTGCGCAGCCCTCTCAAGGCTTGAGCTGCTGAGCCTCCTGCAGGGTTAGATGCTGTGTGTTAAGCAGCATCTGCACAGAAAGTTTTCAGGGTCAAAATTAGGAAGTTAGCTACTCTGATTCCATGTGCTCCTCTGCTAGACATTGAGTCTTATTTTATGTCTGTTGCTTTTTTTGCAGATGATTAAATACCATTTTCAAAAGCGATGTTGACACTTAAATTCCCACATCCCATTTACCTTTCTGGGGACAGCAGTAATAACAATAATAAAAGGATCAAGGGCTGTCATGACAACTATAAATGGTTATATAACCACTTAAGGACATATATAGTGTTCTTGATGTTTTGATTTCTGTGGCTGACGTCCTAAAGTTGCTTTGTTTCTTTCACATTTCACCTTTCCAAGGTTCAATAAAACTGAAATATATGAGAGATTTGCATTCATTTTGGCGAAAAGATTGATATATCATACCCAAGGCATTTTGCATCCACTTGGTTTGTAAGACATGGCAGTAGCCTGAGTTAATTTCCAAAAAAGCAATATGCCAGGAAATAATTTGCAGTACTGAACAGGCATTGATTTCTTGATGAAAGTAATCCTAAAATGTAATTATCTTTCATGAACTCAATTGTTTCCTTTTTTGTTTGTTGGTTTGGTTTGTTTGATTGTTTAAATTTGGTAATAGAGTGAATATCAATTCCTGAGATCTGTGAGACTTGCTAATATGATTACTCAATCACCAGCTCCAGGAGTTTTGTGATAGGGAGAAATGTAAAATTCATATTTGGAAAACCCTGAAAGGCATCCCAGAAGAGTTAAAGCACTTGAACTTCTAGACCGAGTGATTCATTTAACTGTCGTGTCTGCTGCAGTGCAGCATTAGCTTTTTTTACAAAAGCTCATTGTAAGACTTTTCTCATGGCGGAAAAAAAAAAAAAGAAGAGGATTTTATGAAGGAACCTGCTGGAGCCTTTTTCAGAATTCTTATTGTGTTGTTCTGCACAAGTGTCATCCCAGTGACATCGCTCTGCTGCAGAAGATGGGGGTCGGGGGGGACTCTAAAGCAGGGTGATAGGCTTTCCTGCTGCTTCCCAGCACTTCTGTGAATCACCCAAGAAATGTCTGTTTTGTAGAGAGAATAAAGAATGAGAAAGTGGCTGGTCCTGATCCAGTGCAGTTGACAGATGCAAGAGAGGGAGTTGGCTTACTGAGAGAAATTAAAAGAAGAGAAATTAGTCTAAGAGAAGGAAACAGGAAGCCTTCAGTGGAAATGTGCTTCAGCAGAATGTGAGCTCTGATCTCAGATAGAGGCTATGATTATAGCATGAGAATAAGCAATTTACTTGAGAAGAAATTAAGATGAAATGACAGAGGCACAAAATAGGATCACACGGTAGACAATCACTTTCTTAGTGTAAACAAATTATATCCTAAATGGATTTCAGTGCTTTGCATGTTATTCTGGAATTGCAGTTCAAGAAAACTCTAATATATATTCAAATACGTTACTTAAAGAAACACCAGTGTTGGGGGGTTTGGCAAACTGTTGTTAATGGAAGGAGAAATGGAAGAAATGAACCAGACATTTCTCCGAAGAACGTTTCCGTACGGTCCTTTAAAAAGAAAGGCCATTTTGTCTTGTCTTTGCTCACATATCCAAGTCTGTTTGCACTCAGACCTGTTCTCAGAAATTTTCTTAGTACCTTCTTAGGTTTACAATCAGTTTCATCTGCCCTTCCTAATTCATAGAATCATAGAATCATAGAATTGTTAAGGTTGGAAGGCACCTTTAAGATCATCAAGTCCAACCATTAACCTAACCTGACAAAAACCACTTCTAAACCATGTCCCCAAGTACCACATCTACCCTTTCTTTAAACACCTTCAGGGATGGCGAATCTACCACCTCCCTGGGCAGCCTATTCCAATGCTGGATAACCCTTTCAGTGAAAATTTTTTTCCTAATATCCAACCTAAACCTCCTTGAACCTTAACTTGAACCCATTTCCTCTTGTCCTATCACTTGTCACTAGGGAGAAGAGGTCAGTCCCCATCTCTCTACAACCTCCTTTCAGGTAGCTGTAGAGAGTGATAAGGTCTCCCCTCAGCCTCCTCTTCTCCAGACTAAACAGGCCCAGTTCCCTTAGTCGTTCCTCATCAGACTTGACCCCCAGACCCCTCACCAGCTTTGTTGCCCTTCTCTGGACATGCTCCAGCAGTTTAAACTCCTGAGTTTAAACTCCTGAGTTTAACTACTGCCTGGCCTGCAGTATAGCCTGCAACTTGAAGTGTCTTTTGTTTTAGTCATTACTCTGGAAAGGAATTTAACTGCTTTCTCCACTGACATTCTACATGAAGGGTTTCTAATCACTTTCAACAAAATTTTGTCCAGTTTTGATTGTAACACTCTAAGGCTGAAAACCATAATGCTGTACAAGACAGTCTGTTCTCATAAAACACAGTAGCAGACTAATTTGCTCAACTGCAGGCATTGAAATACATATTTTACAATTAGAAGGTAGATGTTGTGGAATTTCAAAGCATCCCATGAAATCAAATTTACATTGTATATTGCAGTTTGCCTGAAAAATATAGCCAAAACAGTAATGTGCAAAGAAACAGTCTTTGGATGCTATTATAATATAATTCACTTAATTGGGATGCGCATAAATACACAGTTCTCTTAAGTGAAAAGCTGGAACCAGCTTTCATGTAATTGATTTCAATTAACTGATCTTTTAGGTTATTGATATGTTCCTCTGTTCGTTTGCAGACAGAGCAAACATTTCAGGGTTGCTGATCCACTGTGATCTATGGAATGAACAGATTATGTTTTTGAGTTAATTAGAGGTTCAAAGAAGATTAGATTAAATATGGACACCTGTATAGCTTTCTATAGTTGATGAAGTTCATTCAGAAGGACTTATGTGAGAATGAGCTATTTGTAGTGTTTTATTTGTTAGCACCCTGATAGTGAATATCGCTGTCATATAATGGCTCCTTTATATTTAATATAGAACATGAACTTGTAATTTAGAGACATGCTTGCTTAAAGGGCTTATTTTATTACCTATCACACCATGTAAACATTTCTAATTTATTATTGCTTTGGTTCACTTGCAATTTCTGGTCTTTGGAGTAATTTCATTTGGAGAACAAATAAGGAAGATGGATTCTAATATATTTTTGGTGTGATTAGATTTAGTCACAGGTATATATACCAAGAGTTATTTAAATTAGTAACAATAGGAATGTAGAACATGAAAATACAACTATCTCTGTTCAAATATAGCAAACATAAGATTTTTATCTCACGTTTCTGTTACTCCATCTGTCATATTATGGTTTCTTATGGCTACTAAACAGTGTGGACATATCTGATCTCTAATATGGAATGCAGGAACCACTGACAGTTCCTCTTTCCACCTGTGAGCATGAGCTTACAATGCTGTCTTCAGGCACAGATCACACCCATAGAATAATTTACGTAAGAAGCAATCCTCTGGAGGACATATAGCTCAGTCTGTACTTACAGCAGAGGAGGCTTTGAAAGGATTTGCTCCATAATCTGCCCGTGTAGAGAGGTGAGACTGACTGGTTAGTATTTCCCTCCATATTTCTCGTCCTTCTTGAAGCAATGAGTAACTTTTGCTTATTTGCAGTCATTGAAAACCACCCTCTGTCACTGTGATGTTTCAAAGTTGACAGAGGTGGCCTTGCAGTGACATTGAACAGCTCCCTCAGCACACTGGGGTACATCCCGTCAGATCCTATGCCCTCCATAACTGTCCTCCTTTACTAAGGATAATGCTTCTCTCCACAGACCTCTATTAGGCTTGGGGAACTGGAAGGCAAGAGGCCAGACCTTTCTAGTGAAAACTTAGGCAAAAAGGCCTTTGAGTACTTCAGTCTTACAGCATTAGATGAAAGACACATCTATGTCCTTCATCGTTAAATCCCTTGTTCCAGTGAACATTGTGCCACATAGTCTTCAGTCTGTCTTTCGCTACCTGAGTCTATATGGAAGTATAGAAGTCCCTCCTCCTGCATTTTACCTCCCTTTCTCCAATTCCCTTTGTGCTATGACTTTCTTAACTCCATCCCTGCATGCAGGGCAACATTTCTATACCTGTCATGAATAGTTTATCCTTGGCCCCACCCTCTGGGAACTTCTTTTTTGTCATTTAAATTCAGTCAGGAGGTCCGAATTTATCCTTGCTGGCCTTCTGCTATGCTTGCTCTGCTTTCTGCATGTCCGAATGGATGCTCTTCTGCATAAAGGAAGATGCCCATGAAGATCAAGTAGCTTTGCTGAGCCTCTTTACCCTCCAAGGCAGACTGCAATGGGATCCTGCCAAGAAGATCCCTAGACAACTCAAAATCCATTCTCCTGAAATACAGGTTATAATTCTATTATTTATAATTCTGGTATTTTTCTCCCTTATTTTTCCCAGGACTTTAAACTGAATAGTTTCATAGTCATTGCAGCCCAGGCTGCCCTTGGCCTTCACATCCTTGATAGGTTCTTCTGTTTTGTGATTAACAGGTTCAGCAGATCATCTCCCTAGTCAGTTTGTTTACCACCTGCATCAAGAAATGGTCATCAACGCACTGCAGAAACCTCCTGGGTTGTTCACACCCAAGCTTATTCCCTTCTCATCAGATATCATGGTGGTTGAAGTTCCCTATAAGTACCAGTTCTGATCATGAGGTTTCTTTCCACTGTCTAAAGGCTTTATCTGCCTCCTCTTTATCAGGTGGTTTATAGCAGATGCCTACCACAATGTCCTCTGAGTTTGTCTGTTCATCCAAGTCCAAGCACTGTTTATTTGAGTCACTCCTCAACATAGAGCACAACTGTTCCTCCTCACCTTTTCAGAAATATAATTATTTTACACCTTAAAGATTTATAATTACATTAATTAAAAATTACTTAATATTTACTATGTGAACACACTAGTTTATTCGTTTCATAGCATACCTACTGTTTTCCAGGCTAAGACCTTTACAGTGTCAGAGTGTAAGAGCATAAAATTGTAATTGAACAATGGAAAATTTTGACAAACAACATTTTAATCTCATTATAAACTGGTGAGGCGGTGGTGTCATTCTTGCACAGTAAGGAAACCAATGAGGTGTTTTGATAACATTTATGATTTACTAAGCATACTGCAGTCACCTGTGCAATTTTAAGTGGAGCCAAAAACAGACTATAAAGCAACAGAAGATAGAACAGGTGTAGACAAGCAAAATCCAGTGTTTTTTCAGTGAAGTTCATTGGGCAGAAACATTCATTTCAGTGTAATTCACATGCTTTATTAAATTCCTGTCAGTTCTCCTATTTCTCTTTGTGTGGGTTATTAGCATTCAGTATTACACTATTGAGGTGCTTACTCATACACTGGTTTACAAAACCCCTGTGAGTTCTCTATGCTAATAGGCAGCTACAGATTTAAGTGGAATGAATACTCATTAAGAGTCAGGTGTAATTTTTCTCATAATCTTAATTTTTAAAATATACATAAAACCTGTACTTTCCTAATAACAGGATCTAGAAATTTTGTTATAGGTTTTTGAATGTCTATGAATGTTACACATTTTTGCTGTAACAAAAATGAAAAAAAAATAAAAAGAAAAAAAAAGTGTGTATTCATGACACTTTTGTAAGCAATGCTGTTAATGGACTACTTAATTGACATGTTCCATTAAGTATGGGTAAAAGGGATAATCTAGGATCACGAGAGAGCTATGTAATTTCTCAATTTTGGATAAAGAGGAAACTTATTTATGAAAAAAATAATATATTTTAAATTATTATTTTTTAATCCTACTTATGTATCAGGGCCAATGTGAACCCACTGAGATATAAAAGAAGCCAGTTTACCCAGAGGAACAGTGGAAAAAGTATGAAAATTATTCAGATTTCCTTTTGCAGTACGTCTGTTGGGGTTTTTTTTCCACCACATGTATTAGTCAGCTGAAGAAATTAGTCAAAGTCAGTTAGTCAAAAGAAATTGAATAAGTGAACCAGTCTGGCTGAAATCAGTTATCCAGCAAAAAATGAACTGTATCTCTCCAGCTAGAAGCTACATCAGCTACCCTCCCTTAGCTGGAGTACAGCTGCCCAAATTCTTGTCTTGGTATAGTGCAAAAAGTAGCACAAAAGTGAAAAGGGTGCAATTGTGAAGGTCTGCTGTCTGCTTTTCCAGGTTAAATGCAGAGCAGACCACAGTATAAATCTTGTTTAAGGAGACAGAAGGCCCTATTAGGCAGTGTAGGAACCTAATTACACATGAATTCAAGTCTAACACAGATCAAAGCACAATTAAAAGAAAAAAAAAAAAAAAACTTTACCTTGTCTCAACATTTATGGTTTATAGTATCTATTCTTGATTTCTTACAGATTATTAAAATTCTTTTCTCTTGATAATAGAGCCTTTTCTTTGGTACTGGTAGGGGGAATTTATTGTTGTGTATTGACACAATTAATTCAGCATTTTTTGTTTATTACAAAATTAGAGGTTTATTTTTATTACAGGTTTATTGTATCACATTTTGTAATTTCTGGGTCAGATCTGAAACATAGATATAGCAAACCAGAGGTGTAACGTAGCAAAACTAATGTGCTCTGAGGAAAAACAAGGGAATACTTTGTAGGTAGTTTAGGAATCTCTGAAGTGCTGTATATGTAAGAACAACTGATAAGAATCAAAAGGAGTATATTTTATTATTACACTGTTGTAGTTAATGTGAGATTAATATTTCAATGTTGAGGGAAAAGTCATAAGAACACAAAGCAGAAATATTTCTTTGCAGGGGAAATAAAGGGAAATAAAGAACAAAAGGCAGTTATCCTAAAGAAAGTACAGGTCTAACCAACTTAAGCAGATACTTATCTATAGGTTTTTTCAGAGCCAGTAGAATTTTTAAATGCAAACTTTTTGATTCTAATTGGTCACTGATAAAAAGAGCAAGAAAACGTCTAAAACTTTGGTTGAACAGAGTAAATGGAAAAACATATTAAGCATAACAAATTTTAAAGAACAATCCCCTAGAACACAGAGTAAGTTTATTCATGCCAGGGAAAGGTGTTTTGTTTTCTGAACTACTACAATTTCAAACTCAATTTCTTGTGTATTTAAGGTACTAAAAGAAAAACTTGATCTTCTGCCACTTTTGAAGGTAATGGCAGAACTTCTGTTGTTGTCAAAATGACAACACGCTCCTAGCTGCCAGAGCAATAAATCACTTAAATATTTGGAGTTTGATCCAAAAATGAAGTGGCATTAGTTATATCTATTCAGTAAGAAACTTTGAGGATAACAGTATGTCTTTAATTCTCGCCACTTACTCAGTCTTCAGGGAACGATCCTTGATGCTTGGTTCAAGTCTGTGTAGCTTGCTTTAAAAACAAAAAAATAAAACCATTGTACATTTAAGAAAGTAGATGAAGGAATAGGTAGCTTTAGGTCCTATTCTAGTTTAGGCTTGAGACATCAGCTGACTTCTTATACCCCCTCAAGCATTTATAGGGAAACCAAGAAGTGAAGCTTAATGCAAATAAGTGGGGAGGCAATAATTAAAAGAACACTTGCATTATGTGTATGTATATGTTATGTATACATAAAATTTCATATACATTACGCTTCAGAATTTGATGAAGTTTTCTTTTGTTTTTAATATGATGGTTAGTATGGCAGAAGAACTTTCCTTTAAAGTCTTAATGTAACATTTTGTCTAAACTAGAATACTAGTTAGCTTAGTGGTCCAGGACAACACATAAAAAGGACCTTGGTGCTAGCAGAATCTCATAAGGATGACTGGAACCACGAGGCAGTGGTCTTTTATGTTGTCTGCCACTGTAGACACAACTGTCTTAATCAGCAGCTACTGAGAACTTCTTGCAGACTTGTGAAAACCAAACTGAGAGAAGCGTACAGAATTAAACAGTGTTTTTGTAAACATTTTGAGCAACTGATGTGGCTTGGAAACGGAACCTGCAGGTTGCAGTTATGGCTAGTATCCCAGTATTATTTGATATGCTGCATAGGCTCAAGAAGTAGCTATTCTTACTTCTGGAAAGGCCATTAGCTATGAGATAAGAGTTGAGTGATTGATATGCTTTTCAGAAATCCCAGAA
Organism: Ibidorhyncha struthersii; assembly: GCA_013398815.1. Taxonomy (NCBI): domain Eukaryota; kingdom Metazoa; phylum Chordata; class Aves; order Charadriiformes; family Charadriidae; genus Ibidorhyncha; species Ibidorhyncha struthersii. The sequence goes on from VZSZ01002378.1 coordinate 240,446, forward strand.
TATTGCAGTTTTTCATATAAATGACTTAGTAAAGGAAAAATCTTGCTCCTTTAACAGACAGAGTTTTAAAAAGACTTGATGGAGGAGATAAAACCATTGGTTTGTGTCTATAATTTCAGTGGCCAGCAGGAAGACACTCATATTAATTGCAATAATTGCTTCTGGTGATTGGCTTCTTCTTTTTATTTTTTTAAATGCTAAACTTCTAGAAAGTTCTTTCTTCATGACATAATTCATCCCCACAGCTGTTTCTGTTACCTTCCACAGTTCACCATCAAGCACAATTTCCTCCGCTTTTTTCCGTCTTCATATGTGCCTAAGCCATATCTATATATAACATACTATCCTTTTAACTTTCTTCCTAAAGTTTATCAGCATCATTTTTTTTCCTTATATTCAAAGGATCAATCAGTTATAGTAAGACTGCTGTCAAGGAGTTCAACAAATGAAAACAGAGAATTTCAGAGAGCAGGCTTAAAAGAAACTACAGTGGAGTATGAGCCAAAATTGAGCCACAAGACACGCTGAGTCAAATCAACACAAACGATAAGATGGCAATGTATTTTCAAGTTTTCATAGATTTTTTCACAAAAATCATTAAAGAAAGAAATACTTTTATCATTGGAAGACATGTACTTGAAACAGACGTGCAAAAAAAAAACGGTAGACAATAGCAAGAGTTCTCTAAACAAGTGTGTAGAAGCTGTTTGAAGTGCTGTGGCTATTCTGTCTCCTTAATTATTTCACCCGATTTCCTGATACCAAAGTTCTGTTGTTTACAAAAGGTAAGTCTGGCACAGACTTACTGCCTGGCACAACTGAAACATGTGGCCAAACTCCCCTCTTTACCCCAAAATATGAATAAGGAACTTATATCCAAACCTATGGGAAAATTCAGTATCAAGCAAATTGAGAATATATTTACCAAGTTCCAACAATACCTTCATAATATTAGGAAGATAAAATCAAAGCATGAATGGTGAAAATTACTGTGAAGAAGGTATGCTGGTTAAGTCTGCCGATATACCCTTTTATCAAGTCAACAAAACTAATGCAAGTGCCTTGCAATACATCATGGAGAAGGGTAATAGTAAGCAGTATAAGTGTAATGCCCACAGATGATCCATTTTGCAGGGGTTTCCTCATTAGCAGTCAGGTGCTGGAGCAGAGACTTCCAGACATTTGTCGCAAAGGCTGAAATTAGTTCACTAATCCCCGTCGTGCCTTCGTCTGCACTCCTGTCTACTGACTTACTCATTAAAGTTGCAGGTGTATAACCTGGCAATATCTTCCAGATCCATGTGAGGGAAGCAAGTGCTCAGTGTTTGATAGCTCAGTGGTGGGGTCAGGGTCTGGAAATGATATTCGAATGTAGACACAAGGAAACAGTCCATTGCAGGTTACTTTTCAGTTACCATTTTATCAAAAGATTAAACAAGGATACATCTTGCTAATGCTACAAGTCCAAAGTGATTGTTCCTGATTTAAGTCAAAGATAGCCTTCTTACTTCAGCATTCCAGATAGCTGCAATGTTCTAACACTTCTCTTTAATTTCATTTTGATTGAGGACTCTCCACCAGCTGACACTTTTCCTGCTTGTTTGTGTTCTAGCCCCATGCATGAATGGGCTCTTGTTTCCAGGCAGTGATCAGTATAGCCCCCTTGGCAATACTTAAAATGACTGAAAAGACGTTGGGGAGCAAAACTCGGGTACTGGTGATGGAAAAGGTAAATGCCACAGCATGGCTGAAAAAGGCTAAGCTACCTTTTCGATCATCTGATTATGACTAGAAGGTCTTCTGTAGGGTATACATTCGGGTGAGAATTCACTGACTACTTTTTTCTGGTTTGGAATTGATTTTAGTGTGTGTGGTTATGCATATTGCATGTTAAGTGCCTGTGTGATAATTAAGTCTATAGTTACAAACACCATGTAAATATGTATCCAGCTAACTTCTCTGTGGTGACCATCTCTTAGAATAGCAAGTCCTGTTTTAGCTGCATATTGTGTTTATGCCTCCTGTTCCCCACAAATATCTCTGGTTGCCTTCTTAGTTCAGGGGAGAATAGTTTATTACTGATCTATATCAGCAGAGCATATCTAATGCCTTCTACAAAACACACCAGTTTGCACAGCTCAGTCACACACAGAAATAAATTAATCATCCAGGATGTGCCCGCTCTTGCCTCTCACTGATCTGTATGGAAAGGGAAATAGGTCCACAGGTGCTGCTTTCCATCTTGATTTAGGGCAATCACGTTAGGTCAGCAAGAAGATGCCTATTGCTGTGATTTCCTTGCACAACTAGGTAGGAGAGGCATTTTCATACCCTGGCTAGGCTTGTACAATTGAAATACTGCTTATACACCACCTTTGAACCCAAAATAATTACTAAAATAAATACATCATTGTTACATGTGTTTTCTGCATCTAATTATATAAAGAAACACTCTATAAATGAAATAAGCCTTTACTCATTTTTCTGGTCATATGCCTCACTTTGTATTTATAACTATAGCCAGAAACATGAAAAGATGAAGAAACATTTTAAATTGCATGGCTTTAGAAATAAAATGCTGACACTCTCTCCCTCTCAGCAGAACCAAAACCTCACTGTCCGTTAATGGATGATGACATCAGAGTGTTATTAGAAATGTTTCATCAAAAGATAGGCTCCGTGACTCCCTGAACCTCGCTTCAATCTTGTGTCAGAGTTAATAAGCTGGCTGGAGAAAGCTTTTAAGATGAGTTAAGCTTATTGTCAGAGAACAGCTGTGGACCTCTGCTGCCACAATGCCAGGGCTAGGTGAGGTTACGCTGTGAGGAAGCATTAGTGCCATGCATTGCATGGCGTAGCGTGCAGGCTGCCTCTTATAGGGAGTGAGTTACTAATAACATTTAACGGACAGATAAGGTGTTCTGCCTCTCAGGATTCTTGTTTTCCATCTATTCTTAGGAGAAATCCCACTCAAATGGTTTATGATTCACAACTGAAGTGGCCAAAAGTGACCACTGATACAAGATGCTTTGTTTCCAGTAAGACCTTAGACAATTTGCTAACAGTTCTACAACTAGAAAGTACAAAATAATACTAGCCCATTGTAAAAATAACTGCTTATGAAGACCGCTATTAGTTGTTACAATCAGTGAGTATCGTAATGGGTTGCCATGAGAGCCATTCAGGTGAAAATGATTTATACAGTTCCAAGTGCATCGTTTATTAAAACAATCATAATACTGACATTCCAGTACATTGCTCCTGCTTTCATTTATTTTCTTGTAGGTAGAGACACAGCTAACAGAAAATCTTTTTCAGTTTATCATTGTTTTTAAATATATTGTGGTGACAGGATCATGTTGTATAGGAAGGGATTTACAGAGAACAGTTTGTGAAAGGAACAGAACTCACTACTCAGATTGGTCTAAAAAGGGGAGAAGAAACTTTGAGAACAGTAGAAATGTTTTCTATCCCACACAATTCCCCTTGAGCCAGCATCAATTTTTGCATTTATTTTTATTGTCATATACTAGGACTCCATTATATAGGGTCTGTTCCATGGCCTGAATATATACCTCTCTGTCAGTCCGTATCTATCTGTTACAAGATCTTAAACTGGAAGCAAGAAGCACCAAAGGAAAGCACGGTATTTCTTTACTGCTAGAATTAACCAATCTGATATGTGAGAGTTAGAGATTTTTTTTTTGTTGTTGTTCTTTTGTGACCTTGGATCGAATTTGTAAAGGTTTCTCTCTGGTTATATATATAGAAAAAACATTAGGTACGTTTTCTGAAGATCCCTTGGAGAATTTTGAAAGCCTGCTTTGTACAACTTGGGGATATGGTTTAGAAGTGGGTTTGTCAGCTTAGGTTAATGGTTGGACTTGATCTTAAAGGTCCCTTCCAACCTTAACGATTCTATGATTCTAAACTTCTCACACTTGGATACATAAAAAAACACCCTGGTGCATTAAAAATGTCTCTGTGTTCAGTTTCCTAATCTGTAGGTTTAGCAACCAGGATCCCCACCAGCTTTTTGAAGACCATGAAAGAGAGGACTCTGATCTGTGAATCCTGAGCCAGGGAAGAGTCCTAAATCCTAGAGATTCTTGATTTAAGGTATACTGGAACCCTTAACAATACCCAAAATATAAATAAGTTAGGCAGCTTCTGATACAGGAGTGTTTGGCTCAGAAATACTTTGTCTTCCCATTAATTGTTAAGGGAAACTCTAAAGGAACTTCTTTTCTGGAAAGGAAAACTGGTACAGGATAGGTTTTCTCTTTTGAGAGCAGCTGCTACCACTGCTGTTGACCACTACCCTTGACACTACTGTTTGAAATACTCCAGAATTGCCCCCAGTGCCATAGGAAAAAAAATTATTCTGCTAAGGAAACTATGCAGTAATCAATGAGACTACATATGGTACAGGTGACATTTATTAACTGGATGATTTTAACTATGGTAAAGCTGTGAATGTATTTGGAGGATAAGACAACCTGCGTTAGTTTGACAAGGAATAAACACTTGGTGATGAAGAGCAGAAAGGAAAGGGAAAGATGCAGTAATATGCACAGACATGCTACTGGAAAGAGCCAAGAGTATGGCAAAGTGGAAGAGCCAAGGTAAAAATCGGACAAGCCAAGATAATACCTGGTTATGGACAGAGGAGAAAGCATGTTTTACGAGGTATATGTGTTATCCTACAAGAGGGTATGCAGTTAAGGACACAGATATTATCTGGAGTGGATAACTGGTTGTAAGCCCAGTTTTCTGGATTGTGTGACAAAATAAGGGTGAGACCAATGTTAATAGGTTAACATCTGTTACGTTGGTGCTTGATCAGTAGGCATTTTCAAAAAGGTTGATTCTGGGGTTTGGTACCATATTTTAATTAAGCCCCGTGCTTCAGGGCTTTTGCTTCTCACTTGCTGACACCAGAACATTTCCCTTCTGTGGCTTAATCTTTTTCCTGAGCTTTTTATTTGGTCGGTTAGTTTGGTTTGGTCTTGTTTTTCTCTTATTTTCTCTAGTTGAAGCCCTGGAGAGTATTGACAGCTGAAAATGGGATGTGTGGTTCTTCTAGTGTTGTTAAAAAGGCTATCAAGTGCACAGCTATCTTCTGTGCTCAAGAAAGGAGAACTAACCGTAGATGGGATGAACAGGAACTGGGAATACTGAAATTGTTTGCCTTTTCCTGCAACACATGATCTCTTTCTTGCAATCATAAGGAAATATTAGCTAAACGCTTGCCTTTAGGACATTAGCCCTCAGAGACATACCTGAACTTCTTTCACCCTATGGCCTACTACTTTTTATTGCCACTACTAATGTTTGATACTAGAGACTTCAACTTGATCACAGGAAGTGCTCTGTGGACTGTTCCAGGTTACATGTCCATTGCACTGTTACTCACAATTGCAGAGACCCGGAACCTTTCCTGAAGACCCTACTAATTCTTTTTCTCTGCTTATATACATGTTGACCTGGTTTCTTTGGTGTCACAGTTTATGTGACTGTGCTGATGAAGGATGCTGGACCTTACACACCACTATGGGAAGACAAAGAGTGTCTGACCTGTTCCTTGAGGGGTTTTTAGCAAATTCTTGACTCAGACAGTCAATAGTGCAATGCTCTGGGATTGAATTCATCTCCCCTGAGCAGTTTCAGTTCTTAGTGAAGAACTGGAATTGAATCATTATCACAAATCATTTCCCTGGTATGTTCAAGATATGACAATTTGATTTTATAGAGTGGTTCACATAGGAATTAAATTCCAGCATAAAGTTGGTGTCTTAAAATGGGAACATTTATTTATTTGCTAGGTCACTACTACTATATGTGCTACTATTGTGCAACAAGATTTCTCAAATGAAAATCTTCATATTGAAAACTACATTTTCTGTCTAACGGGTTCTAAATTATACATAAACTGTGCAATTTTCAAAGGTGATGCAATTTATTCTGTCACAATGTCTTGTAATTTGGAGGCTGTTTCCATTAAGTGACAATTCTGTACAGATGGACTACAATACCCTCAGTTTCAAAAACATCCACCTGTAGTGCTATCACATACCAGCTCAGATTTTTTAAATATTTCTGCTTGTCTTTATCTCGACTAACGGTGAAAACCCCTGTTACAAAAGAGTGGAGTCTTCTATTAAAACCAGCATTTGACTGTGTTTTTTATGTAAAAAAAGGAAAAGCCAAGTATATGAACATCTTAACATTCAGTTTCATGAATTTATGCATTGTCTGCTTTTTGTTATTTTATAACCCAGTACTTTATTTAAAGTAGGAAGTTCCATCTTAACATGAGGAGGAACTTCTTTACTTTGAGTGTGGTGGAGCACTGGAACAGGCTGCCCAGAGAGGTTGTGGAGTTTCCCACTTTGGAGTCATTCAAAACCCACCTGGACACTGCCCTGTGCAACCTGTTGTAGGTGACCCTGCTCTGGCGGGGGGGTTGGACTAGGTGATCTCCAGAGGTCCCTTCCAACCCTGACTATTCTGTGATTCTGTAAACGACTGTGTCAGCATGTGGCACCACAGGCAGGTATCCTCCTCTTCCAGGTTGGCACAGACAGATTCAAAACTACTGCTCGCTGCTACTGGCCCTTTTTACCCTCCATGGAAGGATAAGAGATAGAGGCACTTCATCTCAGATTTCAATTAAGTCTTGAAAAAAAAAAAACCAACAACAAAAAACCCCTATTTAAGTTTACACAGCTTAAATAGATTAACTGAATCAGATGCTTTGATTTTTTTTTTTCTTCTTTATTTTCAGAAGTAATTATGACAAACTCAGTAATCAGCTCGGATAGCAGATCATTGAAAAGGTTTAGTGGTGCCTGCAGCAAGTGAAAACTAGGGCAGTGGTTTTTCATAGTACAGGTATACATGTAAAAATATACCTGTCCACAGACCAGTGTAAATTACTTCTGTGAGCACTGCAGTCTCAGAAATAATAGCCTTGTCCAGGAAAAAAACATGTAAAACAAAGGATTTTGATTGAGCCTCAGAAATGTACGTCTGCAATCCAGTCATGGCAAGCAGCACCTACTGCATTATGGTGGCATCCACAAGCAACATCAAATAGGTTCTCGCTTTCCCTTCTGTACGCTCTGTAAATAAATTGGGATTTGGCAAACAACCAGGCTTTCTCAGGGATTTCTCAGATGCTGTCTTGTCTGTCTTATACTGTTCCCAAATACAAAACTAAATGGAGTCATTGAGAAGCTGATGCCACTCCCAGTATTCAACTCAATGAGTAATTCAGTATACGTACAGCAAGAAGTATATCTAAAGGATACATTGTTCTCTTTGTATAGGACAGGACTGGGTAAGGACCTCTGCTGTGAGAATCAGCTGTGCAAAGACTTAGGAAGGAAGCAATCTGGTCTCTTTTTTCACATCACCTGAAAAAGAACACTTAAGAACAGAAAATGTAGTTAAAGGTCACTCCCCCGCCCCCCCCAGCTGTAGACTGTTTTTTAAAAACTGTTGCCAATTTGGGCATATTTTTTTCTCTGCATGGATTCAGAGCATTACGAACTCTGTTTTAGTAATCTTTGTGCAAGTTTCATTCACAAGAACCTGGTGAATTTTTAAAAGCATCTTGGCATGGAAAACGCTGCTGATATGTTTTGTTAGGCAGATACGGGTCTTTAAATCATATTTTAACAAGTGAACAAGTCTGATTTTAAAATGGCATTCTATCATGCCAGCATTTTAATGAAATCTGAACCATAAACATCAGTTCAGCAGCTAGTGGGAAAAGTATTGAAAAGTAGTACACAGTGTAAACTTCTACAACAGGTTATTACTGTTGGATTTTTTCCTGATAATATGGCTCATTTCACATTACAACCTTATAATTTTTTTTTTTTTTTTTAGTTTTATCTTCTTTTCATGGAATCATAGAACGGTTTAGATTGAAAGAGACCTTAAAGATCATCTAGTTCCAACCTCCCTGCCATGGGCAGGGACACCTCCCACTAGACCAGGTTGCTCAAAGCCCCATCCAACCTGGCCTTGAACACTTCCAGGGATGGGGCATCCACAACTTCTCAGGTCAACCTGTTCCAGTGCTTCACCACCCTCACAGTGAAAAATATTTTCCTAATATCTATTCTAAATCTCCCCTCTTCTAGTTTAAAGCCATTCCCCCTCGTCCTATCACTACATGCCCTTGTAAAAAGTCCCTCTACAGCCTTCTTGTAGGCCCCCTTCAGATACTGGAAGGATGCTGTAAGGTCTCCCCAGAGCCTGCTCCAGGCTGAACAACACCAACTCTCTCAGCTTGTCTTCATAGGAGGTATGCTACAACCCTCTGACTGTCTTCATGGCCCTCTGCTGGACCTGCTCCAACAAGTCAATGTCCTTATGTTGGGGGCTCCAGAGCTGGACGCAGTACTCCAGGTGGGGTCTCACCAAAGCAGAGTAGTGGGGCAGAATCACCTCCCTTGACCTACTGTCCACACTTATTTTGATGCAGCCTTGGATACAGTTGGCTTTCTGAGCTGTGAAGCGCACATTGCCGGCTCATGTTGACTTTCTCAGCCACCAATCCTTCTCCTCAGGGCTGCTCTCAATCATTCTCTGCCCAGCCCGTATTTGTGCATGGGATTGCTCCAGCCTACATGAAAGACCTTGCACTTGGTCTTGTTAAACTTCATGAGGTTTGCATAAGGTGCTGACTTTGATGCTGACACTTTGCTTTTATGTGCTTACCCATCTATTCTTGTTTGTATTTACTGCAGTTCTTCACTACTTTTATTCTTAGGTATTTGCATCTGTTATTAATAGCAGATGGGATAGAAAGGAACATAATCGTGTGATTCAGCAGCAGTCATGTCTGTTTAATCAGTAGCATCTGACACAGCATGCATTTACTGCATGATTGCACTGTCATGTTTGACACAAATGATGGATTACTACTCCAAATACACTTTCAATATTTGTTCATTGTATAAGCTACTAAATTGTACCTTCCTTACATCCACTCATTGGAAATTTCTGACCAGAATTACAATTCAGCCATTGCTATCGTGATTCTAAAACAGTATCACTATTGATTACTTTATAGTCCATTCCTCCTAGGATGGCTGATGTATCAGTTTTAGCTTGTAATAACAATCTCATATGAAACTAGTACTGTAAACTCTCACTTAAAAGAATTTGAAGCTCAAAGAAGGCATTGTCTTCTGACCAATCCATTTCTATCATATTCTTCCTTATAGTCAAGATGCTCATTTGAGGATCAATGATTTCTAAAAATAGCTTTGCCTGAATAAATACATATTTTTTGTTCCTCCTGGTTTGTCAGACCCATGAGATTTCTGTTGTATTTATCTGAGGTGTTTGATTTGATTTCAGAAATGTTTGTCACTCTTTTACGTTTTTTCCTCTTCATTGAAAAATGACTAAGTTAGGATATAATAAGTAGATCTGTAGGGTGTGAAATCAAACTTCTGTCTTCCACTCTTCTAGCCTCTCTTCTCAGGAGTTTCTCAGTTCCCACTTACCCTGCAGATAATTTCTGCTTGTTGCCTCCCAATCTTTGTCCATTCCCTAGAAGCTGCTTCCAGCTGAGCCTGGTATTTTCCTGAGAACACTTCAGTAGTTTCTCTTTTTTTATTCTGGAGCACAGAGTGCAGCAAGACAGCATGCCAGAAGACTGCTGAATAGCCACAGACTTCTGAAACCACAAGCAAACAAATGAAAAGTGTATTGTCTGCCACAAATCATTCACTGGGGAATGATGAGTTAGCTTTGCAGAAAAGCACACACATTACTACATTAAAAAAAAAAAAGTTATTACCTTTAAAAGGAAGAGAAACAACAAAGTCACAGAGTTTTCCCATACTTCGGAACGTAGATGATAGATGTGCATGATCAGAAATAGCTGCTCCAAAACTGTGAACCCCCAGCTTCACTCCACCCTGGACCCTGTTCCTCCTCAGGCACAGCTGAGCCAGCAGGTGGAAAAACTTTAAATCTGCAGAAGGAACAACATGATAAATGGGAAGGAGGGAAGTCTAATTTAATGTTAAGCTTTATATATGGAGCCTTAAAGCAGGTGATGAGGGTGGACTTGAGCACTTAGCTCCATTTTTGTATTGAAGGTGAACTGGTGGCTTTGTAAGCAAGGATTAGTGATGGTGGTGTGTGAATGGTCGGGGCTGATTCTGGTGATGCTTTTAGGCTGTGATGGCAAAAAAAAGATTAAAAGTGTGCCATAATTGATCATGATCTATATGTTAGGTACTGGCAGAGGCCTTTTGAAAATAGTATATTATTGCAATAATGCTTCTCTTACTTCAGTTTGTGCATTTTTTTAAGTGTATGATTTATTGAAGTCTCCATTAGAGCTGAAGAGCTTTGCATAGCTAATGGAAGCGATAGTGGGATATTTCAATACTTGGCTTCAGGCAAGCAGAATTTGTGATTCCTGGAAATGCTGTTTATAAAGGCACATTATGCACTGCAGTTCTTTCCTACTTTTGCCTCAGGTGTTTAATATCATTTTGCCCTGAGTGAAGATATTGTTGATTTAAATATAACAGGTTTACTAATGTCATTGCATCTTATGGCAGGAGATGACATACCCCAAGGGTGGGGGAGAGGTCAGAAATGATTGAGCTCCCTTGAACTTCATCCTTGCAAAACTATGCCGCTTCTGTAAAATAGAGAAATTCTGCAGCTATACAAACGTTAGCAATACCTCAAGCCATAGAAATTACTTATAGAATATAAAAAATTATTATTATTAGCAAAGTTTACTGTATCTTTTTCCCTATCTTTGGCTGTGATTAAGCATGGTAATAAGACAGACTTCAAAAAGTAAATTAACTTATGTGCTAGTTAAATTATTTATATATAAATATTTGCAATTTTTTACATTTAAAGTATGTGCAGCAGCATAAAGTATGGATAAAGTATTTACAGCAGAATGACTGTCCAGAGCCTATGTTTGTAGAAGATAGTTACTGGCTAAAGATGGACACCTAGGGCTTATCTCAGTACAGTGAATTCAATGGTGCAGAGACCTCAGTACTGAGTCTTGGTTGTCTGTACTGTTAGAGTGATACAATGGCCCCTCGTGTGATTTCTGGCTCCAGTCAAATAATTCCCGGCACAATTCAAAAGAGCACTTCAGAGGCAGTTTGGAGGTTATCATCTTCTTTTGTATTGTGCTGCTTAGCTTAAGGGCCATAAAAAATAAGCTCTGACATGCTTAATTTACTTGTATGTAGCCCTAGCAGTATTGGAAAGCACTTAGATAATTCTTAACTTAATATTCTCCCATGCTTTCTGATTATTGTTATAATAAAGCTATGAGAGAATGAAGAATTAAAATAATGTCTAAACTATATGAAGGAGCTAACAAATCTGAAAGACAGATCTTGGGTATGCAGCAATTAGAAGTGTAACATATAATTTCTAAGAAATGGGTGCTGCTGTTTATAACAATTTATGGGATAAAGTATTAGAATAATAATAATATATATAATAATAAATAGATACCAATACTTATGTCCTGTATGTAAGGGTATGTGGAAGATGGGAATGTCTGCTTCACTGAGCTTATATGATCAAGGATATTTTTGAAGTGATAAACAGGAACGCAGAAAGAGGAACACCCAAGGAGACAGGGGAGGCAATGCCAAAGACCAAAATTCTTGAGCTACTAGGTGATGGGACATCAAAAAAATGCAGGCAGAGCTTTGGAGAGAGCCACATGGACTTTGTGATTGATAAGAGGGAGGGAATGAGGAACATGAGGATTTGGGATACTCAGGGGTGGCCTGAGCAACTGTGCAGGGTTTACAAAGGAATGTTTAGGGGAAGGGAATTGGGAAGGAACAAAGCTGGGGCAGTCAGAGAAGGGTATAATAGAGCTAGTCTTGTGTAGAATGGGGCTGGTCAGTGTGCTTGTCTGACCAAGCCCTGTGCCTGATCACTACAGGCTGTCTTGCCTTATTTACAGACTCTCATGACTCTCCTAACTCTCGATCTGCATGATCTTACTGTCGATCCTGTGTGTGAGTGCCAGGTCCTGGGGGTCCTGGCATTAGTGAAGTGGGTGCAGCTACCGGAGTCAGACAAGGGTGTAGGTGCCCCTGGTCTATGGTGCCAGCAATTGGGTGGGTGGCTCTCTTTAACTTCCAGCTGCTGGGGAGGTATGGTGTTTGTCCCAAAAAACAGCTACTGGAGGGACCAGCACAAGTGAGAGACTCGGCGATGGTGGCTGGAGTGGGACCACAGGTCACAGCCTGTGTGCCTGGTGCCAGCTGCAGGGGTGGTGAGTGTCTGTATCACCCCCAAAATGGGTGTTCACGTGTATTGGCCAGAAAACTCCAAGCTGAACTCATCAGTGAGTAGGAGGTCCCAGTTCTGGGCAGGAGTATCAAGCAGATGGAAGGTCTGTGCAGGTATCCGGGTGCACCTGTAGGTGTGGGATGCCTGTGGGACAAATGTGTGTCTGTTGGCAGTGAGCACTGTGCTGGACCAGCCGGTGAGCTGGGGACATGTGGAGTGGGAGAGTGTCATGTGTGTGCTCACACGAGAGACCCCCTGTCTCTGTCAGCCCAAGAGGAGGAGGGGATGGGGCTCTCTGTGCTTATGTGAGTCTTGATAGTGTTAATCTGGGCACTGGTGGGCTGTGGGGGCCTTCCCTGTGGCAGGCCCTGGTGGTGTCTTTTGCGTGTGTCCCAGGATGTGCGGTTGGCTTTCCTGCTGCTTGAGCCTGCAAATAGGAACGTGGCAGCTGTGTCCATCGGTCTGGAACAGAGGAACCCCCAGGTCATGGAGCTGCTGAAGGCAGCAGCAACTTATAACATCCCTTAGCACTATATATTTTATGTATTGTAAAAGAGGAAGGAAAAAAAGAGTCATTGTGGTTAAAACAGCTGTTTGAAAATGGGAAGGTTAGAAACTATTTCTGTTTATTACTTTGACAAAAGCCATAGAGTCCAACCTGGAACCAGGGAATAGATTTCATTTTTTGGAGTGATTAAAAGCCTTCATTGTTTGTAACAATCATGAAATTAAACTACACTGAATGTTAAATGGTCCATAGTGTTCTTAAGAGCACTTGGAGATACTACTGTAAGCTTGTACAAGCTTGGGTGTTGTGTTGGGTTTTTTTTGTTTGTTTGTTTGTTTTAAAAGGCTCAAACACTTAATTACTTTGGTGTTACTATGTAATAAAATAAAGTGGAATGTTAAAAATGTAAACATTAAGATAATCTGTATGCCTGCCAAGCCTCCTGAAGAGTTGACACTTTCAGCAGTTGAACTTCTCAGTGTCAGTCATCTGTTCAGCAAAGAATGTCACTGCATGACTGACAGTTCTCATATCAGCGCAGGATTGACCATGGAGCTCTTTAAACATGTTGTGACAGAAACAATCTAAGCCAGCTTCAGCGGGGTTAGCACATTAAATTACTGATGTCAGACCTCAACAGTGGGTGCAGAAAAAAGTATAATGCTTCAGTATGGGCCTCATATTGAGGGAGGAAATAAAGAAAACATATCTTTGCTGCTGCTATTCCCTCTGTAATATGCAATAAGTTTGTGAATATAAGCTCAAGAGAAGGTACTTTTGATCTCAGAAGTATAAACTGCAATAATAAAATATACTGGTGCCTCATTAAGTGAGTGAAACACTTAAATTTTATCAATATTCAATACTATTGATATAAAACTTTTAAAGGAGAAGCTATGTGCTAATTTGGACCTCTCGCTATAAACAAACACACTGGCTCTGTAATTGGATTTGTAGAGATCCACTCTCCTGGCAGTAAAGAACAGGCTACAGGAGTGAAATTAAAGATTAAACTGGTTTCAAAAGAGACTCAGGAGAGACTCGTACATATGTGAGACAACATCTGAGAATATGGCTGTAAAATTAAACATCTGAATACCTCCAAGTTTTATCAATATCTTACCTAAATTAGTAGGTGGAGAATTAAATTAGGGTGGGGAGGGGTGGAACAGACAAACCCAAACCCCCAAAAAATCAGAGTAAATTCCTACGGAAGGACGTTTCTGATGAGGAACATGTAAGAAAACAGTACTGACTCTTTGAAAGAGTTTGTGTGATTTGTAATCTGAAGTGAGCCGCGTGGTTTCAGGTGCCATTTGGGGGGTGCAGTAGCAGTGCCAAGCAGATGCCAAGAGAATGTGCCCTGAGAGGAAGGGACAGCATCTATCTGTGGAGATGTTGTGAAGCTTCACCAAAAACACTTGCCTGAGGTGGGCTTGCTTTTGAGCCTGCACACAGTTAGGGCTGGATCCTCTGGAGGAGTCATGTGTACAAATTAGGTTTTGGATTGTGTTGCGAAAGATTTTTAGATCTTAAACTCCAGACGGAACATGAGGAAAGGGGAACACCTCAGCAGGAGATTTAAGTCACATGCAGCTGGGATACATAGCTAAAATAGCCCCCCCCGCAGAAGTCCCTGAGAAAATATAGCATGTATGTAACAACTCTTAAAGGGGATTGAGACACCTGAGTTCAGCTGGGATGCAGAATCTTCTCCCTAATGAAGAAAGACTTTAGTTTTAAAATGTGATAAAGACTTGTTCTTTTTCTTTTGAATGGAAATGACTTCACCTGTGTTTTTCTGCTGTCTTAAAGAAAATAATATTTAGTGCAATTCACTCCTTCCTGTATGTGTGTGAATCTCCGCAGACTGTTTTTCTCAATTAGCTCTTACTGATCGCTGCAGTGTCTGAAGCTGAGTTGGTACTGCTTCGAAAAACTCATTTTAAACCAAACAAAACCAAACGGGAGCCCACACAAGTAGGTATGCTTTAGAGCCATGCTTCTGGTGCTTTCTCTTTTCTTCCTGTATTACTTGTGCGTTCGTTTCTGCCACATGACAGTGATTTGGCAGGAAGAGCTGCAATTGTCTTTATCCCAATAAAGGCCAAATGAGTAAGTAAGGCAGTAAAACTGGATTCACTCCAACTCAAGAGGGGCTTGAAATTAGGGGATTTAATTTCCTGGAAGAGTCTTTCTCTGGACATGTGAAATTCTGTAGTTTTAGAATTTCTTTTTCTCATTTTCGTAGGCAAGTCTTTTATAAAATAAAATAAAATAAAATAAAATAAAATAAAATAAAATAAAATACCTGTTTTGTTTGGAGCCCAGTTGCACTATGACATTGTTAGAGCATTCTTATCAGCCCCTCCAAGGGCATTAGTATAGGAAAGCCTGGTTTCTGCATTAGGCAAGTGAAGGAGAAAGGTGCCATGCTGCTTAGATGGGGCAATTGTGTACATATATGAAAATATGACTTTAATAGCTTTAATAAGAATTTAAAATCAATCATAGAAAGTAACTAGTGAATTTTGTCTTTCCAAAATAAGGTATTTGATAAGGTATCTTTTTTCCTGATGGTTTGTAGTACTCTCTCAAGTACAGTGCTCAAGCCAAGCAGCATTCTTTCTCATGACGAAGTAGAGTAATAATAACACCTATGCCTGATGTAAGACTGTGCCATCAAATAAGCAGTATTCCCATGCCAAGTAGTCCTGCTTTTAGTCCTGTTAAAGGTTTGTGATAAGAAAAATTTTTGCAGGAGAACCTCCAGTCTCTCTTTACATCTCCATTTCTGTTTTCAGCAATGTTCAGTGCGAGCGATAGAAATAAGAAGCCCAACTTACCTTTTTCTTGTTTTGAGAATGTTATAAATTGCAGGTGCAGTTGCTGAGAAGGAAGGGAGTTGTATCTGCAAGCTGGTGCTTATAAGAAAAAAGT
The DNA here is from genome assembly GCA_013398815.1 of Ibidorhyncha struthersii. Classification (NCBI taxonomy): domain Eukaryota; kingdom Metazoa; phylum Chordata; class Aves; order Charadriiformes; family Charadriidae; genus Ibidorhyncha; species Ibidorhyncha struthersii. The sequence goes on from VZSZ01002378.1 coordinate 256,218, forward strand.
TGTTTTAATTTCAAGCACAATTCACATTATATACATAGCAGGGTTATACTGTGAACTTAAGAGACTGCAGTGTTAAGGAAAACTATTTTTCATCTTTAGTCTATATTCCTTTTTTCATCATTCCTGGATTTCATGACTAAATAGTAAGTTTTACGTAGCTTGTATGTTCATACAACTTATGTTTGAACATATTATAATACCAAAATATTCAAGACTTGCCTGTATAAATATACTGTGATCTAAAGGAAATCGCTATGCAGTAGATTTTAATATAAATGAAAGCAGGTCACAAAAATAAAATATTTAATAAAATCAAGACCAAGCAATGGTTATTCATTCTTTATGCATTTCCTACTGCTAGTGTTGGGAGAAAAAGATGCTTATATGGGTATAAAAGACTTTTCTCAAAGCCTGTGTAAGACCTCAACTGTCAAAGGTTTAGTTATTTATTAAAAATTCTTTAATTGTGCCTATGACTGTTATTGCAACTCTAGTAATCCCTGAAGGACGTAATATAGCTAGACACCTTGTAGAATCTGATTGCCCTTTCCAAAAGCGTATGTAATTCCCCATAGACTTCTCTTTAGTTTTGAGCATAGCTTCTTCCTTCTGTGTAATTACTCTGGGCCTAGCTTCAGTTTTGTTAATTCTTCCTTAGTGAGATATATCATTTAGTGTTTGTCCATTTGGTCCTGGGTTTATTGCAATGCAGTTAAGTTTGGGAGGTTTAAGGTGATGCTCCGAGAAATCAAAAGCAAGGTAATACCATGTGTTGATTAGAAATAGCATGACAGGAAATCTATTTATTCTGTCATGGGGAATTTTAACGGGGGGGGTGGGGGGTGGCAGAATCTAGGGTTGGGCCAGCTCAATTTTTCTTGTTGAGAGAATAAGTAGTCAGAGCAAACTTCATACATGACACCTTTTAGTGGGCTAACCCCAGACAGGCAGGTGTTCAGTCATCTCCAGGAAAGCAGGGCTCCATCATGCTTCGTGATTGTTGGGGAAGACCAACGCCATCTCTCTGAATGACCTACCCTTCCTTCTTTGTCCCCCAGCTTTTATGGCTGAGCACGACATCGTATGGTATGGAATATCCCTTTGGTCAGTTGGGGTCCACTGTCCACTGTGTTCCTTCCCAACTTTATGTGCACCCCCAGCCTACCTGCTGTAGTGTGAGGAACAGAAAAGGCCTGTGCAAGCACGCTGTGCAAGCACTGCTCAGCAATAGCTAGAACATCCTTGTGCTATCAACACTGTTTTCATCACAAATCCAAAACATAGCCCCATACAAGCTCGATGAAAAAAATTAACTCTATGCAAGTCAAAACCAGTACACACCTAAAGTTCCTATTCATTTCAATGATAAAATGTCTTGAGTACAAATTACTGCACAAACTGTTATTTTTGTCCTAATTTTGTCTTTAATTGACTTATTTTGTAATGTTTTGAAGTGAAAATATGTGTGGGGTTACTCCTTAATGACTTCTTTCTCTTTCCACACTAGGTCCTTATTTTACTTTAAAGCTCACAATACTTCATCAGATTTAAAAAACAGTAATGTGTATGGCTTTTTTACCATAATTATAATCTGCTGAGGAGTTAGATCAAATCCTCGCTAGATACGTGGCTTGTGCTTTATCTGTGTAATGTTGGCCTTGTTAACATCCTTTTCTTTTGCTAATTTGTATCTCTGCATGCCTAAGAAGTTCTTTAATCATCTCTTTTAGATTACAAGAACTATACTGAAACTTTTTGTTTTTCATAGCACAATTGGATACTCTCTTAATATTCAACGGGAACTTCTCTGTAGATGGTAGAGCTGTCAAGTAATGGTGTTGCAGAGTGAAATACCCTGAATTAAATCCTTTTTCCCGTTGAAGTCGGTGGGATATTTACCTTTGTATTAAGATTTCACTCTTGAGTATTATATACCAGCAGCAAAATATTTAAGAAATCATGGTGTAAACACTTTGAAGGAGCATGCAGTAATTTCAACATTTAATTCAAAATGATAAGTATAGGGGAGGGAGTCCTTGCTGGGACATATTTCTTGCTCTCAGCCATCTCTTGTGAAGTGTTCTGAATTTTTGCTGGTCTTTGCTTTAATTCTGTCTGATCTTGGTACTACTTATCTTTCTAATAATGTATGGAAAAGATACTATAAAATATAAAATAATTTATATAGTGAATTTATTTATAATATATAGTACTTATAACAAAGAAACTTATAATGCTAGCTTATTTTGTATCACACTAGCATAGGAGTGTATTTTTTTCTTTTCTATCAATTGTACTTGGATGTAGTGATGCATTCTAAAAAAATGTTGTGAAGAATGTTTGGTTGTTTTTCAATAATAATAATAATAATAATAATAATAATAATAATAATAATAATAATAATAATAATAATAATAGTAATACCATTAAAAATGCTCTCTAAGTAGTTAGATCATCATCAATGTGGACGAATGTTGTCCTTCCTGAGATGGATAAATTACCTCCTTTCCAAATCCCCAAAGGCATGGGGAAAAAGGAATTTCATTCTTTTCAGCTATATATCCTCAGAGTGTTTTGGCGTATTTAGCACTGAGAAACGATGGAACCAATGCCTTGCACTTATTCCCCATGTTCTTAGAGCGAATACAAAATGATTGCTGATGAACTTTACGTATCCAGACTTTTTGTGAAGATAGAAAATAGGCAGAAGGTGTGTCTATCAATCTTCAGTCAGTATCCATCTCTAAAATTATTCCAGTCTGTTATGTCAGAATCCCTAACTGACTTTTTTTCTGACTTTAAACACCTTTGGCATCTTTCCTTGAGAATAACAATGAGTTTACAGTTCACTTACACTTAATTGATACTAGCTTTCTTGAGAATTGCATATTCCATCGCAGCTGTTTTTTTCAAATCCTTTGTTAACAATACTACACTGCAGGCTGTGTTGTGCATCTTGCTGCATTCCAGGAAAACCAATGACCAGCCCATTTTTGAAGCAGTGTAGGATTTTTGACTGGAAATTCAGCAGCTGCAGTCTATATTCACTGTGAACTGCAGAGGTCATTGTTCTGGATGGCAGTTACAGTTGTGTAACTTCTAATTTGTATAGAAAAAAATAGAAAATCTTTAAAAATTCTCAAGTAAAAAGAGACGTCTAATTACTTGAGTACGAATTTGCAATTATAAGAATTATCTGACAATTTTCTTCCAATCTTCCTCTGCCTTTGATGCTTACATCTATCTGAGCTAAAGTCTATCATTCTTAAGTAAATAATTTGAGCATATTTTGATGCACAGTGTGTGAATTCCCAATGAAAGAAAAATATTGAGGCTTCCTCTTGCTCTTCTTTTTGTTTTTAAAGAAGATGAAACCTGGGATTGGGAAGGAGGAAAGAAAATGACACCAAAAACTGAAAGTGAGAAATGGTATTTTATTGCTGAATTGAGCTTGGGGAAAATCATTTATCAATCCCTTCCCATCAACTGCAGATGCAGTTGACGGAAAGATTTGATTAGAAAGTACATGTACCTTCACAGAGGAGAAAAACAGAAGAATTTTTATGCTAGCAGAACCTTAGCAAGAAACAGTAGCTGGAGAATATAACTAAAAATGTAAATACAAAATTAGATACACATTTTAACTAAAAAGATGATTAACCACTAGAGTAAAATGACAGTGCTTTATGCCTCTTACAAGATGTGCCTCTATTGGTGGGAGTTATATTTTACTACACAAGTCATTGGGTTCAAATAAGGTAACTACGTAATACTTGGTACTGTATTACAGGAAATTTTAAGGTCACCTGCAATATTTGATCTAAAACCTGTTCAAGTCTCATAATTTCCTATTGTAACACTTTTTTCCCTGTTTTTGGAAGAGTTTAAAAATCTTGTAAGTGCTATGTAAATTGAGCCTATATTTTCCTGATAAAAGCTCCTGACAAGGTCTAGAAGTTCTCAAAAGAGTTAGAAATTCTCAGAACTAAGATACTGTAACTGAAGAAAGGTGTTTTGTTCCGGGTTTTTTTGTGGTGTTCCCCATATCGAATCCAGTGTGTCACCCCCATTCCTCCCCTTGTGAATCTGGGCTCCAGCTTGTGAGCTAACTCAGAGGAGCATCAGAATGCTTTCTAAACACCTCTGAAAATTTCATCAGTGAGTATGACTATGCATAAGTAATTATATGGACAGGCAATGCAAGTTTGTAGACACAAAACTACATTGAAATAATCTATAGTCATAAATAATAGTCAGCTGCAACTCATTGAAGTGCTAGAACCTAGTTTTCAAGTTCATGACATTGTTTTAATTTTGCACTTAGCCCCCTTTCTTTCTTTCACATTAGATTTGAGTAGATGCAGAGGAGTGTTAGATTATCTCTTGCCACCGCTGTTGTGGTATTGTCTATGCTGCTGAATGTTCTTCACTCTTCTTGATCAATGTCAGCACCCCATTTAGACATGATAGTACTATTTTCAACCCAAACCCACTTTACACACAAGTCGCATCACAATACTTTTTTAGCACAGTGCGATGATGAACGGGAATAAGAAGAAGTCATCTTTGTGCTGAGGAATTTAGACAATTAGCATCTAAAAAAAAAACAAAAGTAAGGGAAAGGCAAGTGAAAAAGCAGGGGAAATCTAAAGTATCTCGTAGGCAGTATAGCACTGCTTGGAGACATGAAACTGGGAGGTAAGTGGGATTTGAGGTTTATAGATAAACTGATCTAATGCCTGGCCATCAGTCACTGCTGCTTCTGCACCCCTAGCACACTTGACTGAGTGGTTTGCTGACTCCACAGTGTTTTTCCTGGGCCAGTCAGACAAACAGGGGAAAGAACTAGTACTATGAAAGCTGTAACTCCTGGCTCCCTAGCTGGAGGGTCACGTAGCTGATAATACCGTCCCCAGACTTACGAACATGTGGCTGTGGGTGAGACATCTTGTGGCTTAGACACTTTGGCTTATTCTACCATAATTCTAACAAAATGTAGTGTAGAACAAAATGCTTCAAGGTTAAGTTTCAGCACTAATCTTTCAAAGGGACCTTCCAAAAAAACTTTAGATTTGTGCTAAAGTTAAATAATTATCCTTATGGGGACTATCATAAGTTTGAGTTTTTTTACTTCACTTCTATTTTTCGTCTGCATGATTATTTGTTTACTTAAATGAAAAGGTAAGAGGTCTTGGAAGAAATGAGTTGTGGGACTTAAAAAACAAATATGAAAAATAAATCACTGACACAACATTAGCTAAGCAGTTATATCACAGAGTGGATGTAATTACCAAAGTGACATTCTGCAATTAAAACCTCTGAACAGTGTCCAGTAAGTAAGACAGGAAACTGTCCACGTCTTCCATTCATGTAAAATTGTTTCTGGCCTTGTACACTGCAAAAGCTCATATGTCTTTGTCCCGCAACAGCAGGGGAATCAGCCTGGTATGAAGGGCAAGGAATGACAGAGTATCTTTTATGCAGTGCTGCCTTGCTTGGAGCTGTAAAACTGATGGGTAAATGAGCTTTCCTCCTGTGATCTACAACACTAAGTTCCTGTGAGTGCTTAAGCCAACAAATGAATTTTAAACTTTACTGTGTATTTTAAAAAAAGTAAGGTTACTTTGTGTAGTGCTAGGAGAAACCCTGAGTTTCCTAGGTTGTTTAATACCATGTAAAACACAGGAAGAGCTAAGTTAACAGTTCTACATTTTATAAAGAGTAAATGTGATCTACCAAGTTTCTATTTTGAGAAAAGTCAGCCCAAGAAGATCCTACACAGTTTATATTTAAAAGGAGGAAGCAAAAGATTTTTCATCACCATATTGTATGTGTTTGCCCAGCTTGTAATGGGACTTGCACATAACGAATTTTTCCATTGGTCCTGATTCGCATCGGTAAAAGTCATCTGAGTTCTACTGAGCTCTCTCTTACAGCTACTCAGGTGGCTATTATTTTCCTTATTATTCATTCACTGCTGTACTTGAGAGGAAGAGTCCTTCTGTTTGACAACCGCAAAAAAGATTTGTTTTTTACAAAATGAATCTTAGACTATGAAATAATAGAATTTGGATCCACTATGTGTTATTCATTGCAGCACATAAGTAAAATCTTCTGTTTGCCCACATCCTCTGCAGCTGTTAGTAAACTAACAAATACTCAAAGGTGTCTCAAAAGCATGGTCAGACTACAGGGGAAAAAAGAGTGCCAGTTGAGAAAACTTTGGATCAAAGTATTACTTAAATGTTAATCATTTCATTTAACATTAATGTACTTTTCCACTATTTCTACAGTTTAATAAACAGCCATTACCCCACATCATGCCATCCTGATTGATACGTGGTTTCTGATTCACACACGGTATATGTGTTTTTCTGAAACGGTCTAATAGCATCTCATCGCAGATTTCCTTTTATAGTTTTCTCAAAATTGTCACCACTGTGTTAGGAACCACTTTTTTCTCATTCTTGTTCACATACTGACTTATCTGTTGAGTGTTATGCTCCCAAAAGAAGTGTGTGTTTGTATGGGGAAGAAGTAGGCAAATACAACTTTGCGTGTTGCCTACTTATGTCAATACCAAGTATGTTATGGTGGTAGCATTGTTGTACTTGTGGTGGTCTATAAATATAAAGCAGGCAAAATTTGTGGACAAAAATTAAACTGAGTAATTAAACTAAGTCAGAATTGAGAAGGTGCGTAACTTTTGGATATGAAGCCTTTTTGCAGGTCAGGATCTTGCTGAGCAAGCCTTATGCTTTCTGTATATACCAGCTGATCAAATGCAAGATACTACGTGTTCCCATATGCTTTGCCTCCTTCATTCTAAAATGGTCCTTTTCTCACTTTGGTATGTGTAAAGATGCTGAATACTTTCTAACGGATGGCATGGGAAATGTTGGAAGCTAAAACAGTGACTAAAAGTGTGGATTTATTTTTTTTGGGGGGGGGGGGGTCCTTCCCCATAAGCACACTGATAGTCCAGGTGTGTACGATCTGCATACATCAATACTTTAAGCTCTATAAAGCAAAGCTTTTCTTTGGATTTTTATCTCATAACTTGTATCTTCAGAGTTTTTCAGGTGCGAAAGTTATAGATTGAATTGCTGACATTATCCTGGTGTTACATGAAAACCACCGCCCTGGCTGTAAGGAGCAACCTACCTTGTCTTGAAATAGAGCAAGTGACCTCAACTTCTAGAAATTAAATCAGGGAGGTTTTATATATTTCTGAGACTTTTACTGTGGATATGAAGAAGCAGCAAGGGTCCTCTGTGCCACAGGGCTGGCAGGGGCCTTGGCAGCGAGGGCATGGGGTGGCTGGACAGGGCTGCGGTGACAGGGCCGGGTCTAGGGTCAGGGTGGGACGTCGGCACACAGCGCTGTGTGGGAGTCCTCTGCCCAAAGTCCCCAAGGGAAGGGGACAGCCCTTGGTGCGCTGTCTCTGAGTAGACCCTGAGACCCAGCTGGCAGACCGTCAGGAGAGGGGATGCTCTCAGGGCCCCTAGACTGAAACATGGAACATGTCACTTGTTGGGTAGCTTGCTGACAGAAAGGGTTGCACTCTGTGCCCATAACTTAGTTTAGCTGTTCTGAAGAGGTTTTGGATAAAAATCTTCATTGTAAATGCCCAGACTGCCTTACAACAGAAACTTTAAATCTCAGTAGTGTTAAATCACCTTTATCTCAGGGGGTGTGGGGATCATTGCAAGAGAATACTTTGACTGTACAACTCTTCCCTGAAGTACATTGATTCTACTGCAACTTTTATGGCCAGCTTCTCTGTCCAGTTGTATTTCATTTGCACCTGAATATTTCAGAAATACTTTGCCCAAAAGGAGTCTGTATGTTTTATAAGGAGACCTTTGGTGTACAGTATTATTAAAGACCATCAGAGATAGCAGAATTTTGATAAATCAAAATACTGGAAGAAAAATGGCCACTTGATTTCTAACAATTCTTTTTCTAACAATTTTATTCCTTTACAGTTTGTATTTGCTGGATTTAGACATCTAGGCTGTATATAATTTGAATTTCAGACTCTGAGTTCTTTGACTAAACATGATTAAAGATAAGCATGAGTAGAAGTATGACACTAGACTGTGACTTTTTGCTTCAAACAAAAGAAAACAAACCCATGAGATTTCTAAATCTCATCCTATTAGATGCTGTATTGAGAAAAAGTTTAGTAATCGGGAGATGCAAATTCTCAAAAGGCTTTATTTTCAAATAAGCCATTCCATGCTGTTTAATTTTGCCAATAAGATCATTGTACATCTGACACTGAAATCCTGAAATTTTCCTTCAGATTTTGGTATGTCACTTCAGACCCAGAAAAATATCTGTGCTGTTATCTACTTGTGTCAGACACAATATTTTTACCTGTCTACCACACTGCTTATGTTTTATAGGAGTAGCTTTTGCAAAATGCGCTTAATAAGCTATTTTTTTATCTCTTAGTGAACATATTTTGAAGAGAGATTCAATGTGTAGTAATTCTTACAGTGTTATTAGTATACCTTTATTGCTTCAGCGTTCAGCATCTGAAATAAGTTCCAACAAATTCTCAACTTAATTTTCCAACTGTCAGAAACCATGAAGATCTCTAATACCTGTAAATGCCACATATTGGAGATGTTGGAGTGGCACTTAATAATTTGAAGTGTTTTCGTCGGTTTCATAAAGACTTCTTATATCGTTGGGAAGTATTTCACAGCCAGCCTTGGAACCACATTAAAAATGTGGGTGAATGATGAAGGCAGAGCGTGTTTGTCTCTTGAGATGTTACCCCTCACCTTGGCAAGCTCTTTATAAATGGAAAACTGGTTTAACAAAAAAGAGCTGCTGTGATTACTGAATGAACATAAAGCTTTCACTTCTCTGTCATTTAACGGCTGGCAGATTACAGAACTGCTTTTTGGGGAGAAAATTTAATAGGTTAGTATTAACAGACAGATACATAAAATCACTTTCTCTCCCAGGGTTTACATGAAGCAAATTGATGTGCCAGGCTGCACTTTAGAGGGACAGTGCAGTGAGAACTGGTGTCTTTCAAACTTCAGAAACCAATACAAGGCCATAGGCTGTTCAACAGGCTAAAATCTCCAGGCAACAGAGTTGTATGAAAGCCTTGGGGAAAATAGCCTATTTGATCTGTTTAAGTCTTTTGAATTTGTGTAGATATGATCCTTGCTATCAGTACAGTGCAAATTTTAACTTTGCTTCACTCTTTCATATCCTGTGGGGTTGTACTTTTAACTGATTTTTAATTGTCTTTTGTTTGTATATCCAAGCAGATGAAGATAGCTACATGTTAAAAACAAACCCCAAAAACTCCTCGGTTGTACGTGACAAGGTTGTCCCATTCCATCAGAGGTAGCAGCAGAGATAGCTTCATGATTTCTCCCCTGAAATAATTATTGTAAAGGGAAAGCTGGTCTTCTTGGTGCTTCTTTCTATTTACTGTGGGGTATATCATAGCATTATTCAAAAGCAAAACAGGCATGAAGTGCTCTCTGAGGGACATCAAAGGGATAGGGCAGTAATCACATAACCATCCAAAAGTTTAGTGTCCACCTACAACAGTAGCTGCTGATACTCTTTCTCTCTCTCGACTGGGGATGAGTGAGCAATCAATACTGTCCTGGTGTCTTCATCTACATCAGGATATTAACCCTTGTCAAGACGTGGACAGGGGCACTAACAGCCTGTTACTGTTACTACTGTTGTTAGATGGATCACAGCATGGGTTTTGTTTGGGCCAAGTGACACTTTCCCAAATGATTATTGGGAATGACTCAGAAGTTGGAAAAGCCTGTTGACTGTTCCAAACAGGCAATCTGGATGCAGCCATCCTGTTTCGCAGGCTCAGAAAGTGTAATAATAATGTGCCAGATGGCTTCAGTTCCGTTCAGTTTTAGTGTATAGTGTAGTCAGCATATCTCCTTATCCTGATCTAGTGACTCACATGGATGTGAAGTCTCTGGAAGTGCAGCATAGTGTCCAGTGAAACAGACAATATTCTGTTTTTTTGAGTAGAAGAGATTTGGTTTTTTTTTTTCAGATTTGGAGATCACCCTTATCCCCTTGAACACTTGTAGTACAGAAACAAATATGGAATTAATGAATTCAGTATTAAACTCTCTTCCATTGCTTCCAGTAAATAATCTTTTAGACAAATAATAACAGATAATCTCCTTTAGCTGCACATTGAACAAGTATCGTAGTAAAGTAAACTTTTCCTTTGATATGGCATCAGCCTCACAGATGGCTTCATTGTTCAAATAGCCACAATACTAATTTGTCTGTCAAGATTGTGATAAAACTGAGGAGGAAGAAAATACCTTCTGGTGTTCCATATGCTGTTCTAAGCTTAGGGTTAAAATAGACAACTGCAACAAAAGTGGACAGAATGTCATATTACATAAAAACATTAGAAATAACTAGTGGGTTTCTTTTTCTTTTGTTTTGTTTTGTTTTATTTTTTTACCACATTGGTGGTGTTGGAGTCCCCCCAAAAATATGGAAATGAATAACACACAGAAATTGTTTAATAGTGCCTGTGTGCAAGTGTCAGTTATAGCCACAATCTCATAAGAAGAGCTAGATGAGAATCTAGTGTATCTCCAGATCCAAATAGTCCTGAGAGTTAGTCCTCTATAGAGTAAGTTTTGGTTAGACCATTACTGAACATATGAATTTATAATTGGGCTAATACAGAATTCAGTGGAGTGGGGGATAGTGTTTGGGTGAACTCTGAAATGCCAGTTGTACAAAATGAGTTTGAGGATAAGTTTTAAGAAAAAGAAGGAAACTTGCAATTTGTAACTACAGGATAGGAAATCTTCACTCATTAAGAATCCTTGAGATCTAATGCAAATCAAATTCAAGTCTAAGAACCAAAGTGATTCAGAAATTTCAAGGGAATTCTACACCAAATGTTTTAGAGGAAAAGTCTTGAGAAATCTGTCCACTCTCACTTGTTGCCACTCTCCAGTGCCTTGCAACTTTATTACTTAGTAAACAATGTTTGTGGGTTTCACTCTAACCAGTCTCATTGTTGTCCTGGGAACAACCACAGGTCTTCGTCAGAAGGTTGAACCAGTATGACTCTAGTTGTGGTTTTTACTTATTCTTTTTGTTTTTTTTTTTCAGAAGCGTGAAATTGAACAAAACTACTGCCTATCCTCAGCTGCATAGCTACATTTTAAAATGAGAGATCTGTGCAAGCAGTTAGCTTGCCTGGAAACTGAAGTTCAGAGCCAGGGTTGAACTGCTATGTGCAGTAGGGTGCTGAACTGTACGGGCTAGCTGCTCTCAGCCACTTACAGCACTGGGAGTGGGTATGTAGGTATAGAAAAGACTAAGCTGGCTTATTTGCTAGGGTGAAGCACTATACTTATTCGGCTGCGGTGCTTTCAGGACTTCAGCTCTTCTCTCCATACTTTACTCTATTTTGTGACAGTACAAGTGTGTTTGAAACTCTTCTCACCCTGCTCCACTGAATGGTGGAGATGCACCCTAACTTGGGTTTGAAAGTACTTTTCTATGTCTGGAACATTTCTATGCTGCCTCAAAGTTAATACAATAAAAGGCTCTCACCTGTCTTTTCAAGTAACTGTTTGCTCTCACATAAGCATGCACATGTTTGCTTGGTTTCTGTGGCACATATGAAATAATAGCTGTGTGTAAATAATAATCTTGCTCCTCGAGAGTGATTTGTATATTTGACCAAAGGGCTATCTTGCAACTTTGTTGCTTATCATCTTTTAATATAGAATGGAAACAAAACAAAGCATTTCTAATAAGCACAACACTGTTTTAATTTAGGTTTGCAGTGGATTTAAGTCACTTTTTTTCTCTAGACCCCTTCTTCCTTATCCCATCAGTGCAGCAGTATTTTTAGCAGAGCGCTCACACGTGATGAACGTACAGGGACATCAGCTTGGCATGATTCAGTCTTAAGGGTTTTTGAAGGAGCTTTTAAGGTTTTTCATGTCTAAAATGACTAACAAAAAAAAAACCAAAAACAAAACCAAAAAAACAAAGAAACACTTAAGGATGGATTTTGGACATCCCATTTTGTCAGCTAAAAAATATTAACATGACTGAGATTCCAGAAGTTCTGAAGATGTCACTGCGTTTTACTGAGAAAAAGCTTAGAAAAAAAAAAAAAATTAAGCAAGTGTTTATTTAGCCCCTAAAATTCACCTTTTCTGATTAATTAGGATGCCACAAATAACATTATGTCAACTTTCCTATGTAGGATTATGCTATTCTTTCCTTATATTTTCCTCCTCCTCCCACCGTTTGTGCAAGAGTTCTTTTACCAGATGTTTGTTCTAACTACGATGCAAAGAACTTACCTTATACAAAGCAGGTATCATTAAGAAACTTGAGATCGTGGTTTCATAATGTGGTTCATTTTGGTATCTGAACTTGTTTTCTTCTTGCTGCTCTTCATACTTACTCCCACACTGCAGCTAACGAGCATCTCAGCTGCACAGTCATCTATATATTTTTTCCCTCCAAGTTGGGTTGTTAAGCACTCCAGCTTAAGCATCCTGCCAAACAGAGAACAGTTCTCTGCACTACTTCACAGATCGGCTGTGTAAACCACTGTAAGAACCAAGAGGACAACATGAGGCAGCACTGAAAATAAGCAACTGAAAAAAAGCAACAGAAATCCATATTGTTGTGTTTTAAACAAAGGTTTGGTGGCAGAATTTTCTGTTTTAAAGAGCTCTCTGTCTGCCTCACCTTGGCTGGTTAAATAGAAAATATGTGTTGCATGTTATGAGACACCGACATATGAAAACAATCAATCTGGGAATCTTTTCTTCATGAAAGCTTACAAACTCATACCTCACTAAAGTCACATTAAAATTGGTATTTTCTTCAAAGTTACATTAATGTTCACAGACCATGGTTGTGGAACGCAAAATGCTTCTGTTTCATTGAAGTCCATGAAACACTGCACATTGAAATGTATATTACCTGAGGACTTCCCAGGTAGCAAGTTATAGATGAATCTCCTATAGCTAAAGCTTTTGAGATGGTAAATTATTCTCCTGCCTTTATACTGCTGTTTTAACATATTTCTGAAGCAGGGAGTAAGTTATTTGCCACCCTTGCTGACATATGAGCCTGGAAATGCTAATCAGACAAAAGCCTTCACAACTCAAATAACTTTCTGATGCCATTTTTAAGAACAAATGGGAACAAAATTGAAAAAGGCACTGCTGCATTTCTCTTATCACAAAGATTTCTAAGAACAGCAACAAAATGAAGTATTGAATTAGAAGAGGAAAAAAACCCTCACTGTTCCTGCAGGAAACTGGAAGGACAAAGACTGCAGGGGCTTGAGAACCACAATGCTATCATTGTGGTTTTTAACCATATGTGCTCCTGGCATGGTTTTAGCTGTGTCCAAGACAATTCTTAGTGTTGATTAGGGAATAGGACAGGACAGAAACTTTTTTCCAGCCACCATACCTGTAAAAGCTGAGAAGAAAAAGTTAGTTACATGGCTATGACTGTTCCAGTGCCATTTCTTTTCAGGACCTAAGTACAAGCCCTAATTCCTTCTGTTTTCAATTACAAGTGTAGACAAGAGGCTTGTATGTCATACTGAATTCCTGTTAAAAATTTGTGTCATGTTTATCTTTAAGCATGATGATGTTTGAAGACTCGGATGGCAATGGAGTTTCACTTATCAAAGCGTTAAGGGCAAGAGAAGAATTGTGGAAAGCTAGCAAGACCCCACAGTCCAGCTTTGCTAAAAGCCCCCATAGTGGCAGAAGTAGGGGTGTGCCTGAACAAGAGCAGGTAGCACTTGTGGTGCTGGGGCAGTTTGTTCTTGGGACTTTTCTGTAATTCGAAAAACAGTAAATCAGGGTATAGGAAAGAAAGAAAAAAGAAAAAGGAACAAGTGTTTTTTAAGGGAATATTGTGTTATTTAGTAATAAGGAGCTGCAGATATGATGGCAAGCTGGTGACAGCTGAAGACAAGTCTCTATTAAATCAGCAGTAGTGTATCTATTACTGAAGCTGATTTTTTCCAAATTTAATCTGCCATTACTTCCTTTCCTGTCTCTCAGTACCACAAGGTTTTCCCTGGCCTGTAAGTACTTAGCCTTGAGAACAGAAAAGTGGTACATATAAGGCGTTCCACAGTCTGTATTTATCAAATAATACATGGCATTGGGGATTTTTCATTAAGCTTTATCTGTTCAGAGTTAAATAATCTTTCTTTTTGAATTTATTTAGCTGAAACACAAAGCTTTTTTATTATATTTAATAAACATAATTTCAAGTGCACCTTGGATATTTGTATACACTATTATTACAACTTTATAACTTAAAGAAGTGTAAGTGCATGCCTTATTCTGTTAAAATTATTGTCCTTACTTAGTATAGCAAGTCTTAAGAGTTCAAAATCCAATTAAATTTAGTAGCAACAATCATTGCAGAGAACGTTGGGAGCAATAGAGAGAATATCTGTTTGTGAAATCTGTCTCCAACAGTTTTTATTCACAATTCATCTGTACAGTTATAATATGTATTCTGGTGTCCTGATGTCATTAAGTGTAAGTTTGTTCTCTTGCCTTAGTAAGATAATTCTCAATATGGGTCAGACAGACTCTTGTTTCAAGGGGTTTCCAGGAAAAAAAACAAGTATTAGAAAAAAATAGGCTTCAGATTACTAGATGTATAAAATTTATGTATACTTGGGTAAGATATGTAAACCTTTTCATGCTCCACTGTTTTTTTAATAGTCACAATATAAAAGTCTTGATTGTGCAATATATTTTGTTTAATCGTGTATCAAGATAATAGTATCTTAGTCCATTTGTCTTCCATCTTGAAGTAAGTGTGCTTTTCCACATAAAATCAGAAGACAATTAACTTCCACATTCTCTATCAAAATCAATTTTAAGTGTCCCAATGAAAAGAAATGTCAGACCCAAACGTCTGTGTGTTGGCAAGCTGACAGGATAGAAGGTGTGCAACTGGGTCTCTTAGACCTTATGTCTTCAGTTATGTCAGCCAGATGAGGAAGCATCTGCAGTCCTTGGTCAGACTCCTTAAGACACAGGGAGTTGTTCTTATTTAAAATTGTTTTGTAAATTAAGGTGATCTTCAAACCCATGCTCCCCCCAGCTTCCTCTCTCCATGTGACTGTATGAAAAGTGCCCCATAGTTTCCTGTTTTACTTGGAATGCTGCTCTTTTTCAACATGCTTGTAATTATTTGTTCATGTGCTTTCATTTCTGTCGCAACCCTCCCTTCAGCTTCTATGATATTTCCTATGACCTGGTGTTTGCCTCCCAGTGGCTTCATAGTGACTGCTTTTTAATCTTCATTTCTCAGATTAAACCTGTAAAAATCTTCCAATATCCTCTTAAAAGCTCTCCAGTCCCTTGATCACTTTAGTAGCCCTGCTCTGCATTTGCTTCAGATTGAATTACTCTTATTTGAACACAGGTAATCAGATTTGTATGCAGGCCTCCAGATATGGTCTTGACAGTTTCTTGGACTTATCTTTCTGTTTGATAAGTACCTTGTTTAACACACAGAGATATCGTTGTTTTTACCTTCATATCCTATGGGCTTTCAAGCACAGGATGGTTTTGATTTTTATGAGTTGAGTGTAGGTCTTTTGTCTAATGGGATTCTCAAAAATGGTCTGGTTAAAAAGGTATTTGCTTGGTTTTATTTGTTATCGTACATGAGGTGGTGAGCTAGAGGTAGTCTTCCGATTACATTTTTTATGTTGACAATTTGGAAGTAACGCTGTGTAAGGATAGTTGAGAAAACAGGAGTTCCTTCATTGCCAAGAAGTCATAATGATCTTTCTCAGAATGAGAAGGGCAGATATTGCACATACTTGTAATGATCGTACTGACAAACTGGAAGACAGACCACAGAACACACTGAACTTTTTAGAGGAGGTGGAAAAGCATGATTTTGATCTTTTTAAGAATATAACTAATGACTTTTGATCTCTGATAGCTGGCAAAGTTTCCATTTATAAATTTTGCACGGCCTCAGATGCTTTTTATAACCTTGTCCTGGACTGTCATGCTCCACTTGTTCTTCTCCTGTTTCAAGAAAAGAGAACTAAAATCTAGAAATATTGCTCACTGATCTCAGCTTATCTAGGAGAATGTGTAGTACATCTGAGGCAAAGTAAGTATGAGGAAATAGAAAGTTTTAGCTTTAACTTCAGATTGCCTTTGCGCTGGCATTGTTTGTACAATATTGACTTTTATGGTCTTACAACCAACGGCAAGACATTTATTACATACTTTATAATAAAAGTAAACACACTAAAAATAAAATCCATCAATCTTTTCTTATTACCTGCACAAGAAAATTAAAATATCAATCTCAATGTGGAAGATGTATTAGAGTTTTAAAGTTGCTGCATACTCCCAAATGATTTTCATAGCTCTGCAATCCAATACAATTTTGCACATCCTTAGAGACGGACAGACACAGTTGGGTAAGTGCTTGTAAAACAAGAATGCTGTAGCTTTCAAAAGTGATATGATCCAAGTAGTTTATCTGGAAAATACTGCCATGATTTATAAGTGCACAAATACAGAAATGAACACATAACAGGGAACAGATTTCCTTTTATCCCTGGATTCTGTGAAAATACAGGTTTCTACTTGCTCAGCTAACAATAATAAACATAACAGCTTTATTTCTGTAAGCCAATAAGGCTGTGTTTGTTTGGTTGCATTTTTTTAAGAAAAAAATCTCAAGTAAGCTCAACAAAGACAGTCTGAACAAAAAAGTTGCCAGCAGACAAATAGTGGTTCATATTTGGTGCTTCAGTATGTACGTCTCTGTGACATGTAGGTTCTTGAGTGCTGCATTTGGCACCCTGAAGTGTAAATATGACATAATTATCAGCTATTCCATGAACTCTCACTTTCTATGTTTCGGTTTCTGTGAGTGAACTCTTCCTTCCCCTAGAGTAAACCAAATGAAATCCATTAATTTTTGATGAAATAATTTTTGAGAAGGATGTAAATATCCGATGTTAGATAACTTACCGACAAAGCTTTCAAGATTAATTGTGTGTCTGCATGGGTGTGTGTATGTGCACACGTGTAACTCTGGGGTTGGGAAAAATTTCTTCATTTCATTTGGGGAGGAATAAATATGAAAATTCTATCCATATTTCTCTCTCTTTTTTTTTTTTTTAATCCCACAAATAGATTAATAGTCAGCTTAGATAAATGTCTTGTGTGAAATTTGCATTTTGAGATGCCAGCTGCTGGAAGAGGTTTTGGAGAAATCTTTTGGAGAGATCTTTTATTAAGAGAAAACTTAAAACTGGAAGCATTCAAACTGAAGATTTCCTGTTTTGATCTAATGTGCATATGTGCATATGTACATACAATATACATACACTAAAATAAATAGACTAAAAATTGAGTGTTCACAGAAGCCTTTATTAAATATCATAACAAAACTATTATAGAGAGTAAAAATTAATTTAGTGGTAGTACCAAGGGAGAGTAATTGTTGAATTACACTTCCTGTGGGAGGCATTTCTTTTAGCTTTTATTTTTCTTACTATGTGGTTTCCCCTTATCTTTATTGTACCGGCAGACTTTTAATTATCAGAAATTAAAAATAAAATTATTTTATTTATATTTTTTGTACAGAACCCAGGGTCCTAGCTGTGGACCAATACTCAATATTACATTAGATATTAGCATTTTGTCTGTGTTTGCATAATCTGTGTTCCAGAAGCATAAACAAAGTCAAGAGTAAACCTGAAGCTCAGGTTCATAAAAATTAGGAAAATAGTTATAATCAGATAAACTAGAACTAGCCGACGGTGATTCTAAAGGGGCTTCTTTGTCAGCAAGCTTCTTGAAGATAGCAACATAGACTGATTTAAATTGGGAAGGATCTCTGGTGTTTCTTTGATTAACACCCACTCAACCCCCCAGAGAAGAGCCAAGTTAGATGAGATTGCATAGAGCCTTGTCCAGTCACAGTTTGGATATTTCCAAGGACATATTTCACAATCTCTGTGGGCAATTTACTTCAATCCTTGGCTGCTCTCAAGTTGGAAAAAATCCCAAACATACTAAGTTCTAAATGCAATTTCCTTTGTTACAACTTGTATCCGTTGCATTCCATCTTGTCACAGAGTGCTTTTGAGAAAAGTCTTCTGTATAATTTCCCATTAGGTATATGGAGACAGGATTAAGATTCCCCCTTTCCAAAGCAGTCTTTTCTTCAGGCTGAACAAGCCCAGCTCCCTCAGCCTCCCATCACAGGACAAGTGCCCCAGACCCTGACCATTGTGGTGGTCCTCCACTGGACTTGATTTGGTATGTTAATGTTCTCCTTGTACTGTAAAGCCCCAGATAGGACACAGAACTCCAGACTCACAGGCACAATATAGTGGGGAAGAATAATTTCCCTTGGTCTGCTGGCTGCTCTTTTACACTTCTACAGCTTGGGGTGCAGTTGCTTCCTAGCCATCTGGCACCACACTGTAAAGTTGCATGGTGTTACGCTGCCCGGGGACAAAACTTTGCAATTGTCTTTGTTGTATTTCATGATATTTGTGTCACGATGTTTCAACGGGATCTCAGCAGCCTAGAGAATAGCAGTCCTGCCCTTCAGTGTATGGACTACTCCCTTGTTTGGTGTCATCCTGAACTCAAGGAGGGTTCATTCTATCTCTCGTTGCAATAAAAGGTATTAAAGAATATCAGCTCCATTATAAACACTTGAGGAATCAACTAGCAACCAACTGCCACTTAAGCTCTTTAGGTGGTCACAACACTATGAGCCTTGCAGTCCAGCTAATTTTCCCCCTGCCTTACAGTCCAGTTATCCATTTCATGCTCCACTGGATCTGTTACAAGGCTGCTGTGGACAGCCTTGTTAAAGGCTTTGCTGAAGTCATGGTAAACAACTTCCACTGCTCTCCCCTAGTCCTCTAAACCAGTCATCTCTTGGCATAAGGCAATCAGATTGGTCAGGCAAGATTCACCCTTAGCGACTCCATGTTGGCTCTTCCAGCCTCCTGTTGAACTGGAAATTAAAATCTGGAAAAGGCACTCAGTTTGCTGGACACCCATCGCTGTTGAAGTACAAAAGGGGTTGTTACTGGGCCCAGTACTGTTTAACATCGTCATTAATGACCTGGACAACAGAGTGAGTGCTCAGCAAGTTTCCAGGTAATACAAAACTTGGAGGACTGGCTGATATACCAGATGTTTGGGCTGTCATTCGAAGGGATCTTGACAGGATGGAGAAACAGGCAAGCAGAAATCTCATAGACCTCAACAAAGAGAAATCCGAAGTCTTGCACCTGGGAATTAACAACCCCTGGCACCAGTAACAGATGCAGCTGACCAGCTAGAAGGCAGCTCTGCAGAGAACCTGGGGATCCTAGGGGACAACTTGTTGACCATGGGTCAGCAATATGCCCTTGTGGCAAAGAGAACAAATAGCCTTCTGGGTTGCAACATACAGAGTGCTGCCAGCAGGTTAAGGGAAATGATTGCTCACTTCTACTCAGCACTGGTGAGACCACACCTGAAATGGTGTGTCCAGTTCTGGGCTCCCCAGTGCAAGAGAGAGACATGGATATACTGAAATGAGTCCAGCAAAGGGCCACAAAGATGGCTAAGGGCTTGGAACATCTGACCTGAGGAAAGACAGAGATCTGGGATCGTTCAGCCTGGAGAAGAGAAGGCTCAGGGGAATTTTACTGAGGTATGTAAATTCTCTTCTGGGGAGGGGTAAAGAAGATGTAGTCAGACTCTTGCCAGTGGTGGCCACTAACAGAACGAGAAGCAACAGACACAAAGTGAAATACAGAAAATTCCATTTAAACACACACAAAAAAGCTTTATTTATTTATTTATTTATTCTGTGAGGTTGATCAAACACTGCAAAAGGTTGCCCAGAGAGCCTGTGGAGTCTCCATCTTTGAGATACTCAAAACCGAAACAGACAATGGGAAACCTGCTCTAGCTTCTTTGTCTCTTTTGCTTTCCACAAAGTGTCATATCCATGAAAGCAGATTTGTAGGCCATGGTGGCTTTGAGAATAAAGAAGAATTTTGCACAGGGTAGGGCTGTGCAGTTTCTGTCATGGTACTCTCCTCTAACAAATGACCTACATGCATCTACAGTGTTCTATACTAATGTGGAAATCAACACTGGTAGATCAATTAACTATTCATTGTACATAGCTCCTGGAAATAGAAAGGACAAAGTTGTTTAATAAATTGACAGTGAAATATTACATGATTTTCAATTGATTCAATATTTGGAATTATTTTTAAAAATGTCAAAATGCACTGTAATGGAGTGTGATGCAAGACATTAGAAACTTAAAAAAATCAAGTATATTGATTTTGTAGTCTTTTTCTAGGTAAAAATGTCAAGTACCGTTCTACAGAATTATTTAGAATTAATTTTTCAAAGCAAATTTAATTACTTACACCTTAGAAAAAAACATTACATTATTTCCACTACAGATTTATCAAAGAAAATACTCTTACATGTTTATACATATAAATGTCTTTCTAAGTCCATCTTTTGTTCAGTACGCCACTAGTAGTTTGGTAAATTGAACGGTTAGTAATTTTTTTTTCCCTGAGTTCTTTTTCAGACAAAGCTTGTTTTCAGAGTTGGAGCAGAAACCTCAGTTTCAGTGCCATTCTTGCAAGAAAATCTAGTGGTTTTTCCTCTCCTATCTGTTTGCATTTTTTTTTTTTTCTGTTTTCATAGTGAGTATAGCTATTACCCTCCTCAAAATGTATTTTCTCTTTTGTGACTCTGGAAATACAGTTGTATGTATATCTTCTATTTATGCATGAAACCACAAAGTGCCACACTTACTGTAGCCACATGGACAGGGTATCATGTGCTGTCACACTTATTAAACATCTTGACATATGACCTAAAATTTTCCATAACCCTAATTTTCTCCACAGAGCTTCTGAAATTCCTCCCAGTGTTGTAATTCCAAAGCTGTCAACTGTATCCAGGGACTCTCTTCCTCCTAACTTATGTTTTTTGCTTTGTGTGTGGTTTTGCCTGCAGCCACCAATATAAGGAGGTAATTTTAGGAAACACATAGGAGGCTGTAGTAGAGGGACTCTGGAACAGCAAAAAGTAGGCCAGTTTGCATTTGGCTGAACTTAGGTGCAACCCAGAAAACTTTTCCAGTTGTTTCAGGAAGAACATGAAAAAGAACAAATAACATGTATCCCTGTACAGTCTTGTAAAGCTATTGTAATAAATGAAGGAGAAACACGCACCTTGCTCCTTCCTTTCTGCTTTCCCATTCCTATTTATCTTAATCTGAATTAAGCTGCTTTCTGCATTGTTGCTGTCAAGTTCCAACTACCATGTGTTTCACTGGCCTATAAAAGCTGAGCAATTGATTCACAGAAGAATGAAACTATTATCTTTAACTGATATAAGCAGTGTGAGCTTTTTGCTATCAAGGCCTCAAGGTGATCCTTGCAATCTAGTTTATGATTGTCATATCTGAGGGGACAAAAAAATAATCCATTATGTTCTCCTGAAGTCATTGTCAGATTGAGCCTCTGAATAGTACTTTCAGCAAAATTTGGGAAGCTAATTTTCATAGTTTTATAATTGACTTCAAATCTAGAGGCCTTATTCAGGTAAAAATTAATAGGAGTTGGGTTGCCAAGACTTCAAAACCTTCAGAATTTATTAGAGAGTATATTTTTAAGCTGACTTTTAAAACCAAGGTACAAAAAAACATCTTACCAAAACAAGACTTTACATTGTCAGTAGTTCTCAAGATGTCATGATGGATTTGAAGTAAATGTGAGAGAAATGTATAGGCATTGCTTATTGCATATTTAAAGACTATTGCATTGTAGTGTGATGACCATAGTTAGACAACTACATAATAAAATTAATAATAAAATAAAATAGAATAAATACTCATATATAGAGAATAAATAATAGAACAAAATAATCATTCAAAGTATTAGTCAGTTTGATGACAGCTAACATTTAGATTTTGTTTTTTCATTATGAACCAATGCTATCTGATTTTAGATGATTTCTGTTACGATAAATCAGAAAGGGGTAGATGATGAAATCTAATATATCCAACAAAATGAAAGAAACTCTCCGTAAGGGAAAGCAAAGGATTACTATGTTTAAGGTGTTGTGAATATGCTTTCAAGTGGCCCGTGTTGCAAATAAATATGGAGTTTAGCTTCAGAAAGAGTATTGGAAATGTTATGTAAATAAATAATCTGATACAGGCCATCTGCAAATGAGTAATTTGTTAAATATGAGTTTATTTAACAATCTTTAATTGATTATTCATATATCATAAAAAATGGTGCCATTTCTCTACTACGTTTTACAGACCTGCGGCAGTGTAACCTTTTGCCACTGTCTGATAATGAGTATTAGCATTATGTTTTAGCATGTAGATTACGATGCTTTGGATACTTTTCTAAAAAAAGAAATATATAACATGTGCATAGTTAATTTAAATAGTGAGTTAAAACCTTTGGCATGTTATCTAATTACTAAATTGCATTATGGATTTTGATCATGTGCATTTGTCAAACCGTTCTAGTGTCTAGGAAGATACAGGTAGTGTATGAGGAAGGCCTATCTTTTTAGCTTTAATTTCATGAATAAATCTTACTGCACAGCGCTTCAGATTGATCTGTGCTAGGACATGAAGTCTGCAAATGTTCTTATGTCTGTCGTAACAGTGAAGATAGACTCTTGAGTAGGAAATCTTGGGAGATTGATCTGGCTGGCTATCCCATTGGACATATTTTTGCTTTTAAAATACTAGGACTACACAGATTCCTTTGCAAACACTTTTTTTTTTTTTTTCCAAACCTGGGAAGGACTTGAGTGAAGAAAAATGAGATAAAGCATGCTATCTGAGAACACTCTAATGCTAGGTCAATATAAAATAAATCCATTACCTTCAGTGCTTCTGTGTAGTATAGTTTATAATTGCTCTCGATACGCAGTGAACATCAAATTATTTCATGAATCAAGCATCTTGGTAATGAAAGGTGCTGTGACACTGGTGATTTTGCGAGCTTCCTCCAGGAAGGGACTGTAGATTCTCAATCCTATTGAAAGTAAACCTCAGTAAAACTACAGCAAAATATGGGTCTTTTACTGAAAACTTGGCAATGAAGTTAAAGCTTGATGGACACTTATAACCTTTGCATATGATAGCTTTGGTCAGCTAGAACTCTCATAATCCAAAGATTAAACTATTTTGGTTTCTGTTAGAAACCTTCAAAGGATAATCCATCTTGCGTCCAGACTAGAAGCAGTAAAGTCTCTGCAGATGAAATTGTGCAGCTACCTCAATATACTTCAATCAAAGTTTTAGAAAAGCACATAAATAATGTAGTTGAATGCTTGATCCTGACAAGTGGTGAAACCCTGTACCTATTACATGTATTATTGAACATGGCTGTCATTCTCGGATCACTCATCTTTTACTGGTTTTTAAGAGGTTGTGCTAAAATGTGTGCTGGTTTCAGGATGCTCTGTCCCATTTTTTTCTGGGATTCTTGACAGATGTAGTTGTAAGAAGAGGCAGAAAAATATCATACTGTAAACCTTTTACAGATATAGAAGACTGATTGGCTGCAATATAATTTCAACAGTTAGCCAGTGCCAGTTGTTATGTATATGGTAGATGTAGATTTGCTGTGATGTGTTTTCCTTGGTAATGTAGTTTATCTGAAATCATAGTATCTTTGAATAATGCAATTTTTTTTTCAGATAGCATGCCCACTCATAAAAATAAATGCTGAGTTTTGGATTGTATAAATATTGCTGTATACACCAGATCTTATGATGAAACTACTTCATATTACAGTGTTTTGTAAAAATGTTTTGATTTTAAAATAACAGAAAGAGAGATTCTTGTTTCAAAATCAGGTATTCTCCTGTGTCAAAGCATGTAACAGATTTTTATTTGTTTGCCTTGTCTTGCAAAATCACCTGTATTAACCTACCAGGACTAAAGCAGCAAAAAGTGGAAAAATTGCCAAGACAGAGATAGCATTTTTAATAGTGCTATAAAACATAAAATAGCATATAGAAATATATGTTGTACATATAACAGATCATTGTTGCCAACTTTTTAGAATTTAAATTACTATCTTTATTTTATTCCAACTATTCTGATATCCTAAAATCACTTTCTTTAGTTTATTTTATATGTATTCATTCTCATGTATGTGAACCC
Organism: Ibidorhyncha struthersii; assembly: GCA_013398815.1. Lineage (NCBI taxonomy): Eukaryota > Metazoa > Chordata > Aves > Charadriiformes > Charadriidae > Ibidorhyncha > Ibidorhyncha struthersii. Next base: position 280,500 of record VZSZ01002378.1, read on the forward strand.
AACACAGACTCTCTTTCCAATGTTCATGAGTACATCCAAATAAATATCCTATTCTATTAAGGCTGCTGAAACAGCACAAAAGAAGTTGGCTATCATATTGTTTGCTTCTAGCTCGTTCAGCAACCTTAAGTAGTTCCTGTAATGCACAGAAATCTTAGATCTCTCATCTGCAACATTGGTAAAACATTCATCTAACTCATCAATCATGAGAGTGTTATGTGGCTTTTGTTACCTTGTTAATATTTATAGAAAATTTGGGGATTTTTCTCATAAAAGAATGTTGTAAGTGAAAGTGTTCTCTTTTTAATTTTTTTTAGCTTTATGTTTTTTGGCCTTTTTGAAATTTTCCTGTATAATTTGAGTTGTAACTTAAGAGTAACTATGATCATTTAAATGTCAGTGTGACTAACTGTTTGAGTAATGAATTAAGGGTGTGCATTCAATAATTGAACTTACAAGGTATAATGGGGCTTAATTAGCATTGATATATTGATATAATGCTTTACAACACTCTGAGGGTGTGCATGTATTGTGTAATTAATCGTCTCAACAGGCAGGTTAGTGAGGTTAGTATAGTTATGTTTATTCTGCAGACAGGTGGAGTAAGGAAAGAGAGAAGTATGGGATGAAAGTATTTGTCCATGAAACATGCAGTTTCTGGAACAATAACTGAATTACATCTGAGCTTTTCAGACCACCATTTCTTTGATGAACATATTTATCTTTTGTGCTCTGCTCATGACATATTTCAGCTTCCTGCACTTATTTGTTCTGCTCTAAAGGAAATTAAACCATTTTAATTTGTACTACTTAAATGAAAGGAATGGCATGCCAATAATAACTTTCAAATGAGATGATTGAGAACAAAAACAATTCCATTTTCCTCCCCCCCAATATACACTTTTGCTTTTCCTAGATGGAGGAGTACCATCTTTAAACTAATAACTAGTTAAGACAATCTCTTCCAAAGAACTAATGCTTACAAAATTGCTTTCTGCAATAAAAAAGAAAATCAGTATGTCCATTCATATCAGCCCAATGTCACTGTTTAGCCATTGTTTCCCTCATATTTTCTGTTTCCAATAACAAAGATTGACTTCATTTATTTATTAGAACCTGGAGTAATTTGAAAATAAGCATAAAATAAAACTTTTCTGATGTACTTTAGACTTTAATTTACTGTCAGAGAGCAGTTAATTATTGGATTATTTTAAATTACTATTCTATCAACTAAAATGAAAACTACATAAAATGTGTTCTGCTGCCTGGATCCATAATGATGTTGTATGAATATTTTTGCAATATTTTGCGCTCTACAACTACTTGAAAGGAGGTTGTAGTGAGGTGGGGGTTGACATTTTCTCCCTAGTAACAGCCATAGGACAAGAGGAAATGGTCTCAGGTTGTGCCAGGGTAGGTTTAGATGGATATTAGGAAAAAGTTCTTCACAGAAGGTTTTGGTAAGCATTGGAACAGGCTCCCCAGGGAAGCGATTGAATTGCCATCCCTGGAGATGTTTAGAAGATGGGTAGACGTGGTGCTTAGGGAGATGTTTCAGTGGTGGCTTTGGCAGTGTTAGGTTAATGGTTGACGTGGCTTTGGCAGTGTTAGGTTAATGGTTGACTCAATGATCCTCAAGGTCCCTTCCAAACTAGACAATTCTATGATGCTATGATTTATAAAAAATAATTTAATAAAAACTTTATTCAGAGTTTTGGGAGTGTTATGGTTTGAAGAAGCCACAACAGTTCATTGTCGTTTATAGAATTATTCTATCACCCAATGACCCCTCCCTACGTGGGAAGGGGAATTGGGAAAAAACAAGGCAACCCCAGGTTTGAAATATAAACAGATTTAGTAGAATAATACTAAATAATTAATATTAATAACACTAGAGAACCAGTATTGATCCCGATACCAATATAAAATATACAAGGATTATACTCAACCAATTATACCAGTTGGAAGCTGTCCACTCCCAGCAGTGGACAGCAAATGTCAGACACTGCGAGCGCTACAGCTTCAGGAGGATGGGAAGGCCTCAGGGGTCCAGCACCGAGGCAAGAAGTTCTCAGAATCGCAGCCATTATAGAAGTGAGAGAACTCCTTAGCAAACTCTTTAATTTATATTGAATGTGACGTTCATGATATGAAATAATCCTGTTGGCCAGCTTGGGTCAAGTGCCCAGGTCTCGCTCCTCCTTGTCCCTGCACCTGGCTAGATCAAAAACATTGAGACCTTGAAACCCACATACCATAGCTGGCTATAAAGTAAATATTTTCACAAACTGAGGTACTAGAGTCTTCTAAAAATGCAGTTTTCCCAAGCATTAGAAGAGACCTTACTGAAAAGTAAAAATACTGAAAGGTAAATTAATCCTGTGTTGCTCAAACCAGGACAGGGAGAAACAGCAGGATTTATAAGATATTTTGTTTAAAAATAGTCCTTCACTGAAGGACTGTCAAACCAAGAACTGAGTTTGAAATTAGCTTTAAAAGTGATGTTATAAACAGAAACCTCTTGTGAAAGTACATTCCATAGCCTAATTTCACTTTATTTGTATAAGGAATACTGTTTTAAATAGTAATAATAAAACCAGTTATTTAATTACAATTGTTTGACAAGTATTTATTACTTCGTTCTGCAGATTTTAACTGTAACATTTTTCCTTCTTTCTTTTGACAGTATTGCCTAGTCATACTTGTGGCAACCCAGGAGAAATACCTAAAGGAGTACTTCATGGAACAAGATTCAACATTGGAGATAAAATCCGATATAGCTGTATCTCTGGTTACATCCTAGAAGGCCATGCCATGTTGACGTGTATTGTGAGTCCTGGAAACGGTGCTTCATGGGATTTTCCAGTTCCTTTTTGCAGAGGTAAAAATGAAGACATGAAATACCTTTAAAATATTAAGAGAGTGTTAAACCAGCATATTAAATAGATTTATTTTGAGATTTTCTTTGCTTTCTAAATTTAAATGTACTAATGTACTGTCTAAAAATCTACACCATTTAAAACTGTAATCACAATTCAGAAGCAATGACTCTCCAGAGTTTACATTCAGAAGCATATGTTATCTACTGATGTTTTTTCCTTTTTGTTTACTTGGGGGATAGCTGTAGCAATTTGATGGCAGGACCTGGCAAATGCTTTTGCAAGTTTCTGCTTTTGGAAACTTTCCCTGAGGAAGGAGAAGCTTGAAATCTTCAACCATATAATCTTTGAAGGGGACCTGTCATGGTCCAATCCCTTTGAGTCCAATTCCTGCTCAAAGCATAGATAAATTCAAAGTTAGTTCAGGTTACTCAGGGCTTTGCCTGGTTGGAATTTTAATATCTCCATGGATAGAGATTCTAAAGACTCTCTGGAAACCTGTTCTAGTGCCTAGCTGCCCTTATTCTCGTGTCCAGTTTGAATTATATTTTACAGATTATGTCCATTTCCTCTTCTCCTGTTGTGGGCCTATGAAAAGATTCTGGCTCCATCTTCCCTAAACTAAACAGCGCAGTTAGATTTTCTCATAGCCTCATCTTGTCCAGGCTGAAAAATCCATTTCCCTCATTCTCTAGTCTCATACATCATGTTCTTCAGCATCTTAGCCATTTTAGTGGCCCTTCTCTGGACTTGTTCTAGTCTGTAAATGTCAGTGTCTCTTTTGTTCTGGGGGACCCTAGGGTGGACAAAGCATTCCAGATGGGGCCTCCTGAGTGTCAAGTAGATGAACTCCCTTTCACTCTCTCTCTTTAGCTGCTGTTTTCTTGCTCATGCAACCCGATATAAGGTAAGCATTCAATGCTGCAAAAGTGCACCACTGACTCAGCTTGTGTTTCACCAGGATCTCAGGTCATTTTGTCAGAGCTGCCACCTAGCGATTTTTTTTTTTTTCCAGGTATGTCATTCTTCTAGTTTGTCAAAGCCTGTCATCAAAGCCTGCCTGAATGGTAGTCCTGCCCTTCAAGGTGCCATCTGCAAATCTTGTCAGAGTGCATTTAATCCTGTACTCCAGACTCATGGTGAAGGTGGTATATAAATACCTTGAATCCCTGGGGAATGTTGCAAGTCACTGGTTACTAGCTTGACTTTAAACAATTGGCCTGTGCTGTCTGAGCCTGATGGTCCAGACAGTTTTCACTCACATAATAGTGCACCCATGCAATCCATATGCCCCCACTTTGATTACAAGAATATAGTGGGGAACTGTGCTGTGAAACCTTTCTTAATGTCAAGCTAAATTCTTTCATTAAAGAAAGCATTCAGGTAGCTAAGTATGATTTGCATTGGCAAAAGTTGGCTGTTCCTGTTCACCCTTCTGTCCTTTGTGTGCTTGGGAGTGGTTTTCAAAAATTCTTTCACCATAATTTTCTGGAAGTCTGAGGTGAACTTCACAGATATACAATTGCTAGAATCCTCGATTTTTTTTGAAAATAAGAAATGAAAAATTATCTTTTTTCCAGTCATTAGCAATCACCCTTGATTGTCACAACCTTTCAAAGAGGATACAGAGCAGCCTCACACTGTGGCACACCAAGAACCCTAAGGTGCATACTGTTTAGTACCATGAACTTGCACGTATCCTGTTTGCTTCTGCAGTTCCTCATATTGTTTCTCCTGTGCTATGACCACTACTTTTTTTTTTTTTTTTCCCCAAAGCTTATCCATTTTATTGAAAATTGGGAGGCCTGAGGGCAGCCCTTGCTAATGAAGAGAGAAGCAAAGAGGACATTGAAAGCCTCAGCCTTTTCCGTGTCTTCATCACAAGGTCTCTTACCTCAGTGAGCAGCAGGCCACCATGTCCTCCATTTTTCTTTTGTTGTTAATATACCTATAGAATGGTTTCTAGGATGACTGCTCTTCGCATTCCTCACCAGTTTCATTCCGTCTCAGCTTTGGCCTTCCTCCTTCTGTCCCTGCATTCCTAAGCAACACTTCTATATTCCTTTCAAGTAGCTTGTCCCTGCTTTCACATTTTGTACACTATTGGGATTTTTTTTTCTGCATTTCAGTTAGAACACCTCAGTCAGGAATTTCCTGTTCAGGCCCAACAGCCTCCTGCTATTCTTGAGCTTTGAGGAAGCTGCCTTTGATGTCAAACAACCTCTCCTGGGCCCCTTAGCCCTTCAAGACATCATCCCCTGAGACCCTATCTACTACTTCACAAATAAGTTGAAAATCTGCTCTGCTGAAGTTGAAGGGGTTTATTCTACTTCCTCACTTCCCTCAGGATCTTCAGCTCATGGTTATTGTAAAAACAGCTGCCGTTGAATACCAGTTATTTGAATGATTCTTTTTTCCTACACCTAGTTGGCCTGTCCAGTGCCTGTATTAAAAGAATTCTTCCCAGTGAACTCAGAAATCTAGTGGATTTCTTGCCCTCTGCTATGCTGCCATCCACAGAGAGGTTGGGATAGTTAAAGTCTCCCATGAGAACCATAGCCTGTGCTTGGGAAACTTCTAGTTGTTTAAAGGTTTTCAATGCTTCTCGACCAGGTGGAATGTAGCAGATATTCACCATAATGACCTCTTTCTTGGCTTGCCCTTCTCATTCTAGCCGGCAGGAGCTTAATGAGCTTGTTGCCTGTTGTACAGTAGAGCTGTTTGTTCAAGATCCCACTATTTGTAGGGTGCAGCCTCTCCTTCCTGCTTTTCCTGGGAGCCTGTGTCTATCCATTGCAGCCCTCCAGTCAGGTGAGCTGTCCCACTAATTCTCTCTAATCTCAATGACACCACAGTTCTGTGACTGTACATGCACTTCCAGTTTGTCCAGTTTGCTTCCCATTTTTCTGTACAGGCACTTCCAGTCATGTTGCTTTCTGAAGGGGAGGCAGAGAAATATTCATTACCTTGCTGCATGTGTCCTTCTCTGGGCCTGTTCTCCCAGTTACCTGTAGGTTTTGGCCTGTATCCCTGACAAACTTAGTTTAGAGCTCTCCTCACTAGGTCAGCAAACCTGTTGCCCTGTTCAGCCAGGCAGGTCCCATGTCTCCCGTGCTGCCCTCGTTCCTTAAAGAGGATCCTGTAGTCAAAGAAATCAAAGCCCTGGTGCCCAGCACCAGCTGCTTAGTCAACTGTTGTTCTGCAGTAATCTGATGCTCCTGCCTGAGCTTTTCCCCTGCATTAAGGAGGACCCCTCTGGTCTCCTGTGCTCTTCATCCTAATGCCAAGCCCATGGACACTGTTTACAGCCCAAATTCTCCCTTGGCAGTATTATTGGTACCCATGTGGGTAATAATTTATAAAGGTTTCTTGTGACTGAAGGATCTTATAATGTAATTCCTCACAGCAAAAAAATATTTTATAAATTCCTGTACTCAAAAAAAAATTACAAGATTTAATAATCAAAAACCAACAGAGATTTGGGTCAAGTCTGCTGTTTGTATTTGACTTCAATCAGCACATGATGAAGATTTCTTTTACTAGTGCTTCAAAAACAGGAAGAAAACAAAAATTTTCTAACCTTTCTGTTTGTGATCTTAGATATCTTTTTTTGTCCTAATAAGAGGTAGTAAAGAGGTTTCAGAAAAATACACGTCATTAGTTCATGGTGTCATCAGTGTCTACTAAATAGACATTTCTGCAGATACTGACCATTTTGGTGGTGTTTGGTGCATATAAATATCTCTAACAGAACTGAAATTTTGTTCATCATTTGTAACTCTCTGGATTTAACCCATTAATGAAAACTCAAGTGGGGTCCCTAGCCCCATGTAGAACTTACATGAAATCCAAAGAATTCTGTGTACCTTCTGTCAAGAAATTAGAACCATAGCAGGAAAGTTATTTAACATTTAATGATTTAGTTGAGCTGAGCCATTGTCTCAGTCGCTTTTTAGAGTTCATTGAAATGTGGATTTGATGAGGCATTTTAGACATTCCTTATTTTAGTTCGTTTTATCAGACTGGAGCATATGCCATGAGGTAGCCCGTTCTATTCACTATGTCTTCAAGCAAGAAATGTTCCCATATTGTTTCTCTAAGACCCTTGGTCTTCTCCATGAAAGCACCTTTTGTTACAGCTTTTTTTTCCAGATGGTATTCTTCTTTCTTGTCATCGTAAACTAATTTCATGGCATCCATGCAAGATAATGTAGCAGAGTTAAATTAAGCTACATGGTTTATATACTAAAAAATCATAATAGCCTTGTTCCCTGTGTTATGTTTCCTTAGCTTTGCTGATGCTGGCAAATTACTATTTTCTGCAATCTTTCTGCTTAATATTTTCAGAAGCATTAGGAAGCTGGTGTCCAGTAATTTATACATTGTCTAACTGTACAAATGCTGTTTCTGCTAGAAAGATTTCTAGTGAATTACTAAGCCCCAAGAGCACATAGACAGCATTGACTCTTGTATCTGCCATTTTGTTTCTCTGGCCGCTACTCAGTTTCAGAATGAACTCTGAACAGAAATCAGAGGTGCAGTCAATGGCATTTTTAGAAAGTTTAGATAATTTGACTGTCAAGACATTTGCTTTATCTTTTTTTTTTTTCTGTTTTCTTTCAATAAACTATGATTTTTTTGGTGTGTGAAAATATGGCAACTTCCAAACTGAAAAAGATAGAAAACAGTCCCCCCAAGACAGAAAACAGCCTCCAAAGAAAAGTTCAAATAAAAGTTCAAAGCCAAATTCTGAAAAGATGAGGTACTTATTAAAACTTAGTCCTGTTTTTTCCATATGGTAAGTAAGAGCAGGCATGGACTTTTCTGCTATTAGAAGCTAATCAAGAAGTTTACCATGAGTTTCTGCAAAAAAAATTGTATAGGTAGCTTACAAAAATCAACAACCACAAGAACCAACAGCCTACTTAAATTCTGTTCTTCTGAATTTTGTCCTGAGAATTAAAAAAGCCTTTGTTGTCTCAAACTTAGGTACCATAATAGTGTCACCCAAACGTTTCCCATCTTTATCTTGAGGTTGAAGTCTGAAAGCAGTACAAGTCTGAAACATTTTGGAAGTTAATTTCATTCTCTGCAGTAACTCCGCTAATAACTGATTTATGATATGTGACTACTTCTAAACGAACTTTGTATAATTAGGTTCTCAATTCTCGGTAATTTTGAGAATCCCTAGTTGATTATAGTTGTATGAGTCTAGTTTTTTATGAAGCTAACATTAGGAATACAAATTGGATTAGTGATATTACAATGGTAAACTTTTTGTCACAGTAAAAGTAGCTGTGAGGGGAAGAATATATAATATGTTATCAGTAAAAAAACACCCAATTATTGCAGGGAAAATAAAGAATAAATAAAGGATACAAACCAGTAAAAGAGATCATATGTCAGAAAGGTCCAAAAGGATCAAGCAAGAATTAATCAGGTTCCAGATTTAGGAAATACTATTGGAGAAATACTTTGGTGGAGAATATATAATCACAGAATCACAGAATGGTCAGGGTTGGAAAGGACCTCTGGAGATCATCTAGTCCAACCCCCCCGCCAGAGCAGGGTCACCTACAGCAGGTTGCACCACCTCTCTGGGCAGCCTGTGCCAGTGCTCTGCCACCCTCAACTGAAAGAAGTTCCTCCTCATGTTTAGATGGAACTTCCTATGTTCAAGTTTGTGCCCATTACCTCTTGTCCTGTCACTGGGCACCACTGAAAAAAGACTGTTCAGATCCCCCTGGCACCCTCCTTTTAAGTATTTATAAGCATTGATAAGATCCCCCCTCGGTCTTCTTTTCTCTACACTAAAAAGACCCAAGTGCCTAAGCCTTTCCTCATAAAAAAAGATGCTCCAGTCCCCTAATCAAGAAGGTATTCTTAGAATAAATAAAAGGAGAAAGGAAGAAGAGTTTATGATTCACTACAGAGTAAGACAGACTAAATACAGGCATTCAGAGATGATAATTTTAAAAAATCAAGCAAAGAGAAATTGATGGTTTTGGTGTTATCCATACTTCCTGAGGTAGCAAGTAATTCTCTGATGTAGTTTCTTCTCAGCCTCTGAGGTTCAGACAAATATAATTTTATAAGTTTAAGGAAGAGAAAAAGATTTCCTGATCCCATCATTTATCCATGTTTAGAAAAAGAAAAAGAAAAAGAAAAAGAAAAAGAAAAAGAAAAAGAAAAAGAAAAAGAAAAAGAAAAAGAAAAAAGAAAATTTCCCAACAATTCTGCTTGTTGATACTGCATTACATGGTATAAAGTGAGAATATTTTCCCAAATTAAATGTATGAAGTAACATGGCGGATTCCCTCCTGAGCAATTTTGTTCACTTTCAGAATAATCTGAATTAGTGCAATGTTTACAGTGAGATGAAATTTGAATGAAACTCATTGTGATTGGTCAAAGAAGTCAGCGAAGTGTTTCAGGAAAAGCAGATAGGATACGCTGTATAATTTCTTACACAGTAATGCAGGACTGACTAGATCACACCCAATGGAGATATGGACACAGCTACAAGTATTCTTTCTTATATAGGAGTGTGTGTGTGTACAAAAGTATATGTATATTTACACATACGTATATTTATGTTTATATATTCTTGTTCTAATATGTATCAGTGACCAATAAAAAAAATGAAAAGATGCCAGACAAAAGCTGGATCTGTGCAATAAAGTGCCTGGAAGACAGGAACGAAAAGTTAAAAATGAGGTGAACAGTACAATGAAAACATAGTTGGGGGTACCTAGAATGATATAGTATAGTCAAAGAATGAAAAAGAGGACTTCAGTCTGACCATTAGGAACATGAGCAAAGCTAACATCAGAGGAAGAGAGAATGATTTACTAAAAATGAAAAACAAACCTCAGGGGCAGTCATAAAAAGATGAAGGATTTCATAACTGCATGTAGACGTTTGGGAGTAACTGGATTAACTTTCCTAATTATTAAAAAAAAAGTATGTGAAATCTGCAAGTCATTAATTTGCCCTTAAACAGTTCAGCCTTTTCTCTTTTTGCTTCAAAATTAGGTCTTTACTATTAATTTGTTGTAGACTGTTATTTTCAGGGATCATTATCAGCGTTAAAATAAAAATATATTCTCAAGTGAAGGATTACCATATCACTGGAAAACAGCTTAGGTTACTTAATTGAAAAAAAAAAGAGAGTCTTTGCAAGATATCCAGAACACTGATCTTTTATTTCTGTGGGAGAGAGAATATGAGATTACAGTCTGTTGATTAATTTTTGAACTTCTTCATCTAGCTATCCTCTCTAAAGACCAAGTTTTTGCATGAAAAAGGTGGCAGAGTTTGGGTTTTGATTTTAAGTTTGCTCAAGCATGTACTATCAGTTAATAACTCAACTTTTCTGCCAGGTTAGCAAATATTTTGTCCATCAATATTTCTGACTTATTCAAAATTTATAATTTTGTTGACTAATAGATTTGATTTACTCTCCAGAGAGGATGGAGGAGGAGTAGAAACTGGTACCATAGAATAAATAAGAATTGCAAAAGACTACTACACAATATTTACAAAGAGAAAACAGACCATTCTCAAGCCCCTGGAAGTACAAGACTACCCCAATGAGTCCAGTATTATCAGGGCAAATAACTACGGGACAACCCCACTAGACACTGGGGTCTGCTTAGATCGAGCTTACTGAAACGTCAAAGCTAAAATGTTCAAAGTAGTGCTACAGCTGCCTAAAGAAATTGCAACAATTTTTGCGTTTCTATTTTGTACGTACTATTAACTTGAAGTGAGAAATCTGACTTTCTAATATACATAAAATAGACACTATTTTCCTAAACCAGAATAATTTCTGAAGTTTTAACAAAATAAATCCTATTCTACTTAGAGAGCAATCCAAATTATTTTGAAGTGTCCTTTGAAAACCCTGGAGACAGAAAGAAAATTGATCTTAAATGCATGGTCTAATGAATATATAATTTATGTGAAGCTGGTCAACAGCAAGAGAAGAAATTAAGAAAGGGAGGGAAACTGATTAGAGCACTTACATAGGATGCAGTACATCTGGATTCAAGTGATTATAGTAAAAACTCCACACAACCTTCTGAGAAGTTTCTATTTTTTTAAAAACATTGGAAAGAAGCGCAGGTGTTGGCTTTTACCTATTCAAAATAAAGTCTATAAAAAACTAAAATGTTAAAGAAGTTTAGCAAGTAGAGGTGAATATTTTGATGGTTAAAGAGCTGGCTGCCACTGGAACTAGATTAGATCAGTAAGTTGCCGTATGAATGCGTAATTGTTACAGCAATGTCTTTGGTCTTTATGGATCTGGCAGTTTAGCAGCTTGACAGTTGGTACTGACACATTAAAATTTATTTTTAAACTTGGGATTGATATACTATGGCTTGGTTTAGGTAAGACATTTTAAAATGGTAATTTTAAAGTCTTATTTCAAAAAGTCATGTAAATAACGCCTCATATTAGTGATTTCCAGAATATCCAAAGCATATAACTATGAAAGTGGTTATTCATGATTATTTCATACATGTGTTTTCTGTACTGAAGAATTTTATTGAACAAGCTACAATTATCTACTTTTTCACAGATGAACTACAGAAAAATGCCATTTAATAAAGAACTGAATAAGTCATAGAATCACAGAATATCACAATTTGGAAGGGACCGATAAGGTTCATTGAGTCCAACTCCCTGCTCCTCACAGGACTACCTAAAAATAAACCATATGACTAAGAGCACTGTCCAGCTGCTCCTCAAACTCTGACAGGCTTGGTGCTGTGACCACTTCCCTAGGGAGTCTGTTCCAGCCACCAACCACCCTCTCAGTGAAGAACCTTTTCCTAATTTCCAATCCAAACTTCCCCTGATGAAGCTTCATTCCATTTCCTCGTGTCCTTCTCCAAGCTAAACAAACCAGGTGACCTCAGCCACTCTTCATAAGTTTTGCCCTTGAGACACTTCACCATCCTGGTCTCCCTCCTCTGGCCATGCTGTAATGGTTTCATGTCCTTCTTATATTGAGGCACCCAAAACCGCACACAGTGGTCGATGTGGGGCTGCACCAGTGCAGTGTATAGTGGGACAATCACCTCCCTCGACCAGCTAGCTACACTGCGCTTGGTGCACCCCAGGACATGGTTAGCCCACTTGGCTGCCAGGGCACACTGTTAAATCATATTCAACTTACCATCAACCCAAAGCCCCAGATCTCTCTCCATGGGGCTGCTCTCCAACCTCAATAAATAAAGAACTGGTTTAGTGATATTTTTAATAAGGCATGCTAGATAATGTATGCCCATGGTTCATTTAGAACCCTCTAAAGCTTCAGTTTTCTTGGTCTTGATAAATCTTGGTCTTTGGAAGTCTTGATAAGACTTACAAAATGTGACTTATAAATTTGATGACAATTTATAAAATATCACTCAAGTTTTTAGTTGTGTCTATTCTTCTGCTAGTGATAAAGAGGTAAGGAAATGACCATGAATGACATAACAAGAAAAAACTTTATTACTTTGAATTTCATACTTTAAATCACAGCTATGTTTTTGTCAGTTGTGTTAACAATAGTAATGTAGTGAAATGATTTTTCAAATTAGGACCTTTCAGTATAAACTTAAGTTGAATACCAAATTCTGATCATTTAAATTCAGATTCTAAATTAATTTTGAAAGGTTAGATGGGTTTTAAATGTTGGGTTGGTTGGTTTTTTTTGTTGTTATACAATAAGCCTTTTTCACTGGCATAAACATTTTATTAGTTTTTAATTAAACAGGCATATAGAGTACAGAACATTGCACTCTGGAAGGCATTTGTGTGGGAACGAGAGGAAATTCCAGTAAAAATGATTGAATGGTCAGAAGGTATCTAAACCAATTTAAATAAAGAAGTTTTCTATGATACTGTTTCTCTTCTTAGCCCATCCTTGGACATCTGCTTAGCAGAGCTTGCATCTCACTTATAGCAAGATCTCATTTATGCAAAACACAGCTTACCAAAATTGTCAGATTGTTATTTTTGGTGAAATGACTCTTTCTAGTTTGAAGAAAAATGTAAGATCTTTCATTGACTGCCATGGTCCCTCAGTGATTCTTTTGATTTTTACATACATTAACTTGATGCGTGTATTTATCTGTTTTATCTAAGCTACACATCTATACAGTATCTATGGTTTTTGTCAAGAGGTGCCAGTCATATGCGTTTGCATGTGTACTTTATACGTTGCATATTCTCTAAATTCAGAGCACTTAATTCCCCACTACTGAGAGATCCAAATGTTTGTAGCTTTATACTTCAAGTAGTCATTTATGCTGATACAAACAGCACTTCGTGCAGTTGCTTACAACTTGAAAATAACCATGAGTGTTTGGAATTAATTACTTTCACAATTTGTTAATCACTCAAAGCTTGAATTCATGAAGCCTGAGCCACTATCTGCTATCAAATTACTCCAACCACAGTGATGCATTAAGGTTCCTGCCCACTGTTCTAGCTCTCTCAAAAGCATAACATAGAGAAGGCCATGGTCAAGAAGTCCAAGGAGGCCAGCTAGCTCTGGGGCTACCTGATGAAATGCGGCGCGTGTCTGGACAGTAAAGTCTCCTACCCCCTGAGCAGTGTGGCCACATCCTGCCTGCCTGTGCTCAATCTAAGGCAATTTATTACATTTTAACATTCAACAGTCTGGTTGTCTTAGCCTGGCTGCCACCTATGATGAAGGAAGTCCTCAAACCACAGGCTCCTGGAACATGGGAAATATGTCAGAAGAAAGATCATTCTGTGCAGGTGCCCTTTGCCACGGTCTTTCCCTAACACATCCACATCTGTCAGAGAGAAAATACTGACTCTCTGGTCTGAGTCAGTGTCCGTGGTCTTATCTGACTAATGTTCCCTTTCCGTTTCTGGGCTAACTTGGTTTCCTGCAAACCTTTTAGAAATGCTGTTCTTTAATAGATTAAAAAGCTATGCATCCCTTTGGGCAGATATCTGTAGTAGCCCGAGTTCTTTTGGCTTTCACTGGTAATGCACAGTGTATAAATTTCGATTTTTTCATGTGATTGCCAGAAATAGTCAACTACATAAGCCTTCCTTGTCAGCTGTAAAAGTCGGAGCTTTAGATCTCAAAGCTTATTCAAGGGCTCTGCAGCAGAAACACTGAGTAGCATTGTAATTACCACTAGCATGTTATTTAATGTCAGCATAAACACAGTGGGAGATGGTATCATTGAGAATACTGTCATAACAAAATTTAACAGCAAGTGGCTAGTACCAAAGAGTTATGGCTGACTTAGGATTTTGCCCATCTTGCTGGTTACTCTGGTTGGGAAAAGCCTCCTTGCTGACTTTCAAGAATATAGGTGGGACCTGTATGCATTATTAACTGAACTCACGCTCTTACATTTTGATTAAAAAAAAAAAATATAAAAAAGTCCCACACTGCTATGACAAAATAGGAAGAAGTAGAAAGCCTGAAAAAAAGAGAGGGTGGAAATCATCAGGTTTTGGGTTTTGATGGTTCATTCAAACTTTGATACTGATGATGACCACAGTGGAAATCAATAACTCAGTGTTAGTTTCTGTACTGAAGTATTGGCACAAGATGTAACAAGTCAGTTTGGGTTTTTTGCTGGGTTAGATAATGATCTGAAATTAAGTGCTTGAAAACTACACAGTTTAAAAAAAAATGGGAAAAAGGGTCATTCTAGATACTGTTGGGTAACAAACCTTGATCCTCCTTTCTAATTTATTATAGTTTTACAAGAGTTTTTAATTATTGTAATCTTTGTGTGTATTATGCACCAGGAATTTTCAACTCTGATCCTTGCTTTTACCCATGAGTTCATTAATTTTCACTTCCTTTCCCCTTCCATCCCTCAGAGGCACTATGGCCCTTTCAATATCCACCGTATGAAAAGCTAGAAATTGAGGGAGGAATCACAGAAATGGCCTGATTTCATCAATAAAAATAAATCTTTTAGGAGTGTGGATCTATTCCACCCTCAAATCTCCTTCATTTAAAAAAGAACACATAAATATCAGGGTCCAGAAAGTAAGATATGAAATTTATCGAGGACACCTGCCCTCCTCTATGAAATCTGTGTGCCAAGAAATTGTGAAACTCAATAAGGCTTTGGTAGCCAAAGTTATGATACATTTCTTTATGTCAAAATTTACTTTGCATATAGAAGAGTAAAGATAACTACCTGTTCAAACCTCTTCAGCTGTTTTCTCTCCTTTTTTTAGTCAAATTAATGGTCCACACAATACTTCAATGTTAAAGAAATTATTCTGTTTCTGCCTTTCTCCCAGTTCTTCCTTTTATTTCAGTTCCTTATTAGCTATTTGTCCTCTTTTAATAGTCTCCTTTTTTAATGTCCAACAACACTATTCCTCTTCCTTTGATTCAAATGAATCCTTCTTCCTTCAAATCATCCTTTAAAACTTGCTTTCACTGATAGGCTTTCAACAGTGATTGAGAAGAGCAGCTCTACTCCTACCCCTCTTTGTTGTGTTAATTAGCTATTCAGTTATTATCCTAATTAGACTGTAAGTTCCTTGTGTCATGCACCTTGCCAAGCTATTTGTTTTTAAATCTCCACATGCACTTATAGTATGCAAATAATACCTAATGATAATAGCAGTAAGTAAAGATGATAAAATAGATAAAAATGAAATGCTTCACTTCTGATCATTCACCTATGCAGAAATATTTTTAATTACTATTGCTGTAGCTTTCACAGACACATTGCATCACACCAAAATCCACTTGATGAATTTTTAATTTTTTATGCCAAAGAATTGTAAGGATGACTTTTTTTTTTTTTTGGGGGGGGGGGGAATTATTTGTTTNCTTTCAATGAAATCTTATGGGGCAAGGAAGAGTACAAGAAGTCTGCTAAATCCTTTGGCAACATATAAAACAACATTCCAGGCTTAACATGAAATTCCTATGCTCTCTATTTTTTTGAAATTCGGTTAATAACAATTAAAAAATATGTTATTAACTGATGATGTGTGAACCTTGGAAGGTCCATCTGGCAACAAATCCTTCTGAATTTATTTGCCATCTGTAAGAATCCTGATTCAGAGCAAAAAGCTTAAGAATAGCTAGTATGATTTTATTAATGCTTCCTAGTTTAGGACAGCATTTAAATCTATATTTTTTTTCTACGTTTTTTTTATAGTTAAAAAAAATGAGAGAGATCTTAGAAAATAAATGTTCAGTACTTTTTAATCTATATCACAGAGCAGCTAATTGTATTTCTGTGATTCTCTGCCTGGTTCTTTCTTAGGCTTCTTCTGTGGACAATTTGATAGAACCAAAGTACAGGTTCTCCAAATCAGCTCATACTGTGTTTCTGCTGATCTTATCCTTGCTTGTCTTGGCACTAAACTGTCATCAACAAGGAAAATAAGTCAAAAAACCCAAACCAAAAATATCTGGAGCTTAAATGCCAGAAAAATATTTTATTTTGTTCAACTGGATAGTATTTTATTTCTCCATGTGCATATATTTGTGTGTGCTCTATGCACAGAAGGGAAGAGCTGGGTTTGCTATGGCAAGAACAAGGATGATGCTTCACTTGTTTAAAGTGCATCTCCACTAGTAATTGATATTCTGTTCATCAGCTGAAGGAGCATGTGGAGGGACACTACGTGGGACAAGTGGAACTATTTCAAGTCCTCACTTCCCTTCTGAGTATGAAAATAATGCTGATTGCACGTGGACCATATTGGCTGAACCAGGAGATACCATTGCTTTGGTCTTTACTGACTTCCAGTTAGAGGAAGGATATGACTTCTTAGAGATCAGTGGAACAGAAGCACCATCAATATGGTAAGTCAGAGATCTTGTAAAGATTTCACTTTCTGTTTTTCTGTGTAGGTGCGTATTTTGAAAACATATGGACAGTAATTTAAGATATTAAAGGTAATTTTAAGATATTTTCTACCTGTTAGTAATGACCATTTTGTTATGCATTTTCGTTTGGTCCTTTTCACCCTCCAGAACTGAAAAAAAAAAATATAGCAGTTTGGTTCTGCTTCCTTCCAAACTTGATCCTTCCTCTTATTTGTCTCCATCTTTGAGAATTATATTTCTAAGGTATCTTAGCAGTGAGCATTTATTGATGTTACATATTTGAACTTGGTATGAGAACATTTTCTGATGTTATGTCTTGAATGGCTTATCATGATATCGTACTCCAACAGTGAAAGCAGTGAGCAGAATTCAGCCTTACAGTAAAACAGGAATATATAGAGAGCAAATAGATGCCATGTTATTCTAAACAGGCTATAATTCAGTCTTACTACTTGTACTCATGTATGCATGTATTATTATCTCGTGTTGGCTGATGTTAAAACTGTTTGCTTACCAATATTAGGACTTAGTAATTATAATACTAAATCTACATTCTCTGTACAAAGTAAAAGATGATAGTTCTGTCTATGGGAATGGATTAAATTGCAGAACAGTTTGTATTAGGATTTGTCTGCATGCTACATATTAAGTTTTTTTTTTTTTTTCATCTCTGAGAATGTCTTGTGCTTGACATATGCACCATTGTTATAAAATGTAGCCTAGAAAAAAAACAAACAGATCTGCTGCTCACAGATGACTGATGGTTATTATCTTCAAAATGCCTTTCTGGAGATCTGAAACAATCTCGCTAGTATTTCAATGTCATGACAGGTTAGGCAGTGCGCTATAATAATTGTGAAGTTCTAGGTAACATCCGATCTGTTAAAAAACTCTATCAAATAAAAATGTGTAGCAACCATGCTTGGCAAATATGTAAAAACTGTTTTGAAGACACTTCACATAACCAAAAGTTGTGGAACGTCAGCCAGTGAAGCAGCTTTTTTGTATCAAAGTGCTCATGTCTGACTGAAGTACAATATGCAAGTACCCCCATTGCCCTCTCTCTCGTGCACAGACATGCATGACAGTCATCAATGCCAATGTTTTCTTATTGGGGATTCTGAAGACCAGAAGCTGAAATCTTGAAGGGGAAGAGGTAATGGAGTCTTGCTGCAGAACATAAAAATCTGTCCATTTAATTTTGTGTATGAGGCTCTAGTAGACACCTAACAATATATTTGCAACTTTGTTGCAAGAGAAATTGATCTGTTACTGAATGTGAATTTGAAAATATAGGAATAACTTTACATTTGAAGACAGTCACATTTACATATCCATTCCCCAGAAGATTTCTGATGACAGATGATGTACAAGAATATGAGCAGAAAACAATGGAAACATATTGTGTGTTATCTCATATGGTGTTGATCAACGTCACATTGGAAATTGGAGATATTGTAAAAATCTTATTTCTCCTAGAATTCAATCTAAATATTTTAATCGTTTTCCCTGATATTTGTTTTTTGGGGTTGGAGATTTTTTTTTTTTTTTTTTGTGGTGCAAAACTCTGATCACTAGAAGCTAAGGATTTATCATATGTTCCTGGGATAAAAGTTTAGAGAAGTTATGGGAAGTTGTATAAAAAAATGTTTAAAGGATTATTGGATAATTTGGAATACAGCTACACATTTAGCTATATTTAAGCCAGAACTGTTACCATAGTGACATTAGAGCCATGCTAAATGTAGTGCATGCTGTAATCTGCTAAAATCAGCTGTGTGTTTAAATGTGAAGTTGTTCCACACTTAAAACTAATGGTCTAGAGGTGTATCTTTTTAAAATGTGACTTTTTTTTTAATTGCTCCCTTTTATTGTATCTGGCATCATGTCAACAGCTTTATACAGTAATTCTCTGTTAGAAGACCCATATTCCATTAGCACGATGTGGTAATTAATATTGTTTTTTCATTTAAAAGAATATTTGCTGTAAAATAAGCCAGATATTTTCCTAGGGAAGATCATAGAAAGACAGATATACAAGCACTGCAAAAACGAGAAAAAGAATGAGAATAAAGAAAATAATTTCAGACTAATGATTCTTTAGTGATTTTAGTGTATGGTGCAATAGGTCTAGATTACCCTCTCCAGACATATCAACAAGCTTGGAAGCAGTTCCAGCATGATTACAGTAAAAACTGGAGAGACTTTTTTCAAGTAAAGCAATGGAAATGCTAGAACAAGTAGAATCTAAATGCTGAGGAAAAATAATCTGATGTATTTATGAAATATGTATATAAGAGATACTGTATTATAGTAATTATATTGATTACATTATATGCCTATATAATAGAAATATTAATTATATTATATTACTTATATGCCTCACATTTCTAAACTTTCTTTAAGATGTTCAGTTAATTTCCATGTTATATAGCTGATTGTTGGTTTGTTTTCCAATGCATTGAAAAGGAAGAAGACATTTGTTGACCTTTTCTTATTCTTAAAAGATTATTTGAAAATCATTCATACAGTCCACCCTAATGGAATTAGTTTAGAAAAGATTCAGTTGACATTACCTCACTATTTATTTTATATCCTTGATATAACGAGAGTGTCCAAAGCTATTCAAATTTGGAGGTTTGTTTTTTGTTTTTTTTTTTTTCTAATTAAAGAGCAGTTATATAGCGCTGGATCTTGAATGGATGTGCACATATAGATGACCACATTTTTAATCTTGCTTTGAATCAATAGAAGTGTCAACAGGCTTAAAAAGATGAACATCAGTGTTTGCAGAATGAATGCGAAGCAGGTAGAACAGGATTTTTAATGTGTGGAGGAAGTAAAAGTACTATTAGACTGTAGATGAAAGAATCCTTTTTGCTTTTAAATCACTTGCCTGATTTGCTATTACAGAAAGGAGTTTTAGATTTAAAACATGTTTATCTTGAGTTGGTAAGCTCTTGCTCGCAATGTCAAGAACAGTACTTCTGGAAGCGTAACAGAAAGACTGCCTCTTTGTTATGTCTGCACTCCATCTCCACATCACCAAATGGCTAGATTTTTTTTTGAGTCTGATGGGCTCCTCTGTTGTTAATTATTCGAAGTAAAAACAAAGAGGTTTTTGTATAATTTCTGAACGTTTAATATAACTTTTTAAATAATTCCAAACATGTCCCTTTAGACTTCAGCTTATGTGGTACTTATAATGTATAACCATAAGTTATATGGTACTTAAAATTAAACCAAGGTTCGATCTAGAGATAGTGTTAAGCAGTATCTTAAAAGCGCAGGCTAAATGAACATGGTTTTGAAGTAAAATCAGGAATACATCACTTGGGAAAAGCATCCTTTTGAAAATCTCTTAATGAGTCTTCCACAAGACTACTCCTTTGAGGTGTTTTTGTTGTGTTTTCATTTGGTTTGGTTTGGTTTAATTTGGACTGAGTATTTTATTATTTGCAGGTTAGATTGAGCTAGGCAATTCACATGGGCATAGATAGGCCTGACTTGGGCTTTTTCGTGTAAACGTGGCTTTGTCATAATTTTCGCAAGATTAAAAGTTTATTTAACAAAAAAATTATCTTAGACTATTACAGTATGCGTGAAAGGTGATTATGATGCTAAAAATAATTCTGCATTTATTATTTTATAACTTGGAATCTTAATACTGAACGTATTTTGTTCTAAAATTCATTTTTTTCCTCTTTTACCTTAACAATACTAATGTTACCTTACTTTGCTTCCATTTAAACCTAGAATTATTATCCTTCAAATTTTTGTCAGTATTTGCCAATGCAAGAGAATGAACTACACTTCATACTTTTTAGTCCAAATTAATTTCCTAATACTATTCAAAAATACCTTTAAGATTATTCTGACTTCCTTATAAATCACTTCAATATCCTAGTGAAAGGCCATAAAATTGTATGTGGATATGAAAGTGATTTGGAAGCAGCAATAATGAATTACTATAGTCCTGGCATACAATTTGACATAAGTACCTGGAGTGGTCTGAAATTCATTTCTTATTTCTGTGTTAATGAATAACTCTTGTAACAGCTAGGTCATAACACTAATTTGTGTTTCTTAGATAAATACACCAGTCCAAGCACTTAGATATAATTTAAAACAGTAGTATTTTGATCTGCATGTTTCCTGTCCTATTTATAGAGATCTGTCTTAATCTTACCACCCTTATTGTGAGAGGTCTATAACAAAGTAACGCATGAGAGTATGGAGTGGTTTAAATCACCTTTTTGATAGACACCTAAGGCAGTAGATCCATACATACGAGCTGAATATTTAGCTCAGAATTACATAATTATACAGCTAAAGAGCACCATCTGTTGGTTTACTGTGAAAAGATGTATTGCTTGTGGATGCACCTTCAATAAGGTGGTTGTTATACACCAAAAAGGGCTCATGACATACCCGTGGAAACATAAGGTTCTGTTTTTGTTTCCTTCTCCATCAGATGAGAAATTTTGTGCCGTGGCCATGCAATGAGAGGAAAGCAGTTAGATTCCAGCTTTTTCATTTGCGAACACTATTAAAAGTTTTAGTAATTTATCTGTAGTTTCTTATATTAGCCTCTTTAGAGTCCTGCTGGCAGTCATGCTTTTCTGTCACCTGTGAAACTCTGCAATGATGTATGTTTGTTTTGGAGATGCTGGCAAAGGGTTCTCTTGCTGTCTGCTAGTTTTTGGAAGCTCTTACCTTTCTCTAGGTTTTAAGTAGATTTCCCCTTTTACCTGTTTTAGTTAGGAAATTGGGTCCAATAAGTATAAGCTTCTGTACTTCATAACCTGTCCGTCTGACCTGTAATGGACCATGTTTCATTTTTTTTCAGGAAAAGAAGTTGCATAGTTACCCTCAATTTTTTTCTATTGACTTCCATCTTGTGAAGTTTCCAGTTACTGTATAAAAATCCCATAGTCTATCACATTTTAAAACCAGCATTAATGCTGTTTAGCACTTGCACACTTTCTTGTCAAATATATATAGCAACACCAAAACTTTTTAAGTTGACTTACCATACAACGTCATACAATTCCAAACCCCCAAGATACGTTGGAAGGACAAAGATAATTTTCAGGTGAGTGAGAAAGGTAGAATGCGTGTCTGTATGAAGAGCTTTGTAAGAGTGAAAAATACAGTGATCATGACATAATATTAGATATTTTCAATTAATAATGTTTATTTACCTAATTAGAATTAAAGTTTTGTTCTTGAAATATTTTTTGCTAACTGATTTGTTCCATACCACATTTGTTCAGACTCTTGCTACAGCACACATCATCATTAGGCAATCACATATTGCAAACTGATTAAATGATAGAAGAATCCCTAAAATAAGTAATAGGGCAAATCACATGTCTCTGTTAAAGACTCATTGGAATACATCTTTTCCCCAGCTTCTGAGTCCTGTCAGTTTCTGCCTTTGCTGCTGATGCTTGTTTCTCCTGGGTTCTCCTAGTTATTTTCTTTGACAGCACCCATGCTCCCACTGCTTGCTTCCCTTCCCTTCCCTTCCCTTCCCTTCCCTTCCCTTCCCTTCCCTTCCCCTCCCACCAACATTTCCAGTTTCTGCCTCCTCCTGCAGCCTTTGCAATCATTTCTTCTGAAAATCTTGTTAAACTTATCCCAAATAAGCATTGAAACATTGTAGTTGATCTTCTTGTTCTTTTCCCTTGGTTTTGAGTACATTAAGGTTTGAAAAACATACTCCTAGCCTCCAAAACAGTCGACCATGTGATATAGCCATAGTAAAAATGGCCAACATTTCCAGTTTCTGCCTCCTCCTGCAGCCTTTGCAATCATTTCTTCTGAAAATCTTGTTAAACTTATCCCAAATAAGCATTGAAACATTGTAGTTGATCTTCTTGTTCTTTTCCCTTGGTTTTGAGTACATTAAGGTTTGAAAAACATACTCCTAGCCTCCAAAACAGTCGACCATGTGATATAGCCATAGTAAAAATGGTGTATAAACAGTTTGCAAACACCGTGTTGAACTTGAATGCCTGTGGAGTTCTGTAATCTTGGACTGATTGTGTCGCTGGTCTCAGAGTTGTTTAACATAGTGTCAGAAAGGCTTATCCCACTAGGGAGTTTGGAAAGAAAATAGGCACAGTGTTTTGCATAGGATGTAGCTATGTATGCTAAGCATGTCATACAGACAACTGATATACTCTAGTTCTTAAAGTATTGCTTTCCAGAGTCTTTTAAAATTCCCTGAGTGGGAAATAGCATGTTTTAATTCACTATCTGTATCTAGTTCTTTGGCATAGCAGTTGCTATACCCAAACACATGCAGATAAACAGCTTCTTCACTCTTTCAGTTTTCCCATAATAAGGATTAATAAGATGATCTCATCAGTGATGTATCTTGTACTTTGCTATATTTATCAAAATCATCATGTTCCAAAATGGAATTTCTGCAGGCATTCAGATGCCTGCTTGAAAAAATGAATTATCCACAGTTGTAAGTAAATTGTCAGCAGACTTGGGAAAATACAATGAATACTGCTCGGTATACCTTTGGAGTACGTAGAAAGAAAAAAGCAATATAGATGAGAGAGGTAGTGAACAGTCCATCCCCCTAACAGTTCTACAGGAGGAAAGATGAAACCTGACTATTACTGATACAAAAGCAAAGCCGCAAAAAAATGTCATCTTTTTCCTTTCAGCACCGTTTTTCCTCTTTTTTTTTTTAATTTTTAAAAACATTTTATCAATACAGGAGAACGTGTGTGAATTTTCTTTTTGTTTGTTTCATTATTTAAGTGTATATTAAATAATATATCATATATTATATAAGCAGATGAACTCTGCTGGTCACGATGAAGCACCTTCAGATTTTAATTGCCAAAATAACCACAATGAAGAAAAGGACAAAGAGTACAAGTGGTGGTTTCAAAAATAAGCTGAAATGTAATATCTGAATTTGTGTGTGATCTCTGAGTTGGTGGCATTGCACTGGAAGAAAGGGGATGACGGAATAAAGGCTTTGGGTTGGGGAGTTGGGAGATAATGAATCTAACATGAGAAGAGTTTTGTTTGGGTAGGTTGGGGAATAGTATGACAGATTTTAAAGCATTGATAAGGTTTTGGAAACAGCTTTAGGCTGCATTGAAGGGGCTGGGAAATGTGAACTTCAGAGTAGCAATGGGGGAATTTGGTGTGCTAGGTCACAAGAGCCTTTGCAGAGGGATAACCCAAGTGAGCCCGGGAAGTGTACTCGAGTCAGCCCTCCCACTGGCACAGAGTGAACAAAAACACAGAAATAACCCCCCTCGCTAGTGTTATTGTTTTCACCCAGCAGGCATATCTCCTCTCCTTTCCTCTTCCCTCTAAACAGGACTGTTTTGGTACATTTACCTTTGCCTGTAGGGCAGTGATGAAGCCTGCCCTCCCCTCTTCGTTCCTGGCAAATACACCATAGCTGTATCAGTGTCATGTGGTCTTTACCCAGGTACCGGCCCATATAAAGATGGCAAGTGCTGAAATATGTACGTAATTTTTCTGAGACCTTCAGGTAGAAAAGTAGCAAAAACACTTTCCCATTCTTCATTTTGGACCACAGCTTTCTTCTGGATTATATGTTAATCTTGTGTTCAGAGAGGGAGGTGATGGAAATAAACTGACTTTTAAAAAAAAGTTGGTAGAGTCCTGATGCAAAGGCAAATCTATTTAAGGCTCAGTTAATAAATATGTTTAGTTTATGATAATATTTCCCATAAAAATTTTGCAGAAGTTTTTAGGCTTGTGTTCAAAGAAAGCATATCTGAAATGCATTGTTTATCTTTTGTAGTATCTTCATGCTAAATAATATATATATATATGAGTAACAGTCTGCATAAAAGTGTGTGGAAGCTTTTGCAAAGATTTTGACCCTAAAATAAATAGGATGGTAAATGTACTTCGTGCTAGTGGTAGTGACTAAACTAATATAATCTCTTGTCTGTGTCAGCTGTAAAGACACAGAGACCACTTAGCAGTTAACACCAGCATGTGAACGGTGTATGAAGTGAGAAGTACAGAAGCAGTAAATTGATGCTTAATTCACAGAACACTATTGCTTTCTTTGCACCTATTAATTTACAGCCTACTGCGCTGAAGAGGAATAAAGGCTTAATTCATACCACATCACAAACTGACAGGAACATAAGAGTGAGAGAACTCACTTAAGGAAGCACTGTGACCTACAGTATAATTTTCCACCACATTTAAAATAACATGAAAAGCACTACATTTTTAAAATTAAGTATGTGTACAAGGTTTAAATACATTAAGAGAGAGCTTGGATTGCTTAAAATACCATTGGCATTACTATCTTTCTAAACAGATTGTCTAACCCTTCCACCAGCTCTGTTACATCGTTCTAGACTATCTATACTATTAACCTTGTTTTCTCACAAAATCCTTGACATTAGATTCAGAAAAATATATTCTAATGATGAAACAGTTCATACCAGTGTATTCAGGTAATGCTAGAAGCATTTCTTAGAGATATTTATGAATCACTACATTTCTTGCTTATGCACAGTACCTATCCATTGCAGTAAGCCTCAAGGGTAGCTTCCTAGTAAGACAAAACCTGCAGATATTTTGACTTTTGGAACTTTAGATTAAAATACTACCCACCACTCCCCTTTTGCCTTATAGCTCTACTGGTGATCCTAGATTTGTGTGCAATAATCAGCGTAGTTCTGAAAAAAATGCATCTACTCCCTGATTTTTCCACAGAAAAAAAAATTAAAAAATCAGGAATTCAAACTGGAGTTCACTAATGTATGTATCTGTGGACGTCTGTGTTACCGTGTGAGAAAGAAAAAGATTAATGAAGAAATCTTGCTGAGAACGTGTGTGTGCATACAAATATGAAGAGAAATTACAAAATTGAAGAAGTAATATGATTTTGTTTATCTGGGCAAATCACAATTTACAGACATCAGTATTGGGAATATTAGATCAGTCTGGAAAACAGAAAGAAAATTACTCCCTGGAGCTTAAGCCAAGTTCTACTGTTGTTGCTGGTACCTAGTTTAGGAATAATGTCAGAAAAAAAACCAATCACGGTGTATCATCGCCTCATTTCCCATTGTGATCAGTGAGGGTGAAGGATAGTAATTCACCAAACCAGTCATTTATAATGTACTGTGTTTTTCTATGTTAAATTTAAAATATATTAGAAATTTAACACTAGCTATTGCCATTTTCTTAAAGATATAGCAGGATTTTTTTAATACATCTTGATTTTTTTAATACATCTGACTTTTTTTTAACATGTATTTTCAAATACCTGAGTGTATGAAGACCTGTTTGGTAGGAATTAGCATAGCTGAATGCATTCATACTTTCCAGCAAGTTAAACAGCAAATATAATAATCTCATCCATTAATCATTATATTTTAAAAGAAGGATAGAATTTTAGGATGTAAGAATCAAGTATGAATATATGTCTGTTTTATTTTTTTCCTGGCTATACTGAAAACTACTAATACATGGCACATGACAACTAAAGCATTTGTTAGTAGGGTGGGTTTTTTTTCCAACGAGATATACAGAAGTGGACATACTCCCCCCCCCAAATTCTTCCTTAATCTCCACTGCAAGCTTTTTTTGGCCAACTACCCATTATTTTTTTTGCATGGTTCTTCTGCTAAGACCACTGCTGTAATCTACATTAGCGCAGAGTAAACCAGTCAATGAACTGTTCTTACAGTTAATAAATACCTTGGCCCCTGGTATCTCTGTTTAGTTAGCACACAGAATGCATCGATTACTTCTTTGACTCTAAAAGAATGTTAAATTGAATTTAAATAACATGTTTATTGATGGCTACTCTTTTTTTTAATGTCTGCACAGTAGGCTAGTGATTGGACTTAATGGGTTTTCTGCAGAGGTCTGCACTTACAAAATACTGTGCTGTTCTGTATCTCTAATGTTTTAAAGTAATAGTTACAGCATAGAAAGTTTAGATATGATGTGTAACAGTGACTGAGATATTGTTTCTGATTTTCCCATCTCCCAGTTAGGCAAGGGAGAGGACAACCAGCAAGGAAAGGAATTTGCTGTGGAAAAAAGAAAACACAAGGATGTTACTGGTTAGACAGGTTACCCAAACTTGTAGCAGCACCACAGTGATGAGTATGAATTTCAAACGTAAACCATCTAAAACAAAATTAAAAACAGAAGTACTAGCAACTACTTTTTATATATTGGAAGTTTTGTAGCTGATGAGTATATTAACTAAAAAAACTATTCAGTACACTAATAAAATTGGTAAATAATTGCATCCCACTTTTAGTTAAACGGGTAGGAGGGTCAGAAGAGAGATGTAAGTTTTCCCGGCAGGAAAGTGAGAACTTATATTAGGACAATTGTTATTTCTTTAAAATGACGTGACCCAAGTATTAAAATCTACTGATTAGAAACAATACAGTAAAATACGATAAGAATATGTGACTAATACAACAGTATTCTGTAATCTTAAATGTATACAAAATCCCTTGTAGGGATGTGTGATCACCTGCATTTGGAGGAGACCAACCATATAGTTTTATTTTGTATTCAGAGCTTTTGGAAATTATAAATAAGGTATTGAAAGAAAAGCTCAATTCCAGATATTATTCTATACCAAACCAAAATCCACACTTTTTTTTTAGAACATGTTCATTCTTGCACACCTATTTTGAAATTAGAACAGCAGGACTAAATTCCCCAAAAAAATATAAGAAGTAGCATGTAAGTGAATTTAAGTAACTTCAAATGAGGTTTATAAAATGTGTATTTCGTTATCACAATAATCTACAGTTGTCTTTTTTAGCTGACTGAAGGGAGGGCAGTTTAGTTTACAATACACACTGAAACAGAAGTAGGATATATTCTAACAGAGTATATATGCAGATTTACTGGAGTGTCATTTGTCATATTTCTGTGTACATAAAAATATCATTAATATTACAAAGTTGAGCACTCAAGAATAAAGAACGCCAGCTTTAATTTGACCCACTTGTACATAAAAGTTGACATAGCTTTTTAATTATGCCATCAAATGCTCTTATGTCTCACTGTGCTCTGAGACTGAATTACTGTTGCGCATTTAAAGAGACTTTAGTCAGTAGGACTGCTGGTACATATGTTGAAATTAGAAGTTTTGTGCCTTATCCAGGATATTTAAGGAAAAGAAAGGAATGATTAAAACAAACAGAGTACCTCTTTAAAAACTGGGTCTTATACGTGCTTTATTCACAGGGTTGCTATGTCATGGTAACAAGTACCTTCAGACAAGGTTTGTGCAAGTTCTTGTTAACACTGCAGTCCTCGTTTCTTGTATAGCTGGGTTCAGCTCCTTTAGGTCTTCTTTCAACTGCAACTATAGCCCATGGGAGCTTGAACTGAGAAAACGGAATACCAGGTACTCAAGACTGACTTTTTTTTAATCTGGGGCTGAGTATTGTATCAAATTAAGATTCTTCTGGTGCTGTTATTGTGAAAAAAAAAAAAAACAAACAAAAAACAAACAATTTTAAAATATCAATGCCAAAGATTATGTTCCATGTCAGGAAAATAAATATTTTAAAGTTTTATATTTGTCTTTCCTTTGTCGTAAGAAAAAATAGTAGTAGTAGTCTAACAGTAAATCTTCCAACATTGTGCAAACATAAACAAAAAGATGTTCATCTGTATTGTAAGAGAGCACATTTAAAGATAGAGAAAATATTTTAGTTTTTCTTCATTCATTTTTTATGGGTTTTAATGAGTTTCATTCTTGTTTAACGAGATGAATTAATCTTTTTTTTTTAAGAAGTGAATTAATTTGAATAATTTTTATTTAAAAATGCACCACTTTGCAACTTGAATATTCTTCTACTAGTTTTACCATAAGAATTGCTCAAGACTCTTCCTACTGTAAATCATGTAATGTTAGCATTTCCTACAGGAGACAGAGGGCTGCATCTCAGTTTCACAAACTGAAAACGATGCTTGGATATCCCATTTAAAATCATAAACAACCCTATTTACTCATCTTCACTCTCTCGGGGGAAAAAAAAAATAATTCTTGTTTTATCTACCTTGAAAGAATAGTGATTTTTGACAGAGCAAATATAGTGTTCCAGTTTGGTAAATAAAATAAAATATATAACTGACAGCAGTTTTCCTATGGAAGCTTCTAAAAGTTTAGATATATTTTTAGAAAAAAAGACAAAAGTGTTAAAAAACACCATCAGCCAACCTATATCTTAGAATTATATGAAAAGGAGGCTAAAATGTCCTTTTGATACTATCTCCTTGAAGATATTAGAACAAGTGCTACGTACTACTGTGATGTCATTCCCAATATTCCTATTTATTGCTCTTTTATTGAGCCATAAGGGATACTGTCCTGGTTTGAGGTAAAACAGAACCAATTTTCTTTTCAGTGATTTCACTTTTCAGTTAAGTCTCTTTTAACTAACTGCACTCTCTGAAATAAACAGCATACTTCAAACTGGAAGAGGGTAGATTTAGATTAGATATTAGGAAGAAATTTTTCACTCTGAGGGCTGTTAAGCACTGGAACAGGTTGCCCAGAGAAGCTGCGGAAGCTCCATCCCTAGAGGTGTTCAAGGCCAGGCTGGATGGGGCTTTGAGCAACCTGGTCTAGTGGGAGGTGTTCCTGCCTATGGCAGAGGCAGTTGGAACTAGACGATCTTCAAGGCCCCTTCCAACCTAAACCATTCTATGACTCTATGATTCTATGATTCTATGATTCTATAATTCTATGATTTTAAGACTTAAGAAAGGTCTTATAAAAATATACTGGAAAGAAAGAGGAAGGAAGAGTAAAGAACTTCTTCTGTAGATCACGTGTAGCCCATGTATGAAGTGGATATGAGAGACTGACTTCCAAATAAGGGCTTTATGGATTCTAACATGCATATGGAGTGAACTTAATTTCAATCCAATTATGTGTTTATATCATGAATTAGCTTAATGATAGACTGACAAATTGAAAACTGAGGCCACGAATTCAACTGCTATGAAAAATACTTGTCCTCATAACCTCCAAAGTGTTAGCAGAGGAGGAGGATACTTGAGCCGTTCATGTGAATCCCTATGACATGGTTCTCGGTACAGTACTGCGATGAACAGACCTTTGTTAAGTGGATTAAAGAGGTGTACATAAAATGGCATTCAATCAAAACTAGAACACTAGAGCCAGACTATTCACAGGTTTAAAAGGATGTTTGAAAACTAGATAGGTAATTAAAAAGAATGAAAAGATGATTCAAGAATGGATGCTTGTCTCATCAGAAAGCAGATTCAGAGGTAAAGGTTTAGAGCATATAAATACATCCACACGGAGAAAGTACTGGATCATACCTAGCTAAACTAACAAAGGAAGGCATTATGAACGCAAAGAACCAGAATCTGTTACCACAGCTGAAAGAAGGAATGGCTTTATTAAGTGTTTTAACAAGTTTCAAAGTTGACATTGAATTCTCCATCTCCTCATTCCTTCAAATTGAGATTGGACGCCTGTCTTTGATTTGAGCTGTAATCAGGTTTAAATTATTATGTACAGCCCAGGGGTAACAACAAGATTTCTAGTTTTAGGATATGAAACCTAGATCTAATGACTGATTATATAAAAAGACTTCATTCTACCAGTTCTTTTTCTGTCTTCATTGCTGTGGAAAAAAACTCCGAAGTAGCAAATCTTTTATTTAGCACTGGAAGTGTCGGATTCCAGAATTTGGCACTATTTAGTAGAAGAGTTTCTAAAGCAGGTTTCAACTCTTCTGCAGAGGGCAATTATCAAGAGAAATCTTGGTTTCTTAGAAACTGATGTACAGGTTTTCACAATAAATATTTAGAATTCACATACTGCCCCCTGGGTAGCAATATGGTAATAGAAAACAAGGGTAGTGTGTTTGCTTCAGCTGCTGTGTTTGAAAGCAATCCACTGCAATCCCATTGGACTAGATGAAGCTCTTAAAAATGTTAATTTTTCTGTGTAGAGTAAGAAGCAGTAAAGCCCTGCAAGTCTACATAGACTTGAGAGCTGAATTAATAAGTTCTATTTATATTTGGGATTTATCCACATTTTAAACAGTTCTGTACTGGGAGAATATCAAGTCATTGTCAAATTTTAGATACTAATCACTGGGTTTACAACAAAAGAGAATCTATCCTTTCATAAAAATTTAGGAATTTTAATGTTTCTCAGAAGACTGAAAAGAAAGATTACTTGTTAGATATGAACATGTTTTAAAGAGGTTGCACCTCCTGTTTGTTCCTGTTTATTTCAGAAACTTTTACTTCTCAGGAATGGTAACAGCTTCCTGTTTGTTCAATGTAAAGTAGATAGAACGGGAGCATTTTTCCATTATTTAGAAGTCTTTATACAGCTGATTTGCATGTTTTGTCTTGAGCTTTTCTTAGTAAGAAGCTGGTATATGAAGCATAAAGTCCATTGATACAAACGTGGTCAAGTTTTCTCCTCTCATTATTCTAGAATTATGACTGATTTTATTAACAAACAAAACCACCTGTATTTATCTCTGATGCAGAACTGATGTACAGTCTTAAGGTATCATGATCTGATAAAGTCAGGCAACAGATATGGAATTCATAATTGGAAACAAGACCTTTCCATTCTAATAATCAACTGTGACCTGTGTAAAATAAACTGTGAAAATTCTCCATCTGAAGAAGAGCATATTTTTCAGAAAAAAAAGTCACAACTATCCTTGATTTAGTGTTCTCCAGTCCTTCAGAGCCTTTTGTAATCTCTTCCAATGGTTAATTATCCTTATTGTTAAAATCAAGCATCTTATTTCCAAGCTTGCATATGCGTAGCTTCAGGTACCAGCCATAACTTGCTCTTCTTTCTTTGTCTAGAAGACTGAAGAGTTGCTATCAGACTCCAATTCCCAGTAGGTGCTTACAAACTGTTACCAAGTAATCCCACAACTTCCTCTTTGGTAATATAAACTGATCAAAATTTTTGATATCTGATTTTTTTTTTTTTTCCAAATCCTCTGCAAATCATATTATCTTCTTGGTTACGAACTAAAATTGTGAAATAGGAAAGAGCATTACAGTAGTAGATGTTTGCTTGTTACTTCCTTACCACTGTAACACAAGCTCATATTAAGCGGGTTACCCATTGGTCCCCATGTCACTTGATGCAGTGTTTGGTTTTGTTTGCTTTGTGGTGTAGACATGTCCTGGGAGAGTGCTAACGAATTTTGTTTGGATGGAAACCAGTTAATGTAAAATAGAGAAGCATAGATACAGTATGAGTTTGTGTTTTCTATGAGTTTATCCAGTTACAGCTGGCTAACATCCTTCCTGCCAATCCAGAGCACTGAGTGCCGCAATGTCTCTTATGATCAGACTTTGTCAAGAATTCTAACAAAAACAACAGAGGAGCTGTGTCCAATGAATCTTGCGAGAACTAGTCCCCTTCAAGACAGGTAGGAGAGGCTTCCAGTCAACTAAAGCAAAGGAACACTATACCTTGGGATACACTTTTATAGACCACCCTTTCTGAAAGGTACCTTCGTGATAATCAAGAACAAATGCCTCTTTTTTTCCTTTCTGGAATCGATTTTTACATTTTTGTTCTGGGAGTCTTATTTCCTGTACAATTCCTGTACAATTATAAAACAAGTCCATAGAATCACAGAGTCACAGATTAGTTTGTGTTGGAAGGGACCTTTAAAGGTCATGTAGTCCAACCCCCCTGCAATAAGCAGGGACACCTTCAACTAGATCAGGTTGCTCAGAACCTCCTCCCACCTGACCTTGAATGTTTCCAGGGGTGGGAATGGAAATTCCAGGATGCTCATCTACCACCTCTCTGGGCAACCTCTTCCATTCCAGTGTTTCATCACCCTCGTGAAAAATTTCTTCCTTCTATCTAGTCTAAATCTTCCCTATTTTGGTTTAAAACCATTACCCCTTGTCCTATCACAACAGGCCCTGCTAAAAAGTCTGTTCCCACCTTTCTTGTAAGACCCCTTTAAGTACTGAAAGGCCTCAATAAGGTCTCCCCAGACCCTTCCCTTCTCCAGGCTGAACAACCGCAACTCTCTCAGCCTGTCCTCATAGGAGCGGTGTTCCAGCCTTCTGAACGCTTTTGTGGCCCTCGTCTGCACTTGCTCCAGCAGGTCCATGTCTTTCCTATGCTGAGGGCTCCAGAGCTGGATGCAGTACTCCAGGCGGGGTCTCATGAGAGTGGAGTAGAGGGCCAGAATCACCTCCCTCGACCTGCTAGCCATGCTTCTTTTGATGCAACCCAGGATATGGTTTGCCTTCTGGGCAGTGCAGTTGTTCTTCAGGGCGTTTAAAGAGCCTGGGAGGACTGAGCAATGAAGGTAAATAGATCAAGAGCAGAACCTTGCAGAAACCATGCAGAAAACCCAAGAACTTGTTCCAGAACATGCTTTTGTAGCAAATAGAGAGGTAGAAAGTACACAAGGGCATGGAATTTCCTGGCCTCAGTGTTAAACAAAGGCAGTATGTCCTCAATGAACTTTCCCTGAGACATTAGAGATTAGTGGTAATTTGTCTAATTTTGTGGCTGAGAGGCCGTTCAAGGCCAGTTTTGGGAAACACAGATGAAGAACAGCACCATACCACTCATGGCATGTGGTCTAAAATTTGTTTACTGAGCAGGTTGGGTACATATCTATCTATTTATCTATCTACGTATCTATCTATCTGCATATACACACACAAACACATATATATAGATGATAGATGGGCGGATAGTGATTTCTGTTCTATGACACACTCACAGAGCCTCCCTACTCTCACACCAGCTAGTTCATACATCAGGTCTGATGGACCCAGGAGAACAGGATCCTCACACCAGCTGGTTGCCTCGTCAGGTCTGCTGGTGGCTTGGCTTCTCTGTGTTCCACCTTGTGCTGTTTTCTACACCTTGTATTTGATGTCTGTGTATATTCCCCCTGAGGGTCTATTTTTTTAATGTTTTATATCTTTCTACATTAAATCACTGACATAAGATGCTGATGGCCTTAGCCCCAGACTGATTTCTGAACAACCAAATCTGACTGACCACCTACATGTGGCTTGAATATAGACAGCTATGCCAGTTTCTGACACCACTTGCTGGATCCAGAGCAGCATATTTTGCTTTGGGAAACAGTTGTGGAGGTGCAGCAATAACATAGCAACTCTTTGCCTATAACAAGTGATTGATGGCCTTGTGCATAACAGGGGGTTGTTTCTTTACTAAGGGAACTTGCTGTGCAGAGATAGTCATATTCAAAGCACTTAAGTTTCATGCTGGCTTCCAGATCGGTACAGACAGGTATTGCTCATCTGCAAAGAGCATTTGTATTCCTTTACAATGAACATACTGAAAGGTGCCAGCAACTGTATTTGTGTTTGTATGCAATTTAATTTAAAAATGCTTAACCTGACAAAAACAGTCATGTAAAATATACAGTACTGTGTGTTGTGCATATACAGGATATTGTTACCTGCAGCTGGGAAATTCATTTGAATTTTTTAATGGCTGGTTTTAGTGCCTAACATTGTGAAAGTTGGGTTCTTTTGTATTTAATAAATATGGTCAACATGGATATACCTAGCCTATGTGGTAAAGAAGAATAAACTTTGAAAATATAGTTTGACTACTTTTTTTTTTGTTGTTTTAGCAATACAGTAGCAATCTCTGTTTTATTTAATAATAAGAAACTCCAATCTGATGCAGCTTCATATAAAGAATGAAGCCAATAATTTTACCAGTTGGAGAGCTATGCTTCAGTGATGTTTGTAGGAGGTACTAAGCCTGATTTACTGGACAAGCTGTACAAGATCCAAAAACATTGGAAGGTGTGGAGAAAGTAAATTTTGAAAAATAAAGTATGAAAAATTAATGAACAAGTAATCATTTTTAGTCTCAGCATGTTACTAGAAATAGAGTACCTCTGTCCCACCCAGCAGCTGCATCGTGTACAAGCTCTTGAAAGTGCCTGTGGGGGTGAGGGGAATGTAAATCACCAGTTGAACAGTAACAAAATAGTCAGAAATATAGTCAATAGGTATGTAAAATACATCAAAATAAAAGAATGTGGGAGCTCTTTATTCCATTATTAAAAAAATCATAGAACCCCAAAATTTGAAGATTTTTTTAAATGATGTGTCTCAATTTTTGGTTTATTACTATGATAAAAGATCAATACAGAAGAACATACATCGTTTTCAGAGCCAACACAAAAATACTAGTATCTTAACTTATTTTAGAGGTATTTCCAGTAAAATATTTCTTTGCTCAATGGAGTTGAAGATAATTCTCGCTAAATCAAATACAACATCTGTATTTATTTATTTTTAATATTCCTAATTATTATTTTCTTAATTATCTAGTCACACTTAACAGAATTACTGCCATGAAGCTACCATGCTGAAAAACATCCCATTTCAACTTTAATTCAGAACTAAATGTTCTCATTCACTGCTACAAACTAGTATTTATTTTCTTGAAAGTATTCCCTTAGCAGTACTCTTTCAAATTACTTTTTTCATATAAAAGAGATCCCCATTCAGTTTCTAATCACTGTATCTAATAATTAGCTTTAACAACACTACAATAAAATAGTGCTTGCTGTGCTTATTTTATTTTAACTGTTGATGACTTTATTTACAAAGAATACTTTGTAGATCTTACCAAATTGCTTGTTCTGTTTTTGTTTTTTTTTTTTTTTTAATTACATTTAATTAGAATATGCTTCTGCATGGACATTCTTTTCATCAGCTAAAACATGGAGCTTCACTAGTTTTGTATTCAGTTGTTACATGTTACATAAAGGAATTCTATAAAACTGTGCATTTCAATTGCAGACACATTTAATTTCAGTTCTTGTTTCTATAAAGTTGATTACTTATTTACTTTACACCTTGAAATAAGTATCAAGTGAGCCCTGTTTGCTGACTAATAAGCTTCAACCATGAGTCAAAGGAATTTAAAGCATTTTAAAGAGTTCAGTACCTGTAAATCACAACGAGATCAACATTCATTTTTTGTCATTATGTTTTTATTTTTTGCAGGTCAATACAATTTACAGGAAAGATAACCACAATCATATCTTATTTTTCCACTTTATAACATCTTTATGTGTAGTAGTTCACCCTATGATAACAGCATGCCTCAGCTGGCTGCAGACCTCCCATTCTCACCTCTGCTTTTTTTCTAATTTTTTACTTTTTTTTTTTTTTAATTTGAGTTAGGGAGTTTTACAGCTTGAGATAGGGAGATCTACAGCATTTTACTGTGTCTGCCTTTTGAGGTTTCTAGAGTGAGTCTGATGAAAATATCTCAGCTACTGAAACATGAATCTTATCATGGAGCTTTGATTTGGCTTAGATTCAAGTCTTCAAAAAGTTTGAATTTTTCTAGTTTTTCTTGTTTGGTTGTGAATAGATATGAATATAGATCATGAGATTTCAGTACTGGCATTGCTAATTCCAAATTTTATTCAGCTGTAACTCTGAATCAGTCTTTTGAACCTAGCTTAAGCTAGCCAAAGATGAAGTCAGCGGCAGTAGTTAGCAGGTAATGCTGATGAAGTGAAGCTCTCACTGCAAATGGCAATCTGATTGCTTTCCACTGTATAAGTATGGAGAAAATATAACCCTTATCTATTTAAAATTTAAGTACAGCTATCTTCATAAAAAAAAAATCTTTAAAAAATCTGTAAAATTTTGCATTGAATCAGACAGAAAAATGTAGAGGGCAGAGATGCTTATGCAAGATTCCCCCTTTTTATATGTTACCAGTAAGGGGATATTAAATACACAGTGATTATTAATAAATTTAGTATGTTTCTAAATTTCTTAAATCACCACTAGCTTTTGAAAATAATAGTTTAACTTTTAAGGAAAGCAATGGTATTATACATTTACCACATTTTAGTCATCTTTAGTACTATCATTAGGGAAAAAAAATGATGTAATGACAATTAAAAACATTACATTTTGTAATGTTATAACCAAAAAAAAGAACACAATCCCTCATTTTGAAATACAAGATATATTTAAATTAATAAAAGAGATGAACATTTCTAAAAGACATTTTAAGTTACTTGTATATTCCTCTCTGAAGTCTTGACATGGAATCTATTCTGGGCTTTAAAATAAATACTAGTTTAGGGAGATTGTAGATTGGTTCTTACATATTAAAATATTAGGAAGAAAAATATAGCCTAGTAATATTTTTTTTTCTAAATGATAGTCATATTTTTATTTGGTTATACAGAGAGTGTTCAGCAGAACACATCTTTAAGTTTTAGAAAATGTCAGAAAATATCATATACGAGCAGTAAAGATGTTCATCTGAAACCTAAGTAGATAAAGTTCCTCATTGTTCACAGATTTACGTATTTCTCAATTCAAGCTAATTAGCTGTCATGCTACTGCTGGAATAATTTATATTGAAGTGTTGACATACTTGAATTCATAAATACATTTCATCCATTCAGTTTTATCAGTCTTTATGGGTAGTTCATTTTTTGAAGTTGTACAATGACTTCATTCGGTGGTTTTCTTAAACACTAGTATTTTCTTTCCACTGCTGTTCAAACTGCCACTTGTATTTAAGAGTGATCTGTCAACAGACTGAGTTGCTAAAGGAATTGAAAATACATGTATTTCTGTTCTGAAATGCTGGTTTATGTTCAAACCTAATTACTGACAGGTTTTTAGTGAACTGCTGGGAAATAAAACCCCACAACTGATCTAAAATAGAAATTTAATTCCTTTTGAGCAATGATAAATATTGGTAATTGGAGAATAATCTGGCTGAACTGAGGCTCTGCAGTGTCATAGAAACACAGAGCCATATTTCATCCTCTTCTTTTCAGCAATAACAGATTAATGATTTCTGAACTGTATTGATAGTCAGCTGCATACATGTAATTTGATGTCTGCATCTAAGCAGTTGGTGTAGCAAAGTCTGGCAATTACTAGTGCCCCGAGTACTCTATAGCATCTTACAGGTGATTTCTGTAGCACCTGCAGTTAGATTCTACAGCATGAAATGTGATTTTTCTGGCACTTTTCCCCCTTTTGCCCTCCTATGCCTATAGTATTCTCAAATGAAAAAAACAGGAGCTGAACCCATAGAAGGTATACACTATATAGAGAGATACACAAATAAAAATGTTTTGTAAATATACAATGGAGAGAATATATCTGCATAGCTGAAAGACCTATGTCTATTAAACTTGGACAAAAACCACATCTTGGTTGGAATAAACAAAGAACATGGGAAGAAAAAAAATATATGGGATGGAATGCAGCTTATGAATATGGAAGTGTGCATAGGAATAGATTGTGATGTTTGTCTAGAGTTCCGTAACAGTAGCAGGGTGTTTGCACCAAGGTGAGAAAAAAGTATTTCCTTAGGACTTTGCATGGGAGAGGCTTCTTGGCTGCTACCACTACCTGTTGTTGGTGGTGGGGTTTTTCAGCTTTGTTTTTTTGTTACAGTTACGATTGAAAGAATGTTTCTAGATGTTCATTGGATGTTCCTGATGCTTTTCTAATTTATGAAACATTTGTTGGATGGATAAATAAGTTTCTCGGGGGAGGTAATATCTTTTATTAAGCTAACTGCTATTATTAGATAAAATATACAGACTTTTGGGTACCTAATTCATTCTTCTGGAATGGGTAGAAGAAGAAAATATGAAAGCTAAATACAGAGAAGCTGTTCAATTTTTTTTTACTTGCATACTTTAACCATTTGAATGATCCAAGGCAAAAAGCTCGTAAAGTACCTGTTGAGCCTTCACAGGTGTTAAAAAGGAAAGAGGAAATGTCAGTTCTTATGCGACGATAAGAATAAAAACACCTGTGCAACATTAAGGGATTAGCTGGAAGAGAATTGCTATAAAACTCATCTCTCACGTGAATCTAAGATGTTTAGTGTTCAATCTGAATTACTAATTTTAGATTCCAGACTTAGCTTAAGGAGTTGTCTTGTGAGTCTCCCATGAGAATCTTGACTGTAGAGTAATTGTGTTGATTAAAAAAAGAAAAAAATATCTGCCATTGTTGACTGGTGTTTTCTTTCCTCATCAGTCATCTGCATGACTTCATTCTGCTCTTCTGTAGTCATTTATTTTCACTGACAATTTCCTGTAAATGCAATTCAGACATTGTATGAAATGTGTTACATTTTGGGAAGTTCATGGGTAGGATCCACTAATTTCTATGTTAATATTACTCTCTGAGACAAGTATAAAATAAAATTGGATGATCAGACATCACATTAATAGTAGCAGAACTAACAGGACTGGGAAGAAAGTTTGCTGGTTTTATAGGATCTGAGATTATACAGAGCAATATTTATAATTTTCTGTATTGGGTTTGCGTAGCAATGTTTTGGTAGTGGGGGGCTACAAGGGTGACTTCTGTGAGAAGCTGCTAGAAGCTTCCCTCATGTCTGATAGAGCCAGTGCCAGCCGGCACCAACATGGACCCACTGCTGGCCAAGGCCAAGGCAGTCAGTGATGGTGGTAACGTCTCTGTGATAACATATTTAAGATGGGAAAAAAACTGCTGTGCAACAGTAGCTGGGAGAGAGGAGTGAGAATGTGTGAGAGAAACAACTGTGCAGACACAAAGGTCAGTGAAGAAGGAGGTGGAGGAGGTGCTCCAGGCACCAGAGCAGAGATTCCTCTGCAGTGCAGTGAAGATCATGGTGAGGCAGGCTGTCCCCTACAGCCCATGGAGGTTAATTGTGCAGGACCTCACACCAGAGCAGATGGATGCCCAAAGGAGGCTGTGACCCCGTGGGAAGCCCACACTGGAGCAGGTGGATGACCGAAGGAACCTTTGACGCCGTGGAGAGCCCAAGCTGGAACAAGCACCTGGCAGGACCTGTGGACCCACGGAGAGAGAAGAACCATGCTGGAGCAGGTTTGCTGGCAGAACTTTAACCCCCCTGGGGCAGTCTGTTCCTGAAGGACTCCACCCCATGGAAGGGACCTGTGCTGGAGCAGTTCGTGAAGAACTGCAGCCCACAGGAGAAGTTTGTGGAGGACTGTCTCCCGTAGGAGGGACCCCACATTGGAGTAGGGGAAGAGTATGAGGAGTCCTTCCCCTGAGGAGCAAGGAGTGGTGTCCCCCTGTGCTGACCAAGGGGAGGAGGTAGATAATTCAGTAGTAAAGTTGGGCCTGGGAAGAAGGGAGGGATGGGGGAAAGGTATTTTTAAGATTCGGTTTTATTTCTCGTTATCCTACTCTGATGTAATTGGTAATAAATTAAACTGAGGAGGGGATTTATAGAGCGGCTTTGGTGGGCACCTGGCATCCAGCCAGGGTCAACCCACCATGGTTTTGGTTTTGTTCTGTTATGTTTTTTTTTTAAATTAACTTTTTACAAGTAGTATCCAAAAATTCTTCTCATAACAAAATTGCGACTCATTCCGATTTCCAAGAATTCCCATTATACATATAACCAGATCTGTAGACTTTCTGGGTACTTTGTGATCACAAAGCCAAACCCAAATAAACAGAAAATGAAAAGAAAGTGCAGTTTCCTAAAAGAAAGTGCAATGAACATGGTTACATTCCAGAGAATTTTTCTATCTGTCCCTTACTTTGCTTTTCATTTTAAATGTGTATTCATTTGTACATGTGTTTACAAGGTAGAAAGCCTTCAGGGAGAATATATGGGTAACTTTTTACAGAATCACAGAATCATAGAATGGTAGAGGTTGGAAGGAACCACTGGAGATGATCTAGGCCTGCTAAAGCAGGTTCACGTAGAGCAGGTTGGAGAGGTTGCACCCATCCAGGTGGATTTTGAATAATTCCCGAGAAGGAGACTCCACAGCCTCTCTGGGCTGCCTGTTCCAGTGCTCTGTCACCCTCAAAGTAAAGAATTTTTCCTTATGTTCAGATGGAATTTCCTGTGTTCCAGTTTGTGCCCATTGCCCCTTGTCCTGTCACTGGGCACCGCTGAAAAGAGGCTGGCCACATCCTCTTGACACCTGCCTTTTAGATATTTATAATCATCCCCTCTCAGTCCTCTCATCTGCAGGTTAAACAGACCCAGGTCTCTCAGCCTTTCCTCATAAGAGTGGTGCTCCAGTCCCCTGATCATCTTTGTAGCCCTCTGCTGGACTCTGTCCAGCAGTTCCCTGTCTTTCTTGAACTGGGGGGCCCAGAACTGGACACAGTACTCCAGGTGTGGCCTCGCCAGGGCAGAGCAGAGGGGGAGGATGACCTCCCTTGACCTGCTGGCCACACTCTTTTT
The DNA here is from genome assembly GCA_013398815.1 of Ibidorhyncha struthersii. NCBI lineage: Eukaryota > Metazoa > Chordata > Aves > Charadriiformes > Charadriidae > Ibidorhyncha > Ibidorhyncha struthersii. The sequence continues at coordinate 321,523 of VZSZ01002378.1, forward strand.
AATACACCCCAGGATGCAGTTGGGCTTCTTGGCCACAATGACATGTTACTGGCTCATGGTCGACTTCTTGTCCATCAGGACTTCCGGGTCCTTCTCTGCAGAGCTGCTTTCCAGCAGGTCAGCCCCTAACCTGTACTGACGCATGGGGTTATTCCTCCCTAGGTGCAGGACCCTACATTTTCCCTTGTTGAACTTCATTAGGTTCCTCTGCACCCAACTCTCTAGCATTTCTGCTACTTCAGTTCACTAACTTGTATATATTGATTATAGTGCATAAATTGTAATAGTTATAGCAAGTGTTTATGAGGAAGATAACCACAATAAGCAAGTGCAAGTTAATCATGTTAGGTTGTGCTTGTTATTAAGAGCAAGTATAGAATGGTTTCTTACAAATCTTCTTATTAAATTGATCAAAGAAGTAAATTCTGTTAGGCTCTTCTTGTGCTTTCATGTACAATTTAGTTTCTAAGATTTTTTTTCTCTGTGGTGTTGGCAAAATTTATTCAGCCAAGTACCTCATACTGTGCTACTGATGAAAATAATTTATGTGAATCATGAATTCTTTTGTGTGGTTTGTCAGCTCTTCAAGTCCTCCAGTGTGAATGAATGTTTGTTAAATCTCACTACTTTCTTTTCCAAAAAAAGGAAAAACCAAATTTAAAATCAAATAGAAATTCAGGTATGAACGAAAATTCAAAGCTGCTCCTCAAAGTAAACTTTCTACTTCTGTTCTGTGATGAAATAAAACATAGGTTTCTGCATATTTTGTTTTGGTTTTGTGAAATAATGATATGAAGTGAAGTCTTCTTGATATGATTTTGTCTGTTAAGTAACAGTAGCTGTAAATTCAGACAGTGGAGTATTTGTCTTTGAAGCTCCACTATTAAAAACAGAGATACTTCTAGTACAAAGAGCTCTACCTATGCACCCACCTGACTGTCTAACTATATTGTTTTAAAGTGTATAACTCATAAATAAAATGCTAAATAATTTATCTCCATCTGTGCAGCTGAATTTTAACACTATATTACTCTGTAACTGTCAACTCTGTAAACTAATGTGCGTGCTGGAGAAGCTAATCCAGGGAAATTTGACATAACTTTCCAGGTCTTTAAAAATAAAGTGCTGAGTGAGACAATGTCTTAAACAAGTACTCAGTAACGCTTAATTGGGTTATCTGTCTGGGAAGGTATTTGAAGACTGTATTACAGAATGAGGCTTCACTAAATGCACTTTCACTGGCACATGATTTTAATCATGGAGGTGGCATGCAAGTCAACTACTTTGATTTCCTCCAAAATTAGAAATTTTGCATCCACCTGCTTCTATCAGTGCTATTTACTGAATTCTTCCATGTGTTGAGACAGTTTTGGGTGTATTCTTAATATTTCAGGTAAAATATGTACTATGGCTTAAATGAATTCTTTGAACCTTAATTGCCGCAAACAAGCACGTTTGTGTGTTTATATGGAATTGGGCAGTTTTAAGACATAAGAAAATGCATCTAGCAAGCCTCAAAACTTTCTTATTTTCTTTCAGAAAAGTTAGAAGCTTATTTGCACGATTATCCATACTAAGTGCAAGTGCACTGTGAATGGAAATAAAATGGTTTCATTTCAGCAAAGAACTTTTATATACACCTAAATAAGTCTGTGTGTCATCCTATTTGATTTACATGGAATTTTTATATACTTAGGCATTTAGGTAAATATCATAAGAGTGAACACTGCTGTGAGGTAGTAATTGATTATGTTTTCCCCGTCTCTGAGAAACTAAACCAGAAGATTTTGATGTTCAGAGGTGACATCCTTTACCTTTTTTTTTGGCAGAAACTTCCAGCAAGTAATAAGTAATATCAACTCTATTCCAAAACGACAGAAGTAAACTCAAGAAGTGTGGCTTTGCTAAATGCAGATATGTACGTACAACACTCATATGACTCTTTGGCAGATACTTTATGGGGACTCATTTTCCTCCCAAGCTCTCTCTCTCAGGTACTACCACAAGGTCGCTCCTGTACACCATCTAAACATCCACTGTGGTTTTAACATGGGAAACATGTCAGCTTGAGAAGGAAACACTGAATGTATTTACAGTAGCTTATATTTTTTGAGTAAGCTTGTTTTCCACAATCTCTGTCATTAGTATAATTTATATTTATGATACTTTAAATCCATGTTGATTAACATCTATACTAAAAACATACTGATTTTGTTCCATAACTGCAGTATATCTTTTTTTTATCAATTTATTATTTTTTTATATATATTTCTGTGCCTCAAAGTAATGCAAAAGTGAAAAAATACATAGGGCACTGTGAAGGTGTGGGATAATTACTGGAGGTGATTTAGAAATAAGTTATATTCACATTTTGAAGAAGGGTACAGCATTGATGAAACTTTCAGGGGCAGAGTGCAGCTGGTGTGCAAAGGATACATTTCACAAAGGTTCCCTAGGCAATCTTAGATGTTAATGGCATTGGGGGAGTCTGGTGCACTAACTCTAAGAAAAACAGTGCAGAGGATGGAGCAGAGTGGAGACACCGTGGCCAAACTCTGTGATAAAATGGGAACTTGAGGGTCAAATGGAACCCCTGAAGGTCTTATGGAACTGATAAGCTGCCTAATTGTTACCCCGAGCCAACGATCTGTCATTTTTTGACAAAATGCTATCCTTTGGGTGAACTTTGCTCATTATAATGTCGTTATAATACCAAAACACACCTCCATCCCAAAAGCTACCCACCTCCAAGGTGCGACCACTCCTCACGGAGTCTGCGCTCTGAATTTTTCGTAGTCTATACCTTTAAGCAAGAGAATTTTACACCAATCATAACAAAAGTGTGTATGACTAGAGTCCCTCAAGCTCCATCTGAAAGGCAAAATATAGTATAAAAATAGCTTAAGAAAAGAGGGATGTCAGGGATACCAACGCAATCAGGGAAATACCATCTCTGACCACCCCTGACCCCTGGGATCAGTTGACGGGCTGAGCCTCTCTTCCCCCCATAAGGACGCTTGTGGGTAAGATTAGAACACTTGGCTATACCAAGTGCTTCCCCGGGAAACTTAGATATCTCTATAGAGTTGTTTTATAACTTAGCGCATTTGTAGCCAGGCTGTATTACTAACATCTTTAATATTTGCACATGCTTTGCAGACAGTAACTATCACCGGCAATCCAAAAGAATTATGCATCTGTTGCTTCAATAAACTACACTTTTCACCAATCTGACTGTCAGAGTTCATAATGAACGTGACCCAACTCCTGAAGTGTGGCCGTGTTAGTTCATGGAATACTGCTAGATCGAATTGTGTATGGTGTTATAAGTGCATCCGTAATCATGATAGTTCAATATACATAATTTAACATGACAAGACTTCTAACGCTGCACTGGGCATCACTCAGAATCTAAGCCTAGCCACCCCCAGCCCCTCTGATACAGGCTGGAACGCAAGGGGGTTTATTTTCTGCCTAATTATTTTTCCCTTTAATGCAACAGAAGTAAATTCAGAAATAAGAACAATTTTACAAAAAAAAATCAGAAGGGAAAAATAGTTAAATTTGAGTCCTATTGGTTTCACTAATGGAACAAACTCCTAAATTTCCTCCTCTTTTCTTTCTACTCCTACATCACCAGAATTCTTTTTGGTTTTTTTTCTGCTTCCAGGTAAACAGTCACAGGTTATGAATGTGATTTTCTTCACTGGTGGCTTCACACAGGCTTTGGATCAACTGTCAATATGTCTGGTTTGGTTTAGACATGATAGACCAATTGATTTTTACTACTATTTTGGACTTTCCTATATTCTAAGCCACAATAAGCTCCCAGAAGAAAATGTTACCAATATTTTTGTATCTGTGTAATAACTAAACAGGGGCTTTAAGAGTGCCACATCAGATAGGGCATTCACTTTTGATCAGTTCCTCTGATGGGCAAAATTTTCCCTGATGATTCCCCAGGCTGTCTTGTGAGCTCCTCCAACGGAGCTCCACCAAGATTATTAGGGATCTGGAGCATACAAAATATGAGGAGATGGTGAGCTAATTGGGTTTGTTCAATTGGATATACTTTGAGGTGGGGGTTGGACTAAGATTTTCAGGTCTCCCTTACAATATAATTTATCCTATGTTTCTAAGTTTGCTTCCAATTAAAAAGATAGATAGCATTTTCATTTTGTCCCAGTTGATTTTGATTTCATGTTCCCTTTAATTGCAAATTCCACCAGTGGCTGTATTTTCCAACTTCATTCTTTTATGGAGAGCCCAACTTCATTCCATGAGGTTCTATGAAGTTCATGAAACCTACGACTTTCCTATTCCTTTGCTTGCCATTGCTACTAGGATAAATGAACACTGAGCAGCAGTGCTTCTTAATGATATGGTTATATGAAGCCCTATCTAAAACAGATAAAGTGCCAGAGAAATCTCACAGTTTTTTTGTTGAGAAAGGCAGAATTGTGGAATATATGTATATTCTTGTTTTCACCTGGATGCAGTCCTGAGTAATGTGCTCTAGGCAATCCTGCTTTAGCAGGGGAGTTGGACTAGATGATCTCTAGAGGTCCCTTCCAACTCTGAAAATTCTGTGATTCCGTGGTTCCATGATATGAAATGTAGTGCCATTGGGAACTGTAGGACCTGCCGTGATTTGCAGTGATAGAGTGACCCTGTTTGTTTTAAAAATTCTATTGCATTCTATTATTGCATGAAAATCATGGAAAAGTTTACTTTTTCTTCTGTCTTATCATTCACATTTCTGTAAGCCTTTATAACAAGGTTTTAAAAAACGAGCATGCAATCAGTATCTCTTAAAATGGATATAATGCATCAAGTTAAGCCTTTTTAAAACACGACGCCGTCTCTTTTAATGCTATAGCAAATAATCATTAAAATGGTTTTGATTGTAATTTACACATGTACCTGAATGTGAATGTAAATACTATAAATGAATCCTTTTCATATTCCTGGTAGCTTATGAATTTATTTGCTAATGCCTCATTTACAGACATCAGCTGCATGATTGACAGTGTTAATTGTAGTGGAATTTATGTGAGACATAAGCTTTTCTCTGGAGCCTTGGAGTCAATATTTATAGTTGCTACACAACCTTTGAAATGTGTGAGGGTAATGTGATTTTATTTTTTTGTCTTTGCAAGCGCTAGAAGAGCGCTGTGTTGTAGTACTAGAGTCAGCAGATCATTCTGAGATGTTTTAAACAACTGTTTTCTAAAAAACTGGCAATGACAGCGTAGTCCATCTTAATGACTACATAAGTTAGAAACATAAATGGAAGTGTGTCTTTGGATTATAGCTGTCAAAAATTTGTGCTTTGGTTTTATTAAAGTATCCAGAAATAGAATTTTTAACAGCTGTCTGTGTTTCCAGATACAAGTTTAGTATAAAGTTTACTGTAATGTTTATTCTTTCCTCTTCTGTGATATCTCCCCATGCCATATTCTGGTCCATGAGTGTTTGGATTTATTTGGGCTACATGTTTCTCTGAAATGCCACTATCTGAAGGAAAAATGTCATGTGTTCATCAGAGAAGGCTGTTTTATTAAATGTCTCTCTATTGTTAGAAAGCATTTGTACTGCTTTTACTTAAAGAAGTCCCACGCATATGGCAGATTAAAAAATAGGTAAAGTCCATACTGACAGGTTTTATTAAGCGTAGATGTTGCAGCTTGTTGCTGTGTTAGTCTGACAAAATGCAGTGCCGCTAGAGTCTGCAAGAGCTACAATGAATGGCTTTCAATAAATGTTTTATCAATTTTTTGCGCATCCTAACCTTAACTGTATTTAGTGCTTTTTGGTATATCAAAACCACTGTCTTCTAGCTCTTGGGATTCTTTGGCCTCAAGCTTTGTTTAAACATCAGCAAATCTTTTCTTTTATTTTTTTTTCCTTTTATTAAGTGTAAATAACTTTTCAGCTGTACAGTAAATGCATCAAGTTAAAAACAACAAAAAAAAAGAAAACAAAAAATTCCCCATGGCATTTTTTATATACTCCTGGTATTACAAAAGATCATCTAGGTCATTGAGTTAATTTTCTTTAGTCTCAAGCACTCTCACTAATTCAAGAGAATGAAGACAATACATTCTGAAGCACTGTCACACCTTATACTATCTAACAACTACTAAAATCTCAAGATTTTCAGGCTGAAATAGAATGTCATACAGGAAAACAGCAGGAAAGACTAGGGATGTTGTTAAGAGGTCCTGCAGAGACTCAAATCCTCCATGGAAGCACATCCTGCTATGGACCAGAGCAAGTCCTAAACTGGGTTGTCTTTACTGATTTGATGAGAATGAAGACTTATTACCTGACTTCAAATATAAATTAATTCTGAGTGACAGCTGACAAAGAGATCTTAATTTCCACTGAGGACATTCAGTCCCGGTGAATGTTTCTCTAGTTGTGGCTTAACTCTTGTGTTTCAGAAGGGGATCAAGAAATATTTGGTGAAGGATGATAGGGGTAAGAGGAAAAAGAAGTACATTCTGAGCATTTTCAAATTGTCTGTAGAAGCTCTGAAACATAGAACTAATAGGATATAATATAATGAAAAAAAAAAACAGCCTCAGGCACAATAGATTACTTCGACCCCACTTGAAGTTACAACAGCTCAGAAATTGAAATTGAGAATGTTTATAGAGACTTCATTGTACATTCAGAATTGTCTCTGTTTCATAAAGTTAGTAAACTTTCAGGAATTTACAGAGCTAATATGCCAGGATTCATTTCTAGGGCATTTTTTTTTTTATCCTAGGGTATTTGTTTCATTCTAGAGGATCTTGATTTGGAGACAAACCTGTCTTTGTGTACCCATTTTGTCCTTGGGTGTTCCATTCAGATTTATATTTCAGTTCAGAAACTCGATGTTTACTATCAATATTGAACACTGTCTGTAAAGAATTAATGACTATCATAACGTTGCTTTAGAAAAGCTCATATTCTTCTGGCATGGATAAAAAGCATTTTCTTTTGGCTATCTAGTACAAAATTCTAGAATAAATACCATGGTTTTAATTTAAATAAAAAAGTTTTCTGTTGAAAATGAAATACAGGTTTGCATGACAGATTTAAAGACTTAGCAAATAAACTCTTTAAAAACTTAATTTTTTTTTCAAATCAATATGCACTGACAGTTTTAGATCAACTTGAGAAGAGATAATGAAATAAGAGTTATAATGATTTATTACTAACTCTTAATAGAAACTGGACATGACAATATGACATTTTGGAGTCATTTGTTTGAAAGATCTTTAAGCCTATTTTTGAGACAATCATGAACACTGAATCCCAGCCCATACCTATATATAATATGTATGCCTATCCTTGACTTGAAATTTAAGACGAAAAGAGATGCTTATATTCCATGATAGCAGTTTGCAGTAAAGAGAAGGTAACATTCCAAACCTTCTTTTGGACGTACAAGGTTTGTAACTTTTGCTGCAGTTATGGAAATGAAGGAAAAACACCCCTATTTTGTGTTAAGTCATATGTTATATTGTTGAGCAGATCCAGAAGGTTTGAGAATCTTTGAAATGGTATGTTATATCACTTTTCCAGTTTGGGTGATCTTTAAAAGGCATGGCTAATTTCAGCACTGATTTATTTATTTATTTTTTAGTATAAAAAAAGTTTGATAATTCCTAAAGCTGTGCAGAGAGGTTTCACAGCACCAATGACTCTTCAGACAAGTCTGCCATGGTGTTCCATTTCACTGGAGCACATCTACTCACAGTGCAGGCTTCTGCTGCCTGGTGGTCTTTAGAAATTGCAGTCTGAGCCAGCATTTGCAGAGTTAAAGCCTTTCACAGCGTCAAGGAAAATTTTGCCTGATGTTTATGGCTACTTCCTAATGGACCCCCTTTTCTGCTGAATTTATCTACCATCTAGTCCATCTATTACTCTTTATTGCCAGCCTGTGCAGGCACCAAAGCACTCTACTTAGGAAAGGTACTATTTTGTTCCCTTTTTAAAAACGTATTTGAAAATTTCCAGGTTACTTATGTGTCATCTTGCTCCACACCATGAAGGAGGCAGTTGGACTGTGGGGAAGTGAGAAGGACAGCAACTAACTACTGCTCTCTGTGGCACCTATGGCTCTCAAAGTGATCTACCAGCCTGATTCCATAAGCACTTTCCAGCCCAACTGAAGGTGGAGTGAGGAGGGAAGTCCATTAGATACAGTGCATTAAATACAATTAAGCAGTATATTTATTTTCTGATATTTTCTGTCTCCTTTCTTACTTTATGCTTCTTTGTATTGTGGCATGGGAAGTGATCGGTGCTAAGATGATAAACATTTACTTAATAATTATTTTACTCATAATTGTTTCTTCATTATTTTACTCAATCTAAAAATCAGAGGTGCTGTCTGACAGAAATATTATTGGGTAAATCACATTGGATAATTACAATTTGAATTTTTCACTTTACCTAGGACTAATTAAATCCTTTCAGAGTTTGTGTATGGAACGCTGTAAAAAAAAATGTTGTAGACAAAATAGAAAAGCTGGAGATCTACCATGCAAATTATGAAGAAGAATTTAGCATTTTAATTATCTCAGAGTTAGAAAGTTGAATTGAAAATAAAAGGCTTCAGGCTGTTTTTTTTTGTTGTTTTTAATAACTTCTAGCAAAATATTTAAGAACTACCATCAACATTATAATATTTATTAAATGAAGCAATTAATTTAATTTCTCATTAGTTTTAAGGAACTCTCTGTGTACTTATGATTTATAAAAATTCTCTCTCTAATCTATTTTATCTATGAGCACAATTAATTTTCTTAAGTAAGTATTTAGCTTTGGCTCATCATATTTAAAAAGAATTATTGGCCTTTCACTCAACTTTTCAGTTTGATACCATTCTATTGAGCAACATACAGACAGATTTTTCATGAAATATGTTTATCTAAAAAATTAGGAGTCTTTCAAATTTTTTGAATATATTCAGAACAGCCTATTTTCAGCTTCCCTACAGTAATTGAAATTTGAAATATTTTTATCAATTTTTTAATATTATCTAGAAGTTAGCTAACAGAGCTTTCTTTGGCTGGTTTTTCTTTATTTTCAGGGTTTTTTTTTCGTTGGGTTTTGTTTGTTTTGTGTTTTTTTGTTAGAGTGTAATCGTACAACCAAAATTCATACACAACCTTATGCTGTACTGAGACTCTCTGACATCAGTTGGAGGTCAGTGACTGTTTAGGTTGTTCATGTGTGTGTGTGTACTTAACATTGCCTATGAAACGGTTGGCTGTGAAAGTTGTTTGTTAGGTAAGACGGCGTAGAAAACTGAACGCGGTAATGAAAAGAAAGCAAAGAAAAAACTGTAGAAATTAAGACATTTTCAATGTTCATAATTTCTAGAAACAGAATTTCAGAATTGATTAATGAAATAACTGACATAAAATGTTTAAAAAATCAAAATACCATCAGAGAAATAAAATTTTATTAAAATCTCTCACTGAACTGTTTATTATAATGGGAGAAAATCACGCAGAATAATGGAGGCAACCCTTCTGAATTTGTCTTATTTTGAAATTAATAGATCATCAACATAATTCTTGTCAAATAAGCAGCTTCTGGATATTTAATTTTTAGAAAAGCTTAACCTTTTTCTGTATTATAACACTTACTAAATCCAGCTACCTGTTTGGGATTATTTTATTTTCCTTTCTTTTTCCATGCCAAAGGATACTAGTTAATTTCTGAATTTCTTGCGATAGGACAGTAGGACATTATACACAACTAGAGGATAATATACGCTGTTCATTTTTAGTTCTATTGTTGTTAATTTTAATTTTATTTTTATCTCAGATGCAGGTAATTTGTTGTTTATTTTTGTGTATTGCCAAAATGCACACTCATCTAAAATGGTATTATTTCCCTTGCCTTTTTCATTATTATGCTGGTCCCTCACTGAATCCAGTATTTTTCCATTTACTAAGACATAAAAAATATTTTCATTAAAAGAAAACTAAGTGGGTGGAAGGGGAACACCAATTTGGCAGCACTTGACAGCAAGTGGCAGTGATTCAACTATAGTAGTTACCAGTGAATTGATGTGTGATTTTCTAATAAAGACAAACGAAGACATCAGGATGATAAATTCTTTATCCCCTAATTAAAAATACCAGCAGTAGGGTTCTAATGAATGCAAAAGTGTTGCTGATAGTTTTGTATTTGTCAGTATGTCCACATATTTTAAAATTATATTAGTAGAACAAGAAAATGCAAAACCCCAGTGATTTTTAAACATATTCAACTTCATTCTTTAAGGCCCATAATCTGAACAAATATATATGAGTAGTATTCCTACCAGTAAGCCTGGAGTAAAACTCTTTTTCTCCAATAGGACTGGAGAATGCAAGACTACGGAAAACAGAAATCATCTGTGAGCTAGATACCAAACATTGACACAGGCTGAACTTTGAATAGGCATGTAAGCAGTGAAGTCTGAACTAAAACTAAGTGTTGGACGATAATAGCTGGTGTAGAAAATAGTAGGAAATTATACAGGAAGGAAAACATAAGCAGCACCTGTATGTTTATCTGATTATTAATTTCGTAGGGGTCCCGATGTTTCCTTTTCCCTGTGTTTAAAACATAGAGTGCAGAGGCTATTAGAACCTATCCCCTGTACAGAACTTACTAGAGCACACATTGTTACTACAGGAACAGATTATTGAGTGACTTGAAAAAAATTAAGATTGATGTTTTAACCTAAATCTCTGTAGCTTTTAGGACTGGTTTCTCCTTTTGGGAGTTATGTGAAAACAAGCACTAAAATGTGTTCTTATTCATTTCAGAGGGACCATTGTCTTAATTATTTTCATCCACTGGTTTTAATTCATGGAATTAACTAAAGAAGAGTTGGAAATCTCCAGTCTTACATTTCTTTTCTGAATTTCATCAGCCTGATATTTAGGTACTTTTTTGTGTTTCTAGAGAGAAGTGTGAAAAAATATATGTACATGTGCTTGAGAACTATATGAGAGGTTTGTTTCCCTTTTTTGTCCCCTTAACCACACAGTATTTCTTATTGTATTAGAATTGCGGAGGCAGTAAGATGTCCACAGAAACAAACCCTTCATTGATAACATACGTTAAAAGTTTGTGCTTATTAATTAAACACAATCATGTACTTTCAAAGAGAGTTTTCAGGATACAGTGAATAATTTTGTGAAAAAGTTTTTAGCATGAAGTTTCTGTCAGTTTATCAAATACTTTGTAAATCCTGTCTCGCATCAGAACTAATTGCCTTGTTTAAGATCTGATTGGGATGGGAATAATTTTCATCATTAGAAAACATTAATATATGGCATCTTACTTGCTAGCTGTGTGTTTTCAAAACTGGAACTCCTAAAAATATTAGTATGCTTGACAGTAACCTAGATAGTGTTTAATTAACACAACTGGTGCAACATATGAGCAGATTAAAATTAGTGTGTTTTCTCTTTTATACTTCTCCTGTGGCCGTCATCCATTAGCCTTTCCTGTTTCCAGGCAACCCTGGTTCATTCTGTCCCAAATGAGATGTTGGTACATGTTGTCTTTTTCCAGTCTCTTGCTTCCCAAGAGTATTCACATTCCTATGACACCTTCTTACCTAATTTTTATGTTCAAGTTTAACATTATCTTGGTGTTAATGGTGATGATGGGCAAATGAGAAACTAAAATAATTTATTTAATCTGTAATTAATACTATATTCTAATAGTCATACTTTGTTAATAATGTTTTGCTACACTACTGTTTTCAAAACTGGAGTTCTAGAATACATGGATCAAGTTTTATAAAGTAGAATCCCTTCCTCCTCCTCTGTACAGATGATCTTGTTCAGGCTGTTCTGTAGAGCTGCAGATACTGAAGGTGTGGCAGCGAACATCTTACTGTTTTCTCAAGACAGCCGCAAGCTTCTGGCTTCCTCAACATCTATGGCACTACTCAACATCTCATAACTTACTCATGAGACATCTCACACATGAAATGGTCTTCAACATATGTGGCACTACTGAATGCACACAAAAAAAATCTAGCTTGCACCTGTGGAAATAATGTTAGGGAAGATAACTTTTTTTTTCATTATTTATTTAATCAGATAGGTTATTCTGTCCAGAACACAATAATTTACAGTTTCCTCTGTAAATATTATACCTAGTTCTGACTTCAGTAATTAGCACACTGCAATTTGGCATAATCTCTGCATGCTTAGTCTGTTGTGTTATGTTTTTCAGGACCTAGGGCACTGGTGGAGTTTGAGTAAAATTTTCAAAAATAAGTGAAATTAAGTAAACAAATATTTTCAAAAGAAAATACACATTCAACCAGCTAGTATGAGTATTGAAACCACACAGTTTAAGACACAAAGTGGTGTTGATCCTTTGTTCATATTCTTCAAGGAAAAAATAAATAAAAGTTGTACCTTACATGTTATCAAGACCTATAAAACTAGGTTTTGTATTTGCACAAAAGCAGTGCAGTAATACAATAGCATCACAGTATATATAATTTCCAATTTATTGCATCTTTTCTATTTTGAGAACATAGAATAAATGTCAGACTAAAACCAGCTACATATTGTAACTTCATTGCTCAGTCTGTCGGCCACTTCCTTAATTTACAAAATGTCAGCCTAAGTTTTCAGAGATAGCTGATATTGTATCTAGACTCAAACTAGACAGACTAATAATGAAGCTGCAATGAGCAGAACTGTAACTATGTGAACGAGTTGATTTAATAAGGTTAACATCTGTCACTTTCAGCACGTTTAGCATTAAGACCCTACATATCAAGATCCTGTTGCCAGGCTCAAGATAAGTTGCTAGTGAGAAATACCAGCAGGAAATGTCAATGTCTTTGGCATCTGTTTCGAGTAAAAAAAAAAAATCCCAAATGGTGTTATTTGTCTTTACTAGTGACATAATGGATATTACAGGAAGGCGTAATATTTTTAAGGTTCTTCAGTGATCAGTGGAACTGGAGAACTTCCAACAGCACAAGTTCAGCCAAGCTGGCTTGCAGTTCCTCTAGCAGAGAGTGTGCAGTACCAGAATAGTACTGTTTCCTTAAGGGTTCTGTGTAGCCACAAAAAAATACGTATTTTAAAAACAAGTATTTTAAATTGCCTTTCCTGTTTTCTCTACCTATTTTCTTTTTTTTTTTTGTGCGTGTGCAAAAACAGGAGTAATGATGGCTTCATCACTGCTGGCTCTACTCAGTTTCTCCCTTGAAATAATAAAGGTAGAAGACTGGAAGGGAGTCATGCAAAATAGGATCTATAACTAGCATTTCATCTGCACTTTACTGTCTATTTTGTGTATTTTTTGGTCAGATCATAGTAATGCTTTCCTTTGTGTCCTCACTCACAAAATCTGAGTGACTGTAACTTGCAGATGACAGTTTCTGTATAAAAGGTATAGCAAAGAGTCTTCAGGCATTGCTTTTATTTTAATATTATTCACAATTTAATGAAAGTTTTAGCAAAGAGACACTGCATTTCCTACATCCTAATTACAGGAATCGTCTAACAATTGCATCAGTCACTCAATTAAAACTCTAATGATTTAACTTAGATTTCAACTTATATAACTTACGCAGTTTACTTCTTATCCTGTCCAACCATGGATGCCGTGGTTCTGTTTCTTCATCTTCATTTCGAAGGAAGTTTTTTCCCATTTTTATAAAATCTTTCCTTGAGATTGGGGAAAGAGAACTCCTCACATTGAGGCTTAGCTCTAATTGTTGCAATGTCTTGCATCTTCTTTTTGGCCATCTTTTTTAGGTCTAATTGTTTATATATTCAGCAGTACATGAGTGTGAATTGTCTGGGCTGAAAGGATAATGACATGATAATCTAATAAGAAGCTCTTTCCTATTGCTAAGTGATATGATAGGAATTTTCCTTGCTAAATATAATCTATGGGAGTAATTAGGGAGAGATTCATTGATGAGGCAGTTCAATAGTCTGCATCTTCCTAGATGTTCTTGAGACCCAAAGATACTCTTTTTAAGTCCTGTAATTGTGCTGACTGACTTTCACAGCTGACATTGGTGTTAAGGATTACACAGAGCAAAAAAGGAAAAGACAATCACACCCACAGGAATCTTCAGCACAAACTGATGCATTTATAGCATAGGTTAATTTCCCAAATGAATGACTTCAGTATTTATTTTTATGGATGCATTTTAATATAAAAGAAGATATTTGCCTTCTAAAAGCTTAAATAGTCCAACTCTGGAAACCTTGTCCCCCCCTCCTGCAAAGTCAGCGGCATATAAAACTAACAAAAAGAAATATCTTTCCTCCACAAAAAAAACTGGTTTATTTCAGTCTATAAGCTACTAATTTTAGGAACTGTTCAGAGAGAATACAAAGAAAATCTTGTGAGTTAAATCAAAAAAAAAGGAAAAAAATAATTAAAAATGTCCTTTGATTTAATTACTAAGTGTCCTGGGCACAAAAGTAAATTGTATCTCATTACCACATAAATTTATACATAAACATCTTGTGCAATTCTTAGGACACTTTTTCACTATATCCTACTATAACATTATTCAACATTATATATATAGTAAGTCTTAAAATTGGAATAAATATTATCTATCAGACTAAAGTATGTGTACTTCATGGTATTATTAAAGTTAAATTATAAATTTATTTTAGTGAAATGCATGCCATATGTCTTTGGAGTGTTCAGGTAAGTTTCTGTGTAGCTTATGGATACTGCATAAATTATATTTATGCTTAACAATCCATCTTTCTTTTATTCTGTATTCTATCCAATATATTAATCCATCATGTTAAATTTACTTTCTTTAGTTGAGCTTAGTCAGGTTTGAAGTTCCTTATTACAGGATTATTATTCTATAACCTGTCTATTGGAATGGTACCTTGACTGACTGGACTGACTTGGTTCTCCATAAAACATGAAATATTCTCAATTGTTTTTTTCAAAGGCTTTTTATAGAGATACTGCATGGGTCATCTGGTAGACTCAAAGTAGATTGTTTTCCTGCGCTTTTTACATCATTTTCTGTATGTCATAGGAGAGCATGGATGTGTAAATCAGTCTAAAAATATACAACTCTGTTCAAAGTTTTATGAGCTAGCAATAGGATTCATTTTCAAATTGAGATATTTCTTAGTTGGTTGGTTGGTTTTTTTTCCTCATTCTTGCATGGTTTTCCTCACTTCTTTTCTCAGTAATAAGTTAAAAACAAAACAATCCTTGGTATTTCACATACTAATAAAATATTTCTTAAAGAAAGCTGCATCTTAGAATCACAGAATCATAGAATTTTGTAGGTTGGAAGGGACCTTTAAGATCATCAAGTCCAGCCATCAACCTAACACTGCCAAAACCACCACTAAAACATCTCCCTAAGCACTACATCTACGCATCTTCTAAGTGTCTCCAGGGATGGTGACTCCACCACTCCCTGGGCAGCCTATTCCAATGCTTGACAACCCTTTCCATGAAGAACTTTTTCCTAATATCCAATATAAACCTCCCCTGGTGTAACTTGTATTATCCTGTCGCTTGTTACTTGGGAGAAGAGGTCGACCCCCACCTCTCTGCAACCTCCTTTCAGGTAGCTGTAGAGAGTGATAAGGTCTCCCCTCAGCCTCCTCTTCTCCAGACTAAACAGCCCCAATTCCCTCAGTCATTCCTCATAAGACTTATCCCCCAGACTCCTCACCAGCTTCGTTGCCCTCCTCTGGACACGCTTCAACACCTCCATGTCTTTCTTGTAGTGAGGGGCCCAAAACTGAACACAGTACTCGAGGTGGGGTCTCACCAGTGCCAAGTACAGGGGGATGATCACTTCCCGAGTCCTGCTGGCCACACTGTTTTTGATACAAGCCAGGATGCCATTGGCCTTCTTGGTCACCTGGGCACACTGCTGGCTCATATTCAGGCAGCTGTTGACCAACACCCCCATGTCCTTTTCCACCGGGTAGCTTTCCAGCCACTCTTCCCCAAGCCTGTAGCACTGCATGGGGTTGTTGTGACCCAAGTGTAGAACCTGGTGCTTGGTCTTGTTGAACCTCATGCCATTGGCCTCAACTCATTGATCCAGCCTGTCCAGATCCCTCTGTAGGACCATCCTACCCTCAAGCAGGTTGACAGTCCTGCCTAACTTAGTGGGTTCTTCATCTTGGAAGAGCAAACAGTCTATTTTCAAGCCAAAGCCACTCTACACACTTTGTGCTGAGGTCTGATTTGCTGAAACTGTAGTGCCTTAGTGTTTTGGATATTGTCTCATAACTTCAAGGTAAAACCAGGTGAGATTTTGTCACTCGGTGATGCTATGAAGATTGAACTGTCATTAGCCTGTAACATTTAAAAGTTACACCTTACCATCTAACCCTTTAATAATATGATACAATCTTTAAAGTATCATTGCTCATTTGGTTTTTTTGCCAGTTCAAATTGAAATTGGAATTGAAAAAAAGTGGAGGAGAAATCGTTATTGCAATATACCAATATATATCGCAACTATATGACTTTTTTTTTGTCAACTATACGACTTTTTTCCGATTTCTGGTGAACATTTTGCATTTTATGACCTGTAAATTGCATTGCAAGAATTAATTGCATGACAAATGATGTATCAATTGCAAATGCAGACAGAAACCAGCACTGATCATAACATTACCTGTTATGATCAAAGGAGAAATGACTACAATTAGCCTTATTTGATGCCTTAGAATACTATCATTTTTGTGTACAGTGTAGCCTTTTGTTAAACACAAAGAAGCTGCCCTGGTCTTGGGAAGTCCCTGACCTCCAAATTGCTGCCTGTATGACATCTGCTTTTTATGACTGACAGAGTACTTATCTAGGTGAACCATTCATCTTACTGCTGATAGTGAGGTAATGGAACTGTTCAGGTGTAACCACCTTCTATGGTGGTGCCAATATTTATAGAATATAGTCAAACAAATAACATTTAAAATCAAGTGATAATATTTAATTAAAATAAATGAAAACAGAAGACTTTACAAGTTTCTAAATTTCAGAATGGAGGTTCAATGAATTTACATAGTGCTTTATCAATACTTCTCATATCAATCCTCTCACAAAGTACTGCTTTCAAAGGATATTTCATTATAGTTAAACTGGTGCCTTAATTAGGTGATTAAACATCCTGAAAACTAATCCATGTTCAAATCATTGAAGCTGAGTTAGAACAAAGGTAGATTATAATAGATAAATAACAGGAGGGGTTAATAAAGATGTGAAAGATGATTAAAAATAAATTAATAAAATTCCAGTGGATGGTAAGTAAATAAATCAATGGGATTAACTGTGGAAATTAATTTGAACAAATAGAACATGCATCAGTGGAAAAATGCACCAAGAAGCCACAGTAGAGTATATATAAAAGGAATTGAATTGTATATAAGTTTGGGTTAGAATATGGCAATAGGAAAAAAAAGTTTTCATTGAGTGAAACAATCAGTCTCTCACACTGACTGACAGCAGCTGACCATGTAAATTGCCTCCTATCAAAGCAGAGAGATCTAAATGAAGACTGTAAACGTTATATTGCTTTTTGTTAATTGCTTACAATATTAATTTTTTTTTTCTGATAATGATGTCCATTAAAAATATACAATCTATGGGTGTTTCGTGTATTAAATGAAATATAGGGAAAGCTAGGGTAATGACAATGGTACTAGAATAAGTTAAGCAAACTTTTCTGAACTCTGATGTTCCTTCTTACCTTCTGTCTTTCAAGAGAAGGTAGAAGCATCTGCTTCTCTGCTCCTTACTGCTTCCCTATATGGCTTAGGTCAATGGAATGTAGGAATAAATACATAAATAAGTAAAAAGCAAAGTCCTTAATGCAGCCTGTTAGCTGCAGCTAAGGACTTCCTCACCAGCCAGATACATTTACCTAATGTTGAGCTGGCAAAGTAACATCAGACACTTTGATTCTTTAACATATTGGATGTGCTAGAATACAAAAAGGTAGAAAAGAATGAGGCATAGCTGAAGATATGCCACTGACAGAGATCAGTAGTATCAGCTCTTGGGAATTCATTTTACATCAGGGTTTGTTGCCATCCTTAGGGCGACTGTGAATTCCAAGAAATCTGTAAGGTAAGTTTGGCATTTTGGCACCCAATGGGAAGGGCAGATGGTAAAGTGAATTCATCCACTGTATGAAGTTCTTTACTATTGAAATGTGTTGAATCTAGCTATAATAGCTAGATTTTTAGGGAAAAAAGAGTCTTTGAGACCATATTGATTAAATGGGAATTTTTTGCAGATTTTTCCTATGGAACTGTTTTTCTTGAATTATGATAGTTTGTTAATGCACAAAACATACTCATTTTATTATCATATACTACCGATTGCTGCATTTTCATAGGGGTATTAGTGTTCTGTGACTATAAACAGACTGACATTTATATCCATGGAGAAAATTGTCAGATCTAGATAGACAGATAGATAGATTCTATACCATGTCAGTCTGTGATATAAGAATTAATGTTCTTGGGTTTTTTTATGTATTGCCTAGCAAAAATGGCCAATGAAGAAGAAAAATTATTATGTGCTGCATGAACAGAATCATCAGCTTTAATACTTTTTCTGCCTAAAATCAAATAATATTAATGACTCTTTAGTGTGTACCTTCAGGATGAAATCTTTCACCTTCTTTAATCATTCAGATGACAAAAAGGTCAAATAAGTGTTATTAACACATAGATAACATAAGTGCTAAACTTAAAATCTTTAGTTCACTGGAAATGCAGGGTTTTTATTTCTCTTAAAACTGTGTGTAGTCATAAGCTCCTAAACAATTCATAACCCTAATATAATTGAAGTTTAAAAAAAAAAAACAGCTTACACTCACTGTAAACATAAGCCCCTTGTTTGCATACTTTATAAGAGACTTTTTCTTGTGTACTTTTATTTCTTGTAGGCATCTGTCCAATAGAATGGCAACTTTGCAGTAAAAAAAAAAAATTTGTTATTCTTGGTTTTAAAAGTTGAAACAATTTTTGTTATAATTTTTTTTTCTATAGACAAAAGAGGTTTCATTTACATTGGTGAAAATCTGTAAGATTTTATAGAGGATTTTCTTCTTATGTGTTCAAAATACCACTTCTAATATGTTACAGATTTACTTGCTCAGAAAAAGGAATGAACGTGCAAAATATTCATACAGCATGATGTCATCCTGCACTGAGTAATGTAGAGCTGTTGTGGAAATTAATGGGACTTGCCTATAGACACAGATCTAAATGTTGGGCATTTATATATGAATTTTGGCATGCAAGTTCAGAATTTTACCTTTTCATACCATATACATGCATTAGGAATACAAACATGTGTTCAGGGAAGTCTATAGTAAGTGTGATACAGCAATATGAAATGGATACCTTTCTTTGTTTTTTCATCTGTTTTACTTCTCTTTTATTATATGATATACCTGCATACTCAAGATATCTTGTGTCATTAAAAGAGCTGATATGTTTCCTACAACTCTTTTGAAGTCATATTTAATCTAAAGATAATTTGGAAAGAAACTAAAAAATAAATGTAATGGAAGAATATGTGAAATATAAAAGAAAAGCAAATGAAAAAGCATGAAAACTGACTTTAAACATGTTAATCAGCTGCTTTTGAACTTCTTTCCAATTTAATTGAGTATAATATAGACCATTAGAAGTAAGTATTCTGTATGATGTGCAAGAAATCAGCCTTGCCAACCTCATTAAAACTAATAGAAGTCGGCAGCTACTGCTATCTTTGGCTACATTTATCCCTGACAGTTTCACTGGAATCACTACAGCTTGTTCTGAGAAAAAAAAAAAGCAAATAAGGTTATTTTGCTACTTTACAAATGTGTCTGGGTTTGGTTTTGTTTTTAACTGGAATGATTATACAGATACTAATAGATAAACCAGCTAGATTTCTGATAGATTTTCACATGATCAAATTTTGTTTGCATACCTACAGGAAATATTGGCTAACACCCAACATTGCTATTGAAAATTATGATTATTTTTTTCTAGACCCTTTCTTCTTTATTTAAAAAAACAACCAACCTTTCAGAAAATAAAGTTATTACTAAAATTCTTAAAATAAATTAAATCAGATTGTTTCGCCATATCTGTCTGATAATCTTAATTATTAAAGATATTTTCTATATATTTAATGTACTTGGAACCACACTCTGCTACAGTGGCATGGTCAAAAAAAAGCTACATGTGTGAGTACATTTAGATTAAATTAAATTTTTAAGATATCCTTTCATACCCTGTACTTGGCTAACTGCATTAATAATAGTGTACTCTGGGGATAAATAATGTACTAACAGAACATTACCTGGCTTGGTTTTATATTCCTAACGGTTTAGGGAAAAAAAACAAAATGTCCACGTGTATACTAAAACTGAAACAGAGGATCTGACAAATAGCTTAATTAGCAATATTGAGCTGTTTTCCTACTAACCATAATAGCAGTATATTAAAATAATTTGTCTTTCTCCATATTAAAACCAGAACACCAATATATTTGGAATAATTCCTACAAAACTTAGATGCAGACTACCACAGTAATACACAACCCCCTACTATGTTTGAATGACTGAAGTATAGAACAAGCCACAGCTTATTCAAATGTTACTACTATTTTGTTAATTTTGTCATGGACAGAGATTTGTGGCCATTTATGAAATTCCTGCCAAAGTAAAATCAGAATCATAGAGGGGGTACAGGTCCTCTGACTTCTAGGGAATAAGAAGATACATCAAAGATTTCAGAAATTAATACCTTAAAAGAATAAGATATAAAAGCTTGGCAAAAAGCCACGTCTTAGTTAATGATGCCAAAGTTTACAGATATAGCTATATATAAAAATGTGATTGGTATATAGAAGAAGAGTGGTTAAAATATCATGAGCTAGGGATAGTGATGAACAAATATCTGCAGAGAAAAGTTTCATGCTAGATTTTACATATTTGGATACAGATGCATTCAACATACAGGAAGCATTCAGTTTAGCGATAGTAGAAGACTGAATACTGAGGCAGTTCAGAACATCTTTACTGTTTCCTTCATATGTGCTATTCTTTTTCACCATCTGCATTTGGGAAGCTGTGAAAAATCCAACTACACTAATATCCCTTTCATATATTTAATGAGAGCAAACATAAATCAGAATACATAAATAGCATGTACAGCTAGTATTAACATTATATGTTATCATTAACATACATCTTACTCTATGAAATCTTTATCACAATGTACATTTATATTTATGTAAACTGTCTTTTTTTAGCAGAGTGGTAACTTGCTAATTAATTATGCTATTTCTTTACCATATAACGTGGGTGATTTGGTGTTTTTGGTATCTGTGCAAATCTTTCCTGTTTGCCTTTTACTGTATTCCTTTGATGTGTACTTTGGGGAATTTGGATTTTAATAATGCAGTCTCAGGATGGTATGCTTTTCACTGTATTTGCTGTCTGTGGTTTCGTCTTCATTTGAGTGAGGAAACATTTGTAGATTTGATGAAACAGATAACCAGTTTTGGTGATACACGTGGGCTACTTTCAGGAATACGATGCATTTAAATCTTTGAAAGACTAAACATCTGTGATGTCTTTAAAGTTCTGCTATGGTATCATCTCATGGTTCCCTTCCTTTTTTGCCATCATTTTGTGGTATTCTTTCCATCACTGCTGATCAGAGTAGTTGTATGGATATGTGACCCAACAATATTTGACATCAAATATAGTATAAACATATATATATAATATGCATGAGAGAAATGCTCAGCTAAAAGATCAATTGTCTTATATTTCCCTGTGGTTTTTGCTGCTTTCTTTGCTGGAATCTTAACAATACCAGTTTCCAATGCAGCTTTGCCTTTTCTTTGGCACTGACATACTGATTTTGCTAGTGCTGGGCTATGCAATAAATGTGTGAAAAACACTGTTTAATTGAGAGATATGATATTGTTTTATATTTGTGATTTTGGCTTATATATATAATTATTAACTTATAATCAGTTAAATATTTTTTGTACACTTGTTTTGTTTTCAGTCAATAGAGACTCAGTAACTCCCAAATAACAACATACTAAAACAGAACTAGAAAGTATCAGTGAGATTCAACATTTTCCTATCATGCAGCTTGGGGACTTCACTGAGCAATGCTGAGAGCCAACAGATTTCACAGGCAGCAAGACAGAAGGAGGAAGGAAAAGAGAAGAAAAAAGCTTGCTGTGCTTTAGGAAGAGGCATGACGAAAAATATCTGTATAATTTAAATGAGAGGGATAGAAAAGCAATCTTTGTGGAATGATTTTAGTGTAAATTGTGACATCAGTTATTATTTTTAGAGGCAAGTGAATATCAAATGCCAAATGAAACCAGACCTATTTGTATGAGACATTTAGTGTATGAGAACTGCAGCCTGAATCCTGTCTCTAAATGATTGCATTTGATAAGTCAAACATGAGAAAAATGATTTTGTGGGAAATTAAATAAGAAATGTGTAGGCACTTAATAGGATCAGAAAGACTCAGACATATAATTAGAGCTGTTGTTTATTTTTAGTGGCAATATGGAGGCTTTTTTTAAATGGGAGTTTTACTCTTCCTCCTGATGGCAGGCTCTATGGAACTGAAACAAGACAGATGTAACCTTTCCTCATCCCATACAACTAAACAGCCTGTCTCAGAAACTGAGTCTTACTGAGTCTTGAGTGATAAAATTATTACAGCATATTTCCATACAGCCATAATATTGACACAAGGATGACTGATTTCCGTTTCTTGATGAAATTGCACAGATGAATTGTCACAGATTGAGGCTATGAGGGTTCCAGAGAAGTTGAAATCCTTCATGGCTTTCTCCAGGGTGATCCTGTGGTTGTAGGCAACTTTTTGCTTAAATCATAACAATCTCAATGTTGTGCTAGAACAACAATATAGTTTAATTTGTGATGGTTTTTGTTTGTTTGTTTGTTTGTTTGTTTTTACTTTGGTGTCTGTTAGCTCTGTATTTTCATTGTCCTTTTCCTCTGTTTGGTCTCTACTTGTTCATACACTTCATAGCTGCTCACCAATTTTTTAGTATTCTAGGTCCAGCATGTGTGACAGAGAACATGCAGTTTTCTGGACGGATCTTTCTGTACCATAATGACTATGACATGTCATTGTGAGCTGACAGAGGTGTTAGAGTTGGGCAGGTTTCCTATATGAAGCCTGCCTTGGGCACTTCATGTATTTCAGACATGGCTGTATTTTTGTGAGGCAAGTAGAACTGCCTCTGATGATTTTCAATATTGATTAAAGATTGTTTTTTTCAAGTGCTTCAATTCCCTTCAGCCTCTGATCAGAAGCTGGTGTGCAAGTGGGCCAGAACAAGTTTTTTAAGCCTATCACTATATTATTTTTTCCTTTAGCTGTCATATTTTCATGCTGAAGGCTGCTTCTGTTTAGTTTTACTTTTTTATCTCTTTTTTTTTTCTCTTTCAGTATAAATAATATCTGTTAGCTAAGTACGTACTTCTTCATGTACATCTGGTTGCAGAAAGCAGCCTGATATACAGCCATTCTTACTGTCTCGTCTGTACTTCTAGGTTCCCGATTTCATAAAGAATGGATTTGCTTTACACCATATTCAGTGTTTAAGAACAGAAAGAAAGAGTCAAAATTCTCCAATATCCAGCCGTTATATCCTCCTTCATGTATGTTGATAACTCATCAAACATGTTTTGAAAATAGAATTCACTCATGATTGTGCACCAGAACTATTATAGTACTGAATATTGGGAAGCTATTTAGTGTAACAAAGGGCCTTTTTAGCTGGAGTATGGATTGTAACATAAGGGATTGATTTTCTTCTATCTTTGCACATTTAAGCCTTAAATATACCCAGAATTCAAATGGTTAGTCATAAAGACTTTAGATATTACATCTGTTTAAAATGCTTTACGTGTCTGTTTATAAAATTATAAATCCTAGACAAATTTAATTTTCTCTAGTAAAAATATGTATCATATATATAAATTTGTGTTAATATAAACATATAATTATTATGCTTTTCACATCATCGGGCAAAGTTGGCAGGGAGTAGTAACAGGAAAGTTATCAAGTCTTTGTTTAAGTTCAGAAAATGCATACCCTTGTTTGTGAGAGTTATGCGCACACACTGACCGACAGATTGCATCCTTATTTCCCATTAATTCACATTAATTCCAACTCTCACTGAGTTGGAGGAAGTACAAATCCCTCAAGCACTTTTTCTCCCAGGAGGTGTACTGATTCCTGCAGCTGGTCAGCTCTGGCAGTCTGGAGAGGCAGAAGGTAGGCTGGGTCTCCAAGGAAGTCATTCTGTCTCTCAAAGAATTTGCAAGTGTACTCACAATGTAAAAAAAAGCATTACGGCCAAGCCTCGATTCAGTTATCACAAGCTTCCTGTGCAGCCTTGGGCAAGTCATTCAGTCTCTGTCTTCTTCAATACATGATCTGTAATATACAGAGTATGTCTGAGCCTTCCTTACCTATTTTTGGTTGTTACCAAAATACTTTGATGTACTCAGTATATGTGAGTCTACTGTATCTTACGGTGAATTTTCCTTTGGAAAGGTAGATGAGTAGGTATGTAATCCTCCCAAAAGTAACCTTTAAAAGAATATGTCATAATCCTTCACTGATAAGATACTGATTACAGCCAGAATACTGACTCTCTGGTCCATTCTTATATACTTATTTTTTTAGTACTAGCTTGCTCTTAATGCTTTGTGAGAGATTATGAAATGTATTCATTCTTGGCAGGTAGGTTGTCCTGCCTTCTGACTTCCTCTCCACCTCCAGCCTTTCTCAGGTCCTCACCCTTACTGCTTTTGTGTATCTTTACACCTCGGTGCCTGCCTGTCATCCCTTGTGATGGCATAAGGTTTGTCAGGAGGGGCTTTGGTTCAGAGAACGTAGTGAAGTCCCTCATTTGAGAATTTTACCCTTACACCTTAGCAAGTACATCAGGTAGACAGAAATTTTTACTTTTTAATATGAGTCATTCTGTTTGCTAACTGCAGTGCCCCTCTCTCAAAACAGGTAACAGTAGTATTATAAAATTGTATGGCACTAATGTTTCACAGTAGGTTTACCACTGTAAGTTTGGAATTGAAGTATGCGTTTGAATGAGATTTGAGGAAGGAGATACAAATATCTCTTTGTGTTCTGGAGGGCAGTATACTCTAAACTGATAGTGTGCTGACAGTGGAATTTTAGGTGTGGCTGATTATTTTAGATTTTTGTTCTGTAGATCTGATAGAAAATTCAGCTGATCAACCCTAATTAGTTAAAGAAGTTTTAGACTAGAACTAAGTGTATTTAAGCTCAAGTGCAAAGGATGCATTTTAAATAAAAATACCAAGTCTATTAAGAAGCTTTTACAGATATTAAACCTGAACAGCTCTGACAAATGAAGTAACAGAGAAAACAACTGCTTAAGTAGCCTTGTAAAATGGAAAGTAGAAACTTTTTTTTTTCCTGATACATGTTTATTAAGTATTATCCATTGCATGGAATACTGTCTTACATAAACTTTGGTCAAAACCACAAACCACGACAACACGATAGTTTGCTTTTTACCCAGTGCACTAAAGAGCAGTTGGGAATATCACAGAGAATTTAGAATATTTTTTCCAAGTTCTAAAATAAGTAAAGATTTGT
Source organism: Ibidorhyncha struthersii (assembly GCA_013398815.1). Taxonomy (NCBI): domain Eukaryota; kingdom Metazoa; phylum Chordata; class Aves; order Charadriiformes; family Charadriidae; genus Ibidorhyncha; species Ibidorhyncha struthersii. Next base: position 347,247 of record VZSZ01002378.1, read on the forward strand.
AATTTGAAGGAAATATATTTATGGGACATGAAAGATGCATAATTTAATTTAACTAGCTGTATACTTATACACGTGTGCATGTTTGAACAGGAATCTCGAACAGAAACTAATATGTATCCTTGTGATTTCCTGTATGGATGCTTCCAGCTCCTACAAACCTTTCCTAAAACTGAATTTTCTGAAGCCAATACCTGCCAACTGTAATTTCTAGTACATGAGAAAGTGTTTCCTTCTAACAATAAAGCAACGTCACTTAAAGATTATTTGTTTGTGGGGCAATTGGAAAATATTCCATGTCTACTAAACCAATATTTCACTTCTCTCCTCAAGGTTCATAAAAGCATACCAAGGAGAGAAATAAGTTCTCACTAATCCTAGAACTAACACCCAAATCTTGTGCAGTTCAGGTATCATTAATATTTATTTTCTGAAGAAGTGATGCTACAGTCTACTGCAGTACCTACAGAACACCCANAATTATAATACATAAATTAAAAGCTACATAGCTCTTAGGACTTGATTTGTTCTTTGTTTCCCTACTTCAGTTATCATTATTTCTCAAAGCAGAACTCTTGCAAGTGCTGTGGTAAAACAGGGAAAGATTTCAGAGAGGGTTTTTATAATTTTCTCCACTTACAGTCACTGACACTTTTTTAGTCATTTATACATAAAGTCAGCTGAAAAATTTGTCATTTCAGTTTCTGATTTTCACACATTTATCTCAGATATCAGTTTTCCTCCATACAAGGGGGTGTCAACAGAATGAAAAATCTAGCCAAAAGCAGTAAGGATATCAAAAATATAGTGACCTGCAAGGCTGTGGGGTTTTCCATTGGCACTCAGTCATCTCTTTTACCTAAAATCCTCTGGTGATGTTGGACATGTACATCCTTGTTACAGGCTTATTTCCTTCCTGCAAAAGGTGAAGGTAGTTTTGTTTTCTCCATCCTACGTCCTGCCTACTGTCTGAGCTTTTACTCTGTAAGGCGGTGTACTGGGTCTGGCTGGGGTGGAGTTATTTTTCTTCATAGCAGCTCATATGGCACTGCGTTTTAGATTTGCAGTTAAAACAGTTTTGATAACACAGGCATTTTGGCTCTTGCTGAACAGTGTGCACAACATCAAGGCCATCTCTGTTTCTCTGTCCCTCAGTGAACAGACTTGGGTGTGCTCAAAAGGTTGGGAGGGAACACAGCCAGGCAGATGAGCTAAACTAACCAAAGAGATATTCCATACCATATAACATCATGCTTAGCAATAAAATGGAGCTGAGTGGGGTTTAGGGAGATGAGCCATCTTTTGCTCAGGGACTGGCTGGACATCAGTCTGCCTGTGGGAGGTGGTGAGTGATTGCCTTTGCATCACTTATTTTGTTTGTTTTCTTTCTCTCTTCTTCCACTGTTCCTTCACTTACTAAACAATGTTTATCTTGACCCCCAAGTTTTCTTGCTTTTACTCTTCCTTTCCTCTTGCCCCATCCCACTGGGAGCGGGGGAATTGAGTGAGCAGCTATGTCAAGTTTAGCTGCCTGCTGGGTGTTAACCCACTGCAATGGGAAATCCAGATTCTGTTTCTTCATCTGCTTAAGGATGTCAGAACTTAAACTTCGTACTTCCCGAGAGCTTGATTTTATAGCCTCTCTGTGGCCATTCGAAGTGGAAACACATTCTGCTCCTGCTGAAGCTTTGCCACTGTGCAGTGTTCCAATTTCAGCAGGTAATAAAGGATGCAAGAAAGAAAAAAACAATTTCAGTTTATATATTTATATTTTATAATTATAACAGTCACACGAGGACCTGGAAACTGAGGTTTCCAATCCTTGCTCATAGGACTGATTAATTATATATTAAACATTCAATGGATAAATAAAAAAACCTTTGAGATAGTAACCTAAACCCAGATACACTAATTATTAGATTACAAATCTGTATTCTTCCCAGCACACCCTTAAGTCTTTTACATATCCTTAGCTCACTTTCCATTACAGACTGTAGAGTGTTGCAGCTGCTGGCGTTTACTGCAATATTATGCTAAATGTAGGTTTGACCAACATGCAATTAATAGAAATGATAAGTGGTGGCAACCCAATCCCTGGTGTGGCATGTTCTTAGAATAACTATTAAATCAGGCCTGTCAAGGGACTTAGGAGGAAGAATACTTAATTTCTGTTTCCTAATTAGATTTAGCTTTTCAGTTTAAGTCAGTCCTGTGGCTAACCAGAATATAAACTCTAAGTATACAAACAATGTGTGCAGGCGGGCATGTATACAAGCCAGCGGAGCATAGCACAATGGAGAGAGCAGTATTTTATGGAACAAAAAGTGTATAGGTTATTCATTATCAAGATGATGTTAACAAAAATATTGAACTGGTATGCACTGGAAAATGGAAAAAAAAAAAAAGTGAACAAACAACAGTCATAGGTCTATCTCTTTGGCTTGGGAATAGCTGGAGAAATCACCATTTAGGGCAACCACACAGTGCAAAATGCTGTGTTTCATCATGTCGTAGTGCTGGGCTTTGTCCTAGCTTAACCACTTCCTGTGCTTAGTACAAGAGTAAAACCAGACTCATGAAAAGACTGCCGAGATTTAGAAAGTTCTGGGGAGGACCTACCTCAGTAGTGCCCAAGGTAAAATCCACTTTTTCTTCACCATAAAAGTGATTCCAGTGGTGACTTCTGAAACTCTTGTGAAATAGTCACTGTGTCCTACAGCTTGCATTGCTACAAGAAGTTGTCAAGTGATTGTGGGATTACCATGAATTTATGAATAAGTCCTTGAAGTCTGTTGTATACGAGGTTCTTTGACTGCAAGAGAACATAGCTGTACTTAGCAGAGAGAATACTGAAACTTAATCAGGACTTGAGTTTTGCTTCACGTAACTATTCTTCAAAATGGTTAAAAACAAAAGTTCTGAATCGTCTGCTTTAGAAATATTTGTTATGCAAGAATATAACATATATATAAATTATATTTAGTACCTGAGTGGTTAGTTTTTCTATAAGTCCTCATACAATTCCACAAGTCTACAAGCTTTTCATGTTTAATCCTAAACATTTTTAAAAATATAAATCAAATACCTCTTTTTATTACAGTTACATATAAGGAATTTCATTGGCACTTTTTAGTCTTATTTCTTCATTTGAAGCATTCCCCTTTAGCCATCATGAACTAACTCTCTGAACAACATGTACAAAATTTCGAACACAGATGAACATACCTGCAGCACAGAATTGTAACCCTGACAATCAAATTCTTCAAAATACACATTAAAAAATGGTGTTCTAAGACAGACTTCTTATAACCCTGCTACTGTTCAAAAATATTTTACTAGATTGTAGCATGTGTGCAACTGCACTTATAAATGAATTTTAGCCATCATTAATGATGGCTTGGCCAAACCTGGTAGCTTGATAGGTGCAAGACGGCTGCAGGTCCCAGGAAGCATAGTGACCAAGGACCATTTTATTCCTTTACTCCTCTCTCTCCTCATGCTCAGTCTTCTACAAATGATCTTGAACTTTCCCTTTTGCAACCTCTAATCCTTCTTCACACTTCCCATAATCAGCCTTGCACAGTCCCCAAATGCTCTTCCCCTGCACCCCATGATGAGCCCTGTACCCCTGGGCATAGGCACTCACCCACATCCCCTGCTCCCCTGTCTGTGCGGTGACCAGAGAACTGCCCCCACTGACTACACCCAGTGTAGAGTGACCCCTGGCCACCAGGCCTGAAGGTCCTCTGAGACAACCTCATAGGGACCTGGGGTTGGGGTTGTGTCCCTGACTGGGGTATTGGTGTGCATCTACTTGCCCTGGGGTGTTTCATCCTCACCAGGTCCTTGTGTTTGCTATGATTAGCTTTCAATTATATAACCCAGCAAGTAATAATCATAGAATCATAGAATGGTTTAGGTTGAAAGGGACCTTGAAGATCATCAAGTTCCAACCCCCAACATGGGCAGGGACACCTCCCACTAGACCAGGTTGCTCAAAGTCCCATCCAGCCTAGCCTTACACACCTCCAGGGATGGGGCCTTAACAACTTCTCTGGGCAACCTGTTCCAGTGTCTTACCACCCTTAAAGTGAAGAATTTCATCCTAACGTTTAATCTAAACCTACCCTTTTCCACTTTGAAGCTATTCCCCCTCACCCTATCACTACAAGCCCTAGTAAAAAAGTCCTTCCCCAGCTCTCCTGTAGGCCCCCTTTAGGTCCTGGAAGGCCGCAATAAGGTCTCCCCAGAGCCTTCCCTTCTCCGGGCTGAACAAACTCAACTCTCTCAGCCTTTCCCCATAGAAGAGGTGCTCCAGTCCTCTGATCATCTTCATGGCCCTCCTCTGGACTCACTCCAACAGGTCCACGTTTTTCTTGTGTTGAGGGCTCGAGAGCTGGATGCGGTACTCCAGGTGGGGTGTCACCAGAGTAAAGTAGAGGGGCAGAATCACCTCCCTTGACCTGCTGGCCACCCTTCTTTTGATTTAGCCCAGGATATGGTTAGCCTTCTTGGCTGCAATCGCACATTGCTAGCTTATGTTCAGCTTCTCATCAATCAGCACTACCAGGTCCTTCTCCTCAGGGCTGCTCTCAATTCATTCCCTGCAGAGTCTGTATTTGTGCTTGGGATTGTCCCAACCCACGTGCAGGACCTTGCACTTGACCTTGTTCAATTTCATGGCTTTCACGTAGACCCATCTCTCAATACAGTCCAGGTCGCTCTGGATGGCATCCCTCCCCTGCAGAATGTCTAAGTTGCCAAGCAGCTTGGTATCATTGGCAAACTTGCTGAGGGTGCACTCGATCCCACTGTCCACATCTCCGACAAAGATGTCGAACAGCATGGGTCCTAGTACTGACCCTTGAGGAACGCCACTCGTCATTGGTCTCCACTTGGACATCTAGCCGCTGACCACAGCTCTTTGAGTGCAACCGTCCAGCCGGTTCTTTATGCACCAAGTGGTCCATCTGTTGAATCTACGTCTCTCCAATTTAGAGACCAGGATATCATGTGGGACAGTGTCAAATACTCTGCACAAGTCCAGGTAGGTGATATTGGTTTCTCTTCCCTTGTCCATTGCTGCTGTAACCCCATCATAGAAGGCCACCAAATTTGTCAGGCATGACTTGCCCTTGGTGAAGCCATGCTGGCTGCTACCAATCATCTCCTTATTTTCCATGTGCCTTAGCAGAGTTTCCAGGAGGATCTGCTCCATGATCTTGCTCAGGACAGAGGTGAGACTGACTGGCCTATAGTTCCCCAGGGAACCTCACCAGACTGCCATGACTTCTCAAATATAATGGATAGTGGCTTAGCAACTTCACTTGCCAGTTCCCTCAGGACCCACAGATGTGTCTTATCAGGTCCCATGGACTTGTACACCTCCAGGTTCCTCGGGTGGTCTCATACTTGATTTTCACCTACAGTGGGTGGTTCTTCATTTTTCCAATCCTCGCCTCTCCTTCTGCATCAGGACTAGTGTGGCTGCAGTCTTTGCCAGTGAAGACTGAGGCAAAAGTACCTCAGCTTTGTCTCTGTCTCAGGTGACCAGTTCTTGCATTTCTGTCCGGAAAGGGCCCACATCTTCCTTCGTCTTTCTTTTCTCACTGACATACTTATAGAAGGACTTTTTGTTTGTCTTGATGTCCCTGGCCAGATTTAATTCAATCTGGGCTTTAGATTTCCTAACCTGATCCCTGGCTGCTCAAACAATTTCTCTGTATTCCTCCCAGGCTACCTGCCCCTGTTTCCACTCCCTATAGGCCTCAATTTTACTTTTGATCATGTCCAGGAGCTCCTTGTTCATCCATGCAGGCCTCTTGGCTTTTCTGCCTGCCTTCTTCTTTGTAGGGAAGCATCGCTTCATACTTGAATATTGACCAACTTTCTTGGGCCCTTCTTCCCTCCAGCGCTTCATCCCATGGCACCATACTAAGCAGATTCTTCTAGAGGCCACAGTCAGCTCTCCTAAAGCCCAGGGTGGTCAGCTTGCTACACACCTTCCTCACTGCCTTGAGGATCTCGAACTCGACCATTTCATGGTCACTACAGCCCAGGCTACCCTTGAGTTTGACAGTGCCTACCAACCCCTCCTTGTTGGTAAGAACAAGGTCTAGTATAGCTCCTCTCCTCTTTGGCTCCTCTACCTCTTGGAGAAGGAAGTTGTTGTCAACACAATCCCAGAACCTCCTGGATTCCCTATGCCCTGCTGGGTTACCCTTCCAACAGACATCGGGGTGAAGTCGCCCATGAGGACCAAGGGCTGTGAACGCAATGCTGCCCCTATCTGTCTATAGAGGGCTTCATCCGCTTGGTCTTCTTGGTCAGGTGGTCTGTAGCAGACCCCCACTGCAATGTCCCCTGCTCCTGATTTCCCTTTAATCCTGACCCGTAGACTCTCAGTCAGCTCTTTATCCATCCCTAGGCTGAGCTCCATGCACTCCAGCTCGTCATTGACGAATAGGGCAACACCGCCTCCTCATTTCCCCTACCTGTCTCTCCTGAAGAGACTGTAACCTTCTATGCCAACACTCCAGTTGTAGGAGTCATCCCACCACGTTTCCACGATGCCAATGAGATTGTAGCCTTGGAGGCATGCACAAGTCTCTTGCTCCTCCTGTTTGTTCCCCATGCTATGTACGTTTGCACAGAGGCACTTCATCCGTGTCCTCATTGAGGCTGACTTGGCTGGAGCAGTTGTAATTCCTTTGCACTGCTCTCCAGGCAGCATTCCTTTGCTGTGTATTAATGGTGCCTCCCTGTTGGCTCCTGTTACCCCAGGAGCTCCTGGCTCATCTACATAAGACTTTAAGTGTGCTGCAGTGTCGCCAGCACATCTCCGAGCAAACAGGTGCAGGCCCTCGCTAGTACCCCATTTCTCTTGCCTTGGTGCCTCATCCCTTGGCTTGGCACAGGCAAGCCTTATAACATCCCCTTTCTCCATCGAGTCTAATTTAAAGCCCTGTCAATAAGCCCCGCTAATTCTTGGGCAAAGACCCTTCTCCCCCTTTGAATGAGACACACCCCATCTGCTGCCAGCAGGCCTTGTGCCGCATAAGCTGTTCCATTGTCAAAAAAAACAAAATTGTGGTGGTGACATCAGCCATGGAGCCACGTATTAACAGACTGTTTCTTTCAATGTCATTACCCCAACTAGAAGTATGGAAGCAAAAATAACCTGTGCTCTGGATTCCCGAACTAGCTGTCCCAAGGCCCTGATACCTCTTTTAATCATCTTTACACTCCAATTTGCCCTTTCATTGCCCCCCCCCCCCCATGGAACAGAAGCAGTGGGTAGTAGCCTGAGGGCTGCACCAGGCTAGGGAGCCTCTTCATGCTGTCCCTAACCCAGGCCCCACGGAGGCAGCAGACTTCCTTAAGAGTGGGGTCTACCCTACATATCGGACCCTCTGTCCCCCTCAGAACTGAGTCACCTACAACTATAACCCTCCTTTTATTCCTTGTAGAGGTAGTCTTAATACAGTGAGTAGGCCTTTCTGGTTCTGGCAACTCCTCTGATGTATTTGGACTGTCAGCTTTATTGTCCTCTAGCTGGTCTACCATACCCAGGGCCCCATACCTGTCGTACAGAGGTACCTGGGGAGGGGAGACAGGCAAGGAGGGGGTTCACTTGCCACCCCTAGCACAGACTTCCCTCCATTCACAGTTTTCTTGTAAGCCACTGCCTTCCATGCCTTCAGCCCTGCAGGCTGAGGAGATTTTGGGCCACAATAACCCCATGCAGCGCTACAGGCTTGGGGAGGTGTGGCTGGAAAGCTGCCTGGCAGAAAGAGACCTGGGGGTTCTAATTGACAAGCGGCTGAATATGAGCCGGCAGTGTGCCCAGGTGGCCAAGAAAGCCAACGGCATCCTGGCTTGTATTAGAAATAGCGTGGCCAGCAGAAGTAGGGAGGTGATTGTGCCCCTGTACTCAGCACTGGTGAGGCCACACCTCGAGTATTGTGTCCAGTTTTGGGCACCGCAATACAAGAGAGATATCGAGGTGCTGGAGCGAGTGCAGAGGAGGGCAACGAAACTGGTGAAGGGCCTAGCAGACAAATCATATGAAGAGCGGTTGAAGGAGCTGGGACTGTTTAGTTTGAGGAAGAGAAGGCTGAGGGGAGACCTCATCACACTCTACAACTATTTGAAAGGACACTGTAGAGAGGTTGGTGCTGGTCTCTTCTCACAGGTAATTAATGACAGAACAAGAGGGAATGGCTTCAAGCTCCAACAGGGTAGGTTTAGACTGAACATTAGGAAAGAATTTTTCACAGAAAAATTGGAATAGACTGCCCAGGGAGGTGGTTGAGTCAGCATCCCTGGATGTGTTTAAGAGATGTTTAGATGTGGTGTTGGCGGATATGGTGTAGGGGAGAACTTTGTAGAGTAGGGTAGATGGTTGGACTCGATGATCCCAAGGGTCTCTTCCAACCTAGACAATTCTATGATTCTATGAGATGAGATCCCTGTGATCTTGTTTTATTTCTGGTGACTGACCCAGTCTCTCTTTCAGGGACCCCGAAGAATGGGTCCACCAGTTGATTTCTTTCTCGCACTCCCTGATACTCCTTAGTCTTTCAATTCATCCCTGAGCTCTGCCACCAGGCTGAGCAGATCATCTACCTGCTCACACCTCACACACGTCTTCACCCCTACCACTTGCTAGCTGTGCAAGGCTATGGCACTCTCTACAGCCTGAGACCTGCATGTCTGCATGCTTCCAAGGGAGCACAGTCTACACTACTGCATCTATTCTGGCAAATGCTGAATAAGAGAAGAAGCTTCAGAATACTTAAATATGATGATGATTGACCACCTGAAAACAATTCAAACAAGAGTAATAAACCACAGATGCCTTTAATCAAGGTTGTTTCATGACCGAAAGTGGTTTGCTGTTTGCTGCTGACTTACCAAAGAGCTTGCCCTAGTTGGAAATTATTTTTTTTATTGCTTTAGAATACCACTTTACGTACTATCTCTAGATGCTTTACACCACTTAGAAAAACAAAGCCTGCTTTAACATCCCATGTGCTGACAAGTGGTTAATAATAAACCTATATGAGTTCATACTTAAGTACTGGGTACTGTGTTGTCTGAACTTTGGGGTGGTATAGTTGATGTAGGAAAAACCTTGCTGTTAGTCAAGAAAATCGTTCATACAGCTGGAAACATCAGACTAAGATCAATGCACTTCTTTTCTCTCAATTACCCTCTCTTGTTAGTAATAGCACTGAGCATTTATTTCAGGGACAGCAATAAATATTTATTTTCTTGTAAATAGTGCAAGTCTGGCAACAAATCAATGTGGGAATGCAGGAAAAAATATAACTAAGCTTGTTACAGTTATTGCTTGTCCTTGAAATATGTAAAAACTCTTCCTCATTCCCTCTTAAAAAATATTATTTCTTGGTAGGGTTTTGATTACTGTATAAAATGTATAGGTTATTTTGTATTAAAGAATGTTACTATTTTTAAGCATTAATTAAGTGTATGTATACAGTTTCACTTTTAAATCCTACATTTTATGTATAAAGAGAAGAAAACTGAAGTAATAAAAGTTCATATGTGATGTTTTTAAAAAGATATGTATGTTTGCCCAATGTAGTGCTACTTTTGAAAACAGGTATTCTAGAGTTGTAAATGCACATACACACTTTTTTTTCTCAGCAACTACAGAAGTCACAGAGCTGTGTTGCCAGGTTTCTGAAGTTAGTTATAAAATGCAACCGCAGGTAGAAGTTTTCTAAATTTATCACTTAGACTCAGCTGGTGCTGCTCTTCTTTTGTGTTGTAAATTCCTTATAAGGACAAATAAAAGGAATGGCAGGTTAGGTTGGTAGCTGTTCTTTCCTAGAAGAAGCACAGACTAGAAGCTTTGTAGACCCACATGGACAAAAGCTTCGTCCCAGAAAACAGTAATTGTGGCATTTTGTCTTCACATTTGTGGGTCATTCTGCAGGTTCAGAATCACTGATATTATGGTCAGAAATATAAACTTGTTTAGGAACTGAGCAGTGCAGGTGGTGAGTAGGATTCTGGACACAAGGCAGACAGGGGTTTCAGTTGGTGATCAGCTCCTGATTTCCTAGGTGCTTTTCTGTATCTCTCTATGACCCTGAGTGTAATCTTAGGGTTGTAAGTTCATTTGTAAATCTGTTTGCACAGGTGTGGTCATTACTGTTTTATTAAGAGATAAATAAATATGCCAGGGTAGGTTTAGATTGGATAGGAGGAAAAAGTTCTTCACAGAAAGGGTTGTTAAGCATCGGAACAGGCTGCTCAGGGAAGTGGTGGAGTCACCATCCCTTGAGGTATTTAAAAGATGAGTAGACATGGTGCTGAGGGACATGGTTTAGTGGTGGTTTTGGCAATGTTAGGTTAACAGTTGGACTTGATGATCTTAAAGGTCTCTTCCAACCTAGACAATTCTACGATTCTAAACAAAATTTTGGAGTTTAGGTTGTTGAATATTGACCTTTAAAGTCGCCATTGGCCTACCTGTGGGATTATCTCTCTATGCGCCTGAGACACACTGACATGTTTGATGGCTAAAACAAATAGAGTTAGCTTTTCTTCATCATAAGAAAGAGAAGCAGTGAGAAGGGAATTGTCTGTAATTTTTTTAATTGTTTTTTTTTACTCATTTCCAGCTTAAGCATTTGAATTTAGTAATACCTGAGACATTCTTAAAAAAAAAAAGAAAAAAAAATTGATAGGATTGGGGGAAAAAACAGGATGTAAAGGGATTGAGAAGAGTAAATGGGGTACTAAGTTATTTATGAAACTGATTCATTTGAGATATTTTTGTGAGAAGTAAGGACACTTACGGTGTGATTCATCTGATCAAACACAGACAGCTGAAGTGTAGTAAAGGTCTGCATCTGAGGTAATCACTTTAGGTTTCCTTTATAGGTAATAAAGAAAGATTGAAAATGCCTAGTTGTGATTCACTTTCCCTAATGTAGATATCAAAATAGGTCACATGAATCATAAACTAAAATTTCCTGTTCTCCATTGACTATAAAAGTATTTTGAGATTACTAACTCACACACTTGACGCTACACTTACACTGTGGCCATTCTCAGTTCATTGAGACAGAGACATTTAAAAATATACATTAAGTACTTATATTTATCTGTTAAGAAATAATTTCACTGAAAACAGGGCAATTGACATGTGAGAATATCACACAGTCAAAACCCCAAACCCAACTGAGACAAATGTATTCCTTTCAGTTTTTATGAATTTAGTACTCTCTGTTAGGAAGTGGTTCGTAGGTGCCAGTGCCATCAGGCTGGAATAGGCACCAACATGGTGACACCAGGATGCTTTATCTGTCCTTCCAGGGGCTCTCTCATCAGCCAGGAAAAACAGGCTGTCCCATCCCTTTCTGTCCACGTTCCCTCCTCCTCACCACAGAATTAGATGTACTCTTGTGACATGCACAGAACAATGGGTTTGGTTTATTGCTCTGGTTTTGGTTGCAGTGGTAAAGCACAAGGCTGCTTGGCAGTTACATCCCTGCCCCACCACCCCCTCCAATTGCACACCTTATTGCCCCTTTTCCTGCCTCTTAACCCACCTTTTTCCTTTCTTTATACCTCCCTTTCTCCACCCCAGTCTCCTCTCACATAAACAACCTGATAATTAGCACTTTTTCCCCACTGGTTCCTGTCTTGCTATATCCATGCTCATATTTGATGTTTTCATACTATGACAGGAGTAGTCTTAGCTTTACGTGGTACTGCTGATGTAGTTGCCTATGCACCTGGGTTTGGGAGACCATACTTTCGAAAAGGTCCTCAGTTCTCCCCTCAGGTGTCTGTGAAGTCCAGCTGCTTCACCCATAATTTTCCCTTCACTACCTGTGAAAGCCAGCCATCCTGCACAGTCTAAGCCTTAACTTTGCTCATCTTCTCAGATTGCTGTCTGTCACATCCACCTTTTTTTTTTTTTATATCATGTTCCGCAATTTCTCATGTCCTGTTCAGTTAGCTCAACCTCAGGCCAGAGATTCATTAGTCATTTACCTGCAGTCCTAATATTTTCAAAGGGTTGTTACTGAAAATGCACCAGTAAAGGAGAGAGGGGATGATATGCTTTAGGTACAATTTTTTTTCATCTTCCATTGAAACCGCTCTGTAATGCATACTGTTGGAATCTGTTTGAAGCCTCACTTTCTGATAAGGGTAAAATGTTCTGTTGTACATACATTTCTGTTGATGGTTTCATTTTCAACTTCCCTAAAATTGTTTTTTTTTTAATTGTCCTGGTTTGAGGTAAAACAGGACCAATTTTGTTCAGTAACTGCCTTTTAGCTAGACCTCTTCTAACTACTGAAATTAACAGCATATTGTGCAGACACTGTTCACTCTCAGAGTGATAAGACCAATGTTTATAGTTGATGCCCAGGCATGGTATGCGGAGAGGCTCTTGCTTATACACTATAACACCCAAGGACAGCTGACTTTGTCACTTGCCCTGTTGGAGGGTTGGAAGCGGAAAAGCATAGAGGGGTTGCACCTGCGGGGAGGAGCAAACAGGACAGGTGACCCAAAACTGACCAACAGGGTATTCCACCCCATCTGCCTCATACACAGTGTAAAAGCTGAGGGATCAAAGTGTCAGGTCTCTCTTTCTTCAATGGCCGACGTCTGAGGAGGACTCTGTCTGTTTGTCTGCCTTTGATCCCAATTCTGAATCCAGATCCGGAATCCAGTTCCTGTTTGTCACTGAGTCCAGCCTGGGGCTTCCCCAGTGCCAGACGGTGTCGTTATTGTCATCCTGGGAGCTTGATACGGTTTTGTATATTTTTTATTATTTTCTTTTTATTTTATTATTAATATTTTTTAAAGTAGTTTAGTTTCTTTTAAACTCATAAGTCTCCTTTTCCCTCCTCTGCCTCTCTTTTTGAAGAGACGTGGGGGGGAGTGTCTGTCGCTCAGCCTAAACCACGGCATAATTAAAGATCAGTCTAGTGACTTTTTAATTTAATCCACAGGAAAGGTTATCAAGTCTATGGTTTAATAGTCTCCAGCACATCCTAGGCTTTAAAGAAAACTTGTCCTCCCCAAAGCAGGACAGGAGCATGCTCTCCTGCACATGTAGACAGATTCTCACCCTGTGATATAAGATCTTGTCTTACCATTATGACTTCTGGACATGAAAACATTTCATGAAGCCATTTTAAGCCCATCTGTGCGTAAAGTACCAGTACCAGTGTCAGTATTAATGCTTTGCTGAAAACATTTTATCTTAACCTTTATTCTGAAAATTCATTACATTTAAACACTAATTTTGATGTGTTATCAAAGAAAATGCATTCATTTTCTGAACTGGGCTAGTAGGTAACACAATACAATAGTTACTTCTATTTTCCTCTTTTTAAAATAAATTATAATCAGGGTGGAATGCTGTAAGCTTTTAAAATAACAAAGTAGTCTCAAATAGGAATGATTCTGTTAAGAGTTACGTTTTCTCAAGGGACATTTTGGTATGTTTGCTACACAAGTAGTGGACAGTTTTTTCATGGGTAGGGATTAATACAGGAAAACAGAATTATCAGGTGGAAGGGAAGCCATGTGTTTATTTGGAAGAAGGTTTGAAAAAGTTTGGAGGAGACAAAAATTGAAATACAGGGAGTTGAAAGGCTGAATAGGTCCTTGAAAATGAGAGTAAGAAATTTTCCATGAATGTGTTCAATAAATATGCAGAAAATCCATGAATGTTTCTGGTACCTGTAAAAGTAGAATAAGATAGTCATAAGACCAGGTTTTTACAAGATTTAGATTGTTTTCATATTTACGATCAAATCTAACCTGTTCCAATAGCAAAAGAGTGTGTTTGCGTAAAAAACTCCTAGTTCTCCAGCAAGGTATTTATGCACAGGCAGGGAAAAGCTACTCTGACAGCTTTTTTGAGGGAAATATATGTTCCAGCTGTGTTGCCCATTATCTCACAACATGTCAGAAAGCCCTTATAACTTTTACCTGTCATTAAAAGTATGGGCACTTCCTCTCCTGGTTCCTGTGGTATCATTTCTTAAGTTGTCCTATCAGTCTTCTACAGGGATACACACTTTTGGCCACACTGATGAATTTAGTAGCTGAAATAATTCCTTGTGATGCAGCTAGATGGATACCTTCTGAACTTCTCAGGTATCACAACACCCTGAAGTCACAACATGGGCTTATTGTCCTCATCACAGAGAATGAACTGAGCATTTTCTTCAGCCTTTACTAAGACACGTTAAGACATAGACTGCTATGCAGACACCTCTGTTCAGTCCACTGAAGAAGGAGAAGTGGACCTTCATTCCTGTCAGTTACCCATGTAGGGATTTGAAACATGACTTTATCAAAGCTTTGCCTTGCTTTAGAGTAATGTTAGCAGCTTTTCCACATAACATAAGTTCATTTAATAAGAGTACCAGTTGAAAAAAACTTAATTAAAATATAGCATAGACAAACATTTTCAATGAATAGATCCTGTCATCATTTCACTGATACATCCCATATGGAAATTCCTTTAAATATCCTTGCACTATGCTTACAGCATAAATAAGGTGGCAAAACTCAACATCTTTCATTCCTAAATGATATAAAAGTGTACGTGCTTTTCAACCTGTGAAGATGCTTTTCCACCTGACAAGTATTGGCAATGATTAGACAAAAGCACAAGATTTTTTTTTCTGGAATATGGAAACCAGTGATTCTGTGGGCTGTCTGCTTGTTTTAGTTAACTTCTGTTTTTCAGATCATATGGTATTGCTTTAAAACTTTTTAATGTCTTATAAGTTGTCTTTATGTTGTACTGAAACCTGATATGTTCAAATTAGAATGCCAGATCATATTTGTCAATATACTTTGGGGCTGAATAGTCTTAATCTTGGGTTATCCATAAATAAAGGAAGTAAAAATAGTCACTGAGGACTCATAGTGTTTGGGAGGTGGGGGGGAATTCTTGGCATTTTTGAGAAGAAATTAATTCAGTAATGGACAATGTGCTGCCTTGCTGCCTCTTACTCTTTGAGGAATCCCAGAGGATACTGATTCAATTTCAGAAGCCTTGGAGCAGTTGTAACAGGCATAAATGGGATATGAAGTAACCTCTGCAATTCTGCAGCTTTCAGCTCTGAAAAGCTGTAAGAACATAAAAATTCCTTATACTGGTTCAGAGCAAGAGTCTTCTTTGTCTCAGTAGGTATGAATGGATGCCTGGGAAAGGGTAGTAAAAGGCAAAAATATATCAATCGTGTGCCCTGTGGTGTCCCAGGCCCTGTCTGGTTTTAGCTGAAGAATTTTCTGCATCTTAATATGGTTTATATTTAGATTACAGGTATTTCATAATCTTCAATTTCTCCTTTTTCAAAGTGCTTGTGAAGGCTCTGTGTAAACACAGGGCGATGTTTTGTACCCACCATATACCAGGGGATACGTTCCAGGACAGGGATTCCGTAGGTCTGCCTCTCATGATCCAAAGTCTTAGACTTTGGGATAATTGAATTAAGCTCACGTTCTTCTGACTATCGTAGAAACAAAGATAACAAAATAGTAGAAGCATTTGCTATGTATGTTACTTAAAAGTAATGATACTAAGACAAATGACATTTTCCTTACTCAATTCATTCAGTTTTGATGCATTGTATGGAATAACAAAAGAGCACACCACAGAGGTAGTCAGTGATTTGAATCCAGATGTTATTGGCTTCCCTCTCCCCTCATTACAATTTCATAATTAATTGCTTAAACAGTTGGAAGAATACTGTGATGATACATTCTGAGCACTTGCATAGCTTAAACTTTTTTTTCTAAATTAATTTTATCTAAATGAGGACATAAATTTTAGTGAAAAAAATCCAGTATTGATTCCACAACTGGAGTGCTGCAATGAATGGATGGAGACCTGTTAGGAAGGAAAGGCCGGGAAGTGAGGAGGGGGAGTTGTCCTTGCGTGAGAAAGCAGCTGGGCATGGATGATGGGCCACATGAAAGTTTATGAGTCAGGATTGTAGGTGACAATTATGGACAACAATGTTGTGCATGTCTGCTACAGACTGCCTCATCAGGAAGAAGTAGATGAGGCCTTCTCCAGATAAGTTGAAAAAGCTGTGTGTTTGCAGGCCCTGGTCATCACAGGTGACTTTAATCATCCTGATATTTGCTGGAAGAGCAAGGCAACAATAGCAGAGATCAGGCAATCCAGGCTTCTGTAGTGCAGTGATTACCACATCCTAATACAAATGCCTGAGGGACTGATGAAGGGAGATGCTCTGATAAACTTCATGCTTTACAAAGAGCTAGTCAGGGTTGTGAAGGTCGGGCGCTGTCTTGGCTGCAGCAAACAAAATGACAGAGTTCAGAATACTCAGAGGAGAGAGCAAGACAAATAGCAGTATCCCAAACTTAGGAAGAGCAGACTTTGGCTTGCTCTGCTTGGGCAAATGCTATGGAATGTAGTCCTGGAGAGAATAATGCTCCAGGAGAGATGGTTGATTATCATGGAACACCTCCTCCAGGATCAACAATGGTCTACCCTGATGAGCAGGAGATCAAGGAAAGGTGGCAGGAAGCCTGCATGGATGAACAAGGAGCTCTTGACAAACCTCATAAACAGAAAAAGAAAGAATACAAGGGATGGAAATCCAGTTAGATGACCCAGGAGGACTATAGAGATGCTATCTGAGCATGCAAGGGTGTCATCTAGAGTTAAGTCTGGAGAGGGATAATAAAAGCAAGAAAGGCTTCTAGAGGTACAACGGAAGGAAGACTAAGGAAAAATGTGGGGCATGGGACAGGTAACTTGGTAATAAAGGACATGGAAAGGGCTAAGGTATTAAATATCTTCCTCACCTACCTAGGTAGAGTTGATGGGAAGAAATCTCATTTTAATTCTTTAACATGCTTTATTTTTGTGTAATTTTTTTTCAGTAAATTGCTTTTTCTTCTTTTTTATGTTTCTGTTAAATTTTAAATATGGTGCAGTCAGGAAATTGTCTGTTAGAGCTGATATTATGCTTTGTTGTGTCAGACCAGGTCAATAAAATCTGGTATGGTTTAACCCCAGCCAGCAGCTAGGACCATGCAGCTTCTCGCTCACTCCTCCTGTTGGGATGGGGGACAGAATCAGAAGAGTAAAAATGAGAAAACTCATGGGTTGAAATAAAGACAGTTTAATAAGTAAAGCAAAAGCAGCTCATGCAAGCAAAGCAAAACAAGGAATACATTTGCTGCTTCCCATTGGCAGGCAGGTGTTCAGCCATCTCCAGGGAAGGAGAGCTCCACCACATGTAATGGTTACTTGGAAAGACAAACTCCAAACATCCCCCTTCCCTTCTTCTTCCCTTGGCTTTATATGCTGAGCATGACATCACATGGCATGGAATATCCCTTTGGTTACTTGGGTTCAGCTGTTCTGGCTGTGCCTCCTCCCAGCTTTTTATGTACTCCTGGCCTACTCACTGGTCGGGCGGTGTGAGAAGCAGAAAAGGCTTCGCAACTACCTAAAACATCAGTGTTTTATCAGCACTATTTTCATCCCAAATCCAAAACATAGCACTACACCAGCTGCTAGTAAGAAAGTCAACTCTATCCCAGCTGAAACCCTGACATTGTTGCAGGTGTTTTTATTTAGGATCCCTGCAGAGCAAGCAAGTGTAAACAGCCTTGCCTGTGGTTTCCTTTTGATTTATCTAGAAATCTGAGCAATTTGTTAATAATGGGATATTATTTAACCAGCAGGGCAAATACTATGTGGGTGTTATATTTTTCTTGAACTGCACATAATTGACATGGGAAAAGCAAAGCTAAATGACATCGGCATTGCTGGACAGATCATTATTGGTTAGTGAATGGATGTGCCTTTTTTAAAGAATAAAAACAATTGAGCTAACTCGGTTATGTAAAATCTCTGTTATGTGAAAAAGGTTTAACCTGTCATTAAGACACAAAATTACCTTTATGAACATATTTTTCATTATCATTCTGATAATGAATTTTGTGTCTTCTTTATTTTCAGTGTTACTCCTTAATGAGATCAGTTAGCGCAAATACATGCATAAGTATTCATTGTTCATTCTTATTACCTCCTCATCAGCCATATTTCTTTTTCATCTTCTGGGACAAAGGAAAAACATAAATAATGTTTGGTTTTTTTCTTTCCAATTCTAACATGGCAAGTACTGTATTTGATCTTAATGCACTAGCATTTGGGAAAAACTGGAAAAAAAAACCAACAGATGATGTGGGTGGAAGACTGCTTTTTTTCTGGTTGAAATGAATTGATTGATTAAGGGCTGATCCAGTAATTTAGACAGGATAGCTTCTGTTGCTGAAACCATAACATCAGCTCAGCACATTTTGGTTTATTTTTCTTTTAGGGAGAAATAGTTTTTACTAGACTAGTTTTCAAATTGGGAAGAAATGTACAAACTTTCTGGGCCATCATTTTTACTGGGTCTGATTGTCAGTGCCTGGCTAAACTTCTGCTTTTGTCTAATTATAGAATTCTATTACTCTGGCCTGTGACCTTTCTGAATCTAAATAACTAAAGGTTTGAAATTGCATGGAGCAGATATTCACTGGAGAAGTCTGGTCCTTACTGGAACTAATACAAGGACAAGCATACTTCCATTAGTGTGGAATTGCCATTTGGAGACCTTAAGGAAATGGAGAACACAGAAAATGAAAATGAGAATTATAATTGATTAAAAATAAATTTTAGCTGATGTAAAACTGCTTTAGCTTAAGGTTGTTCTACAATAACTTAGAAAAAATGGTTTATTTCATACTCTGAGAAGAGAAACAGATCTGATTCTCAAGGCAGTGAATTATTTTCCAGTAATCAAAAAAAATAGATGGTCTAGGAAAGAAATAGCATTAGCTAATCAGTGTATGTATATGAATAATAAATTTGTTGTTCATGTGGATTATATTTCCATTATACAAATCTTTCCTCTGTTTGACTATCACTTTCAAACCCCAAACTCTAGTTTTGCAGTCACTTCATTTTTTTGAGCTATTGTTGAATAAAAATACATCCTTAGGGAAAAAAGGGTTCTTAATGTGTAATGATGCAAAATGTGAGAGAAATTAATGTTACTGTGTTGACTTCAGTTTAAGAGGGATGATGGACAAATTAGATGAGACACTGAAGTTGTCTGTATTGCTGTTATGAAAATTTTAAAGATATTTTCTTTCCTGGCACATTGTAGTGGCACGCTTTTCAGAATGTAAATCATAGTTTAGTTTCCCTCTTATTTTAATAACATTAATTCAATAATTGTTTCAATTTTAAGATAGTGATATTGAGCTAATAAACTTTCAATTGAAGTTCTTTTAAAAATATCACTGCCTTGTGGAAGAGGGGAGCTTTGGAGGTCCCTTTGTTAAATACTTGTGTGCAGTGTTCTGAATCCGTCCTCTGCCAGCTGATGTCAAGTCATGGGGAAGCTGAAAGTGATCACATGCTAACATAGATGTACATAAAATGTGCAGTCAGGACCCTTGTGGACTTGAGCATTGCAGCTTTAAAAACTGTAGGCTTAGATTACAAATTTAATATTAAAGATTGTTAATTTACAAAGCTTAACATGTTATTTAAAATAGATATATCAAGTATATTAATTGTACTTAATTAACAGAATGCAAAAATGTAAATAAATAAAATTTATAGCTAATAATGGAATTATTAAGATTGCAAAATATAAACATCTTATATATTTGAGATTACAGACTTGTAGACTAATGGTTGCTATATGTTGCATTGGTGATTTTCTCGTTAAGGCTTTGCAGGTGAAGAATCATTGCAGATTATATTATATATCTATTATATATATATAATATTGAACAAATTAGGTTTATAGGTAGTTGGATAAAGGTATTTTCATCAACGAGTTTCTATGAACTGACTGTAGAGACTGAACCGGTATTTAGTGTGATCATCAGGAGATCTTGAATTTTGCAATTTAGCTATGGCCAAGTAATTTATAGTATTCTGTGATCAGGTGTTGTCCTCATAACTACTCCACTGGCACCTTCAGGCATTTAGCTTTTCATTTAACAATATAAATGTCACTTGGAGTGCCAATAAATACCGGCAAATCCCTGAAAAGGTCAGATTGGTTCTATAACTCAAATACCTGTCTAATACTAATGGCTTCTCAAGGTTTTGTGTGAACACTTTAAAATAAACAGCCTTCCATCAGGCTTCTGCAACGTTTTTTTTTAATATAAGCCTCTCACATATATATATATGTGTGTGCGTGTGTATGTATGTATGTATTGCGATTGCTTTATGGATGTTACAAATTTTATTACATAAGTTCATTATGTAAAAAGAAAGACATTAAAAGGTGGGAAGATAGCATAAAAAAGGGCTAAGCAAGCAAACTTCAGGCTGAATGTCCCTTGCCCAGACAACCCCCTCTGCACTGCTGCAGAAATTATTTCTGACATAGAGAGATTTATCCTTCTGATTTCATGTTAGTCCTTCCACAATTTTTATTGGTACCTGCTCCATGCTGGAGCTGGAAATAGCGTTTTAAGACTTCACCTTTAAATCTTTTTCTTGCCCTTGTCTGAATTGTCTACATTTCATTTTTTTGTTCATTACATCAGAAAAGAATAAATAGACATCCAGACACATTAAATATGAGTAAAATTATATAAATACATATTACATATACCTATTATATCTATGAAATATATTATGAGTCCTGAAGCTGACCACCACATGTATATAGAGAAATCAAAAATTAATTTAAAGACAATAGGTAGTAACATAACCTAAAACCAGCAGAGTCATAATCTTTGTGGTTTTTCTTGCCCATCCCAACTGCACTTCTAAAAGAACATGTCGACATAGCTTTTAGTTAGTTTATAAATACATTGGGAATGAATTTAAATTAGAAACTAAGACACCATCCTTAACACACTTCAAAAATTAGCCAGTAGTTGCAATTTATGTGTTTTTAAAGATATCTCCTTTAAGATATTTATAACTAAATAATCTCTTCACTTGGTAACTTTTATTTAATTTAATCAATGATTACATGGTTAGTGAGTATGCATCAATTCAAGAAAATAAATAGCTAATCAAAAGGATATTTGTTTCCACATTTTTCCTTTCATTATGATTTTTATATCACAGACTTAGCAGACCAGAAAAGACAGATGAAGTAACTTCAAGCTTTCCCTTGATGTGTCAACACAGCTTCATCTACCCTGGGGAGAACAAAATCACTCAAACTTTGAGCTGATTCATCCACTGTACCATTTTCAGCAAGAAATAGCAATTATACATTATCCTTCAGGTTCTTCAGGTTCTGCAAGTGTAACATTTCAGTCATACAAGCTACAAGAACAGACTAAATATTCACTTAAACAGATTTAAATCCAGTATGATTTTGTTCTGTCCCAAGTGCCTATGTAATGTCTACCAGAATTTTTACAAATTACTTGAAAAGTGAATACTGTTTCCTGCATTAGGTGATCTGAAGCCCTGTCTTCCTTCACCTGTTGAGCTGAAATTATGGGTATTAAATGCACATTATTGGTGGATTTTTTTCAGTGATTGTCTCTTACCTCTTGCACATGGTTTTGGCATTTGTCTTGTTGCTTAACTTTTATTTAAATTAACATTGTTGCGGCTTTTTTTTTTTTTTTTTTTTGGAGCTAAATAAAATGCTAATTCTGATAATTACTTTTCAGACTATCTCTCTGGTATGAGAAGAATTTCATGAGGTTACGGCTTACTTTTTGCCTAGTTGCTCATATGGGCCAGTCTAACATTTGTATAAATTTTTATGTACTTTTTTCCTTAGTATAGTGTTAGAATATCTGCCCTATCAAAAACCATTTCTTACACTTGCAGACATTTAAATCAGTGGTCTAGTCTTTGCAGTTGCAGGGGGTGAACCTGCACATGGGTTCGTGCTTTTGCCGTGGAGGTTAGTTGGGTCAGGAAGTCCTGCAGTAGGATCTTCTTTCCCTTTTCTTTTGACCTTTTCAGAAGTCATGAGCCAAGTATGCCTTCTTGTGCCGGTCACAGAGAGACCAGAGATGAATTGTGGCTGAGAATTTGTATCAGAAATAGATTTTGTTGGAAAAAGCATTTTTGATAAAGTTGTTTCAATATTTGACAATTTTTATATTGGAAATGACACAGTAAAAACTTTTTTTTTCTTCAAAATTGAGTTGCTTCATAAATTGGCTATGATACTGCTATATATTTTATAGCATTAGTATGTGTTACTACTACTGATTTCCCATGATACCGTGCTATTAATTGTAGCATGACATTATTATTTTCCTTGTTAAAACCAATATTTATTTAATATTAGTTTAAAAAACTGTGGTAATGAAGTACTATTCTAAAACACAAATAAGACACGTGACCTGAAAAAAAAAAATGCTCTAGTCATTATTAAGTTGTTTCTGGTATTTCAGGTGTTAAAATATATCACTATAGACTTCTACTGAAATCACAAAGCAGTGTGAATTACAAAATTAATAAAAATTATAAAATGTGGAGAGAATGTCCAAAACTCTTGTGGTCTGGGGATCAGAAATCAATCTTATGAAACACAAGTGATCAACAATTCATTTTGTGAGAAAGAAATGTAAAGAACAGTATTTTTTTTCTGGATTCAGAATAGTAAAGAAATTCTAATTTTCCAGCCATTTCTCCATAATACATTTCCATTCTGTGAAAAGAAAACGATTCTTTTCAGAAACAATAAAACAAAGAAATACCAAAAGAGTCAGGATGACAAAATCTGTCTGTAAATTATATTACGCCATGCCAAATAAATTGCTTCAGTTTTATTTAATTTTGTAAATTTATCAGTACGGGAGATGTCAATTGATTATTTTTTTTGTCTTCCATTTAGAGTAATTTCTAAAAAAGAATCACTAAAAGGTCAGATTTTGGAGGTTATATTTTTTTTCACATTATATATTTTGTATATGGCAAACTGCTCTAGTGGACGTCATTCAACTAAAGTACTTGTCATATCCTGGTGTGTCTTGTTATTACTTGGCACAGAAATTACACAAATCAGTACAGGAAAGCAAAAGCAATTTTTATAAATCTTGATAATAATCTAACATTATAATAATATTCAAATAAGTAACTGGATACTGTTACTGATAACACATTAAAATCTTTAGTTCTCATGAACTACATTATTCCTTATTTTTTCTAAGTTTCCATTTCCTTCATTTTGATTCTTCCTTTTGATTACAAAGAGTAAGTCAAGGGCCTGCAGATGCTCTTTCCTTCTCTTCACTTACTCCTCCTATACCTTCATTCTCCGAGAGCAATGAGATTTCCTGATATAGTTGCTAGATACTTCTAGAAGTGTTTCAAAGCTTTTTAGTCACTGTTTTTGAAAAAAGACATTTTCTGCTTTTTTTGTAGACTAGGAAGTAAAATACTCAGTTTTCTTGTTTGTCTCCCTTCTTTTCCTTATTTTTTCTTCCTTCTTACATTTCCTTACTGTTCATTTTATAGTGTATTTGTGTAAGTAGGAAGTAGGATGAGATGGAGGCACTATTATGAATGGTGTTTTTTTCTTTTTTCGTTACTTTGTTTGTTCCCAGATAATAATTTTTCATTGCATAAATGGCCAGTTTGAGAAGGTGAAGAGAATATGCTTGATATTCAGAGTAAGCTAATGAATTGACTTAAATTTGATGAAGACTTGTATAGTATCCAGAAATCACAGAATCATGGAATGACAGGGGTTGGAATGGACCTCTGGAGATCATCTAGTCCAGTCCTCCTGCCAAAGCAGGTTCATGTAAAGCAGGTTGCAAAGGGTTGCATCCAGGTGGGTTTTGAATATCTCCAGAGAAGGAGACTCCACAGCCTCTCTGGGCTGCCTGTTCCAGTGCTCTGCCACCCTCAAAGTAGAGTTTTTGCTTATGTTCAGACGGAATTTCCTGTGTTCCATTTTGTGCCCGTTGCCCCTTGTCATGTCGCTGGGCACTACTGAAAAGAGTCTGGCCACATCCTCTTGACACCTGCCTTTTAGATATTTATAAGCATTGATGACATCGCCTCTCAGTCCTCTCATCTGCAGGCTAAACAGACCCAGGTCTCTCAGCCTTTCCTCATAAGAGTGGTGCTCCAGTCCCCTGATCATTTTTGTAGCCCTCTGCTGGACTCTGTCCAGCAGTTCCCTGTCTTTCTTGAACTGGGGGGCCCAGAACTGGACACAGTATTCCAGGTGTGGCCTCGCCAGGGCAGAGCAGAGGGGGAGGATGACCTCCCTTGACCTGCTGGCCACCCTCTTTTTAATACACCCCAGGATGCAGTTGGGCTTCTTGGCCACAATGGAACATTGCTGGCTCATAGTCAACTTCCTGTCCATCAGGATTCCCAGGTCCTTCTCTGCAGAGCTGCTTTCCAGCAGGTCAACCCCTAACCTGTACTGATGCATGGGGTTATTCTTCCCTTGGTGCAGGACCCTACACTTTCCCTTGTTGAACTTCATTAGGTTTCTCTCCGTCCAGCTCTCTAGCCCGTCCAGGTCTTGCACAGCCTTCTGGTGTGTCAGCCACTCCTGCCAGTTTTGTGTCATCAGCGAACTTGCTGAGGGTACACTCTGTCCTCTCATCCAGGTCATTGACCCAGTACTGACCTCCTGGGGAACATCACTAGTTACAGGCCTCCAGCTAGAGTCTGTACCACTGATAATAACCCTCTGAGCTCTGCCATTCAGCTAGTTATCAACCACCTCACTGTCCACTCATCTAACTCACACTTCCTAAGCTTACCTATGAGGATGTTATGGGACACAATGTCAAAAGCCTTCCTAAATTCGAGGTAGACAACGTCCTCTGGTGTCCCCTCATTTACCCAGCCAGTCATGCCAACTAAATCAATCAACTAAAATCAACTAGGTGAGTTTGGAAGAGCTGCTCTCAGCTCAAAGGAGAGCAGTACCTGCCCTGGTGATGTACTGGTCTAGAAGACTGGATGTCAGCATTTCAGGTCCATCCCGTGTTTTAGGTCCGGGCTGTGTTTTAGGCCCATACCTTAACTTACTATTTGATATTCTCACCATTTAATTTAGTAGTCAAGGTGGAGACTCAGACATGACAGAATTACTTTCGGATCAAAAATACCTTTGCATGAGTCAGTACTTGATAAAGGGACAAAGTGAATTCCACTTTCTGAAGAGCAAACCAGACCATTTAATATTAATTTAATTTAAATTGGAAAAAAAATGTATAAGAAATCAAATTTGTAAAGCCCTAAGATTTCCCTTTGCAGTTTACCCTATTCCTCATCAGATAACTAATCCTACTTTTTTTTTTTTGTACTATAAAGATAATAGACATTTAACGTCGGAGGGCTATTTGGATAAGAAATTTGTGGCTGAAAATTATTTAGACCCATAATGGTATTTAACAGGTATAAGAGTCGCATTGCTCATTTTAAGTAAGTGAATTGAAAAAAAACCCAAGATTTTGTTTGTGAATGCCTGTTAAAACAAACAAAAAAGCCCATATTAAAATTAGTATAATCAAAAACCTAACTCATGGGAAAATAAACTGTTCTCTCTCTTTGTGAAGAAAGCTTAACGAAATAAAATTCCAAGTGCATTTGGCATTGTGAGATATTCCTTTACGAGCAGGACTGCACCTGAAGAATGAAGGGTAGAATCCAATATGCCACACATTACTAGGGGCTGTACTTGCGCACTCAAAACTCAGGCCCTAGAAACAGCCCTAGGTAATAGGTGACCACAGAAAATGTTAGACTCAACAGGTCTGAGCTGGCATACACATATCACTGCAAACCTCTGAAATAATCAAATTCTCAAAGGGGAGGTGTTAGTTTTGAAGGGACAGGAAGACAGTAACATTAGAGAAAAACACATTGTCAGTAGGACTATGGGTTTGGGGGTTTCTTGGAACTTGGAACAAATTGCTAATGACAAAAATAAGTTTAGCAGATGCCATGGTGTATAGGTCTCCATCTAGTTCCATTTCAGCCTTCTAGCTTTTGGGGTATATCATCATGCCATGACGAGCAGAGGAAATAGAAATACACTAGATGAATCAGTGACAAATGCAGAGGTTCTAACATGCTGGGCAACCATTGTGTCAACTGTAGCATGCATTTTTTTTCTCCAAGTAAATAAGATAGTGTGTATTTAAAAAAAAAAAAAAAAAGCTGGTAAAATAATTTAATTTAAAATTATATTATTTTAAAACAGTTTTTAAAAACTTCAGGTTTCTAATGTGGTTTAAAGTTGATTAGTGTAGTCTGCATCCAAAGTAACCAAATTTGCCAGAGTGCTAAAGAATGGTTTGTTGAAGTTAAGTATGCTATTTTCATGCCTCTACAAGCTAAATAAATGGTGAACGCACTGAAACATATTTAGAAGAATGGAAGGCTCCATTCTTCTTCCCGTTTCTCCTATGCTTCCCTTTCTTTGGAGACTAAGCATCTGGGTTCAACCTTTTGTTGTTATTTAATACATGCCTTTTTTTATTTGCTAATCATTACTCTAAATTACGAAACACCTTTAAGAAGATTTGAAAAATGGAAGAAGGCAAGGAACACATATTAAAAAACTATCTTGAACAAGGAATTTTTTAACCCCAGTCTCTGTTTCACAAGGATTTAGTGAGCATATTTCTATTTGATTAAACCTATAAATTAAAAATGTCTCTAGAAGGGTCCAAGTGTCAAGAACTGAAAGGACATTATTAATTCTGTTTCTCAGTAAAATTAGCTTGGGATGTTCTTTATTTAGATTAAAAACTAAACCAAAACTGTTATTTATTTTTATAACAAACAAAAAGGTATTTTCTTGCTCTTTTAAGCCATGGAGAAAGATCAAAATGGTTCAGTTTAGGCTTAAAAATCAAAGTCCATTGAGATGGTGGAAAAAAGTCATCTCACTGTTCTTCCATATCCATGTAATGTGCTGATTGTATGTTCTACTTTGAAGTATCATATTTTAGCAATTTCATCTTTTTTGTATTTCAGTTAATTCAATGTGTACATTTAAAATAACTGTTAAAATAACAGTGTTACAGATATTCAGTGTAATTACGAACCTTTTATCTTTGTGTTCTTGACTGCCAGGGTTAAAAGCTTATGTAGGTGCCAGAGTTCAATGTAATCAGTTATTTCTACATTTCCAGCCTACCAACACTTTGTGAAAGGCTAAAAGAAAAATACTGCAAAAGCAAATGACCAAGGCTGTTTCAGAAGCTGTTACTATAATAGCTGGAAGTCTCTGTTCTTGTACCGCTTACTTTGTAAGAGATACCGATTAATAATGAAACAGTACTAAAACCTGACTGAAAAAAATGAAGGAAAACTCAAGCGAAAACTTGTCCACTTCAGCATTAAGTGCAGCCAGTAGTCAGAGAAAACTAAAGAGTTAGGATAAGCTTTTGTCTACTGCATGTGGAGCAGATGATGCTTGTTACTGCCCTGACAACCTGCCCTAATCAGCCCTGTTCACAACATCTGAATGATAACCTGCTAAGTGGCAAAAATGTTTTTTAAATGTTATCGTCCAGAGTATAGCAACGTGCAGACAGCTACTGTTGCTGATTTCCTTTAGGCAGTTTGGGGATTTGCTGTGTAAAAAGCCACGTCCTGAGAACTTGATTGTGGTACACAGATCGGTGAAAAAGTGATGGCTTTTTATGAGGCTAAGCATTGCCCTTCAGTGTCCAAGAGTAACATAGATCCACCATCCTATAACTTCTGTATGCCTAGATACTTTAAATGGCCGTCTTTCTGTAAAATCTATTCATTCTAACATTGCATGATAAAGTACTCTAGGATAGGAACTTACTTGCTCCACAGAAAACAGGAAAGATAATAACTCCCTCCCTGCCCCCCCACAAGTATATCTGTGTCTTGATATGACAAATCATTTTCTATGTGTATTGAAATGGTTTGTGTGGTTAGTCACCTTTCATCAACTATTTAATTCAGCTTACGTAGTTTGTAACAAAATATAAAACCAGCCAGATGTTCCTTGATTCTCTTACTTAAATTATAAAAGCTGTGATTTTTGACCAGCGATTATAATTTCTACTTGAAAGAAGAAATTATCTAGGAATACGAGTCACACGGTATCGTAACAGCTATGTAAAAATTAAGATTCAAAAAGCCAACTATGATCTTTTTACAGTAGAAATTTAATTTCCTGGTTTCTGTGTAATTTCCCTTAATAAACATACACGAGCTTATCAATTACCTTTATGTCCTTGGGACTACAGTGTTGTTCTCCAAAACATTTCTGCTTTATGATAACCCACGTGTTTTGAATAGCTAGCTAACTATGTGGAAGAAATGCTTTCTTTTCCCCTGACTTTATTTATTTGTTTATTTATTTAAATCCGAAATGAGATGCTAATGGGTGGGAAAGGGAAATGATAAAATCATTTAATGTTCTACTTCGATTCTGTATTTGAAATAATCACTTCAGAGATATAAACTTAAAAAATAGGTAGTGTTTCCTCTGATTTTTAATAAACATATTAGATATTTAGCTGAGGTAGATATAGAGTTTCATGATTACCATTTGTTGTGTATATTAAAGGAGAGTTGAAAGCTGAAACTCTATTTTCCTTAAAAAAGGAACTTGCCTGTACTTTGAAGAACACAAGTGTTAGGAAATCACATTAAAAAAGAAAGTGAAGCAGATTTTTGTGTATGTGCCAAGTTATAGGTTTAGTAATTTGAAAATATTAATGTTTCCAATTAAAATTTTAATTGCATTATCACTTTTTAATGGGGAACAACACATTTCCATTATATTGATTTTAATGGATAATTTTGCTTTATAAAACTCCCTTTTTATTAAAATTTCTCTGAAAAAAGAGTAATTTCCTGCTACTAATTTGATTTCTGATGCAAAAAATGAATACTAAAAAAAAAATTCTGAACTGATTCTTATCAGCAGTTGTCTTGGCAGTTCCCACCACAGAATTTAAGGGAGTTTATATTGATGGAAAGTTCCTTTGTCTAATGTGGTTACAAACATAAAAATTATGATTGGAAAAGGTAGGTTAATAAAGCATTCTGCTTGTAAAGTTTAAAATGGATACATTTTGAATGCATAAATTTGTATTAAGTTTGAACGCAAAACAGTGAATGCATCATTTTAGTCATTTGTTTTAAAGAAAGGTTAGTGTTCAAAATGTTAAATCAGTTTCCAGAACAGTAACATATTTTAAAAATGTAAGAAAATGGTTATTGAACACTTTTAGAATCTTTTGATTTGGATGTTGCAGAACATTTCAGGAGGAGAGTGTGTTTTTAAAACGTAGTCTTAGAATTAGAAGTCATGTACTGAGCAGAGATCTGCACAATCGTCACATTCTTTTGGATGGTATTCTAGCTGAAACCAGTAGCTATGATAGTTGTTACATTTATCTCAGGCCTGGAGAAGAGAGAGGGTGTTATTGGAGAAGGTCTTACATGCTTACACTTTATTGTCTTTGGAATTTGCTGAAAAGTTACTGGAAAGTATATAGTTTTCAAGGTATGCATATACAGTGCTGAGATTTTAAACTGGCAAGCAATTCTGTAGAATAAGCGTTCTGTACATAAGAAATAACAATGCTCGAATAATGTACAGTGATTTTTTTTCTTCCAATGTGCCAGATGACTGTCATGATCATGCTAAATGCACTCTGCATTTAGCACCAGATAAACTTTTATGTTTGTCTATAAACATATTTACAGAACTACATATTTATAAATTTATTTATTTGCTTATAAATGTAAATCAAATGTAAACATTCAAAATCTACTGTAACAAACCCTATTTCCTCCTGAAGTTTATTCATTTATACCTAATGATTGTTTCCCCAATTCATGATTTGGCAATTATTCTGAAGGTACAATAGAGGAAGTATCAGATATTTTACAACTCGTGTAGCAGAGGAAATATGATGAAATATTCTCTACTTAGTGTAACACTCCATGACTGAAATAGTACTGAATTGTTGATGAACTAAAGCACGCGATCCTAGATAACTGTGAACTGCCCATGAAAAGATTTCACATCACAAAGGACCTTGAAGTTAGCTGTACTCATCCCTTTCTTTCCAAATTAGCATATTAAATTACACTGAAGGCTAAGCATCTCTAAAACTTTAATTACTTTGGAATACAAAGTAGTAAAACAAAATAAGATCCGACTGTAAATAGGGAAAACCTGGAACTTCTGAGTGAGGAAGATTCAGTTTTGAGAACAAAACTACTTCATTTGTTCTTAGCAAGACATCTTTTCTTACGTTGCCTCCTTTCAATCCAGCATTCTTCAAAAAATCTTTCTTTTTCATCACCTTTTAAGTCTGTCCATGGGTCTTCATCATGTGACAGGAAGGCAGGCTACTTTTCCTAAGACATCTGTAGCTCTATGCAGCCCGCCTGTATCATCTCGGATTCCCAGCATCCGCCAACCTGAGCACCCATAGTCTCCCTTTGAAAGCTTACATTGAGACTGTATATTCATACGCAATAAATATGTAGCTTTCTGCTCTACTTTGATTACCCAGCAAGCTGTTTAGTAGAACACACCATATACAATATTTGTACTGCAATTTAAGAACAAATTTTTCTCTTGCAACATTTGTCATACATCTTTTTTTCCTCTCTCGTTCCTGCTTGCCACTATAACTCTGGAGAAGAAAACAAGAGTTTGGAAAAGAGTAAACAAAATGAACCTGTAACCTGTCATGCATTTTATCAACTTACTACTCATCTCCTTGAGGTGATTCCATGACATCTAACAAACTCTATTCATGCAATAGAAAGCTGTTGTGTCTTTATTTCATTCGTGTGCATTGAGGATTTTAGTACAAAACTCATGGAAGTAAACCAAAAAGTCAAATTAATTTCAAGCTCTATTAGGCACATTGATCCTTTCCCACACCCACATTTGATGGAATGAAAAAGGTGAAAGAGATGGTGGGGTTAAGTTTGATGGAATTATACAAAAATATTCAAACTCAAACTTCAGACAAGTATATTAAAATAATGATAAAAAAATGTCACTAAGTATTGTTTTCCATTATATTGAGCTAAGTTTTCATCAGTTTTGGCAGAGTGAGCACAAACACCTACCTGTGGACTGAAGGGCCAAAAATTATACAGCCTAAGAATTTTTAGAGTTGGAAGATGATGCTTAGAGAGACATCTCTAAATAGGAGATATGTGGGTTTTTTTTGTAACCATAACAACACATCTGATCCCATAGATTAATACTATTTTAGAAGATGTTCTATATGAATTCTCTGGCAGTGCATTAGTTCACTCTTTAACGTTATCCCATTTGGAAAGCATTGCATTCGTCAAGTGTGTTTAATGGCTGGTTATATATGAAATATATGAATAGCTATAATATGGGAGAATATTTAAAATTAGATGAAAGTCAGAATAATTCCACAGTTTCACGTCCCAGAGGATGTGAAGGGACTCTTATTTTTGCCTCCACACATGCAATGTTTACAGACTATTTTCTAGCTGTTATAAGGACTGTTTTGTTCTCCACAGAAAGCACAGTTCAAATAACAAAACTTTGGATTAATTTAGAAGCCACAGACATAGTTTTAATCCATCACTGTGGGACATGCTTTCATCAGAGAGAGATTAAATCCAATTTTGCCAACCTGCAAGGCACAAATAAAAGAACACTTGTTAAAAAGTAGATGTCTGCTTATAGAGAAAGATCAGATCTTGTTACTTAGCTTAGAGTCTGAAATTTAAGCCTTGCAGCAAAGTTGAAACCTGTTTAAGAACATTTTCTCTGAAGAGTTTTCATTGCTGTAACTAGATTTGCTTTAAAATGAAACTGCTCTTCAGGCGTGGGTATAAGAGACTCCATGAAAGCAGCGGCAGTGGAACTTTAAATCAGTGATTATTATTAAATGAGCATTAAACGAGAATGCTATTTCACTTGGTCCTGATGTTTTTCCGTGCTATTTGAAATCACTTAAGGCAGCTGTGTTACAATTCAAAATAAACTAATTCAAATCCTGTGCTTTATTTGCATCTACTCCTTTCCCAAAAGTTCAAGTTACTGTAGAAAACCTTTTTTTTTTTGCAGAAGACCTAAAAGTGAAATAATAAGGAGGAAGTTGTATTGATACAGAATTTGTTTGGTTGAGTGAAAACATTCATTAATGAAAGATCTGATCTGTGTGATCAAGTGCAAAGTTTTTACACAAGTTAGTTATAAGGATTATGTTCCTAGTAAAACATAAGCAAATTCTAAAAGAATGAGAAAAAAGAATGAGAACAAGACTTTTCTCAGCTGAATAAGCTGGTTATGTTTGTGTACTGAAAAGGCTCATGTTGATATCTTGAACCACCAGGAGAGAATAGAATACAACACGATACAGTACCACACAGTACAATACAATACAACTATTTCCGTTGGATGGGACCTACAACAATCATCTAGTCCAACTGCCTGACCAATTTAGAGCTGACCAAAAATTAAAGCATGTTGTTAAAGGTATTGTCCAAATGCGTCTTACACACTGACAGGCTTGGGACATCGACCACCTCTCTAGGAAGCCTGTTCCAGTATTTGACCCCACTCTCAGTAAAGAAATGCTTCCTAATGTCCAGTCTAGACCTCCCTTGACACAGTGTTAAACTATTCCCATGTGTACTGTCACTGGATACTGGGGAGAAGAGCTCAGCACCTCCCGCTCCACTTCACCTCCTCAGGAAGCTGCAGGGAGCAATGAGGTTGCCTCTCAACTTCCTTTTCTCCAAACTAGACAAGTCCAAAGTCCTTAGCAGCTCCTCACAGGACATTCCTTCCAGCCATTTCACCAGTTTTGTTGCTGTCCTCTGGATGCTTTCAAGGACTTTCACATAATTCTTAAATTGCAGGGCCAAGAACTGCACAGAATACTCAAGGTGAGGCCGCACCAACACTGAATGCAGCGGGATAATCACCTCTTTTGACCATCTGATTATGCTGTGTTTGATGCACCCCAGGATGTGGTTTGCCCTCTTGGCTGCCAGAGTACACTGCTGACTCACATTGAGCCTGCTGTTGACCGTGCCCCCAGATCCCTTTCTGCAGGTGGCTCACTAGTGGTTCCTCTCCCAATTTATACTTGTGCCCAGCATCATTCTGTCCTAGGTGCAAAGTCCAGCTTTTGGTCTTGTTAAATTTCATCCCATTAATCGTAACCCAGTGCTCAAATCTCTCTAGATCCCTCTGCAAGGCCTCCTGGCCCCCAAGTCAACAGCACCTCCCAGTTTGGTATCATAAGCAAACTTGCTAATGGTGCATTCAACACCTGCATCCAGATCGTTGATAAATATATTGAAAGAACTGGCCCTAGAATTGAACCCTGAGGAACACCGCTGGTTGCCAACCAGATGAAGCCCCATTAACTACAACCCTTTGAGCTCTGCCCTTCAGCCAGTTCTTCACCCAGCGCACTGTAAACCTGCTTATCCCAGAGTTGAAAACTTGTCCAGAAGGATGCTGAGAGGGACAATATGAAAAGCCTTACTAAAATCCAGAAGAGCTAAATCCACCGCCTTCCCTTCATCCACTAGATGGGTGACCTTATCATGGAGATAGAATTAATTAAACAGGACCTTTCCTTTTGTGAACCCACGTTGACTATGCCTGATAAAAAATATGGAACGCATATGTCAATATGTCAATATGTCAATGCATCATGTTTTCAAAAACAAACCCCAGTTTTTACTCTGGTAATGGAGTTAGGAAACATACAGTAGTGGCAGTTATAGGCTGGAATTGTTACAAATGTATTTATCAACTGTAACACCATAGTATTAACTATTGGATGATGTTAACTCAGTTTTCATTTATTTTGGATGTTCTCATGTATCCTGTACTCAGTCAATCCACACTGGTTCTGCTCTCTTGCTGGGAAAAAAAAAGAGTCTAAAACAGTTCTGGAGCCAATCATATATGTAAAACAGTGATTGCAAAGTTACATTTTGTTTTAGAAGACACATAACCTTTGGGAAATATTGCGGGAAAAAAAAAAACTCCCCCCAAAACAACTTGGGAGAAAAAACAGCAAAGATGCAAATTTGTATTTATTTCTTATTTCTTTTACATTTTAAGTCTTTTGTCAGGCTGATTCTGATGGGGGGTTGGAGGGGCAGGAGCTTACTTTTTTGGGGCCAAACACAAAGACTAGTCTCTATTGATCCCTATTGTCCCAATGGGGGACCTATGTTGTTTTGTTTTCCAATAAACCGATGGTATAAATCTTTCAATGTAAGCCCTATTAACTTAAGTGGAAGCATCTGTAATATTTATATATATGTGTATATATACAAAAGGGTGCTTAATTATTTTGAAGTTATGTGTGGAAGTAGGTGCCTAGCATAACCACACCGAGAAGGTAGATTAATGCTAATTATACTTAAAAGAGAGGAAGCAAAAGAGGAAGAGGAAGAGGAAGAGGAAGAGGAAGAGGAAGAGGAAGAGGAAGAGGAAGAGGAAGAGGAAGAGGAAGAGGAAGAGGAAGAGGAGGAGGAAGAGGAGGAGGAGGAGGA